>BEDW01000013.1:0-482038 GCA_002335565.1 Cutaneotrichosporon arboriforme | reverse complement strand
GGGGGCACGAGCTCCACAACGGTTGCAAAGGAACGAAGTTTATCGGTCGAACTGCCACCATGATCGCCCAGGTCGAAGCGGTGTCGCCATCCAGCGTTTGGCATGGCGAGAAGTCTGGCCCGAGCTTGTTGCAACTGTGGCTTCGAGGAATCCAAGAACGTGTGAGAGGCCCTGCAAACCTCGTCTCGCCATTCACCCCGACGCCCTCCGGTCGACGCTCACCAATGGCTGGATACGGATCAACTGTCGCGACTGGCCATGAATTGTGGACAGTAGTGCAAGGCGGTTGCTGATCTGCTGAAAGCTGTGCCTGGCCAGATCTCGACGTGCAGTCGTCTTCGGGTGGCCCTT
The DNA here is from genome assembly GCA_002335565.1 of Cutaneotrichosporon arboriforme. NCBI lineage: Eukaryota > Fungi > Basidiomycota > Tremellomycetes > Trichosporonales > Trichosporonaceae > Cutaneotrichosporon > Cutaneotrichosporon arboriforme. The sequence goes on along the minus strand of BEDW01000013.1, from coordinate 481,687 downwards.
TTGCGGAAGGCGCGGAGGCTTGTTCGGAAGCACCGGATCAGGAGGACGAGACGAACGAGGCCCGACACACGCAGGGGCGCGCACGGGCGCCTATCCATGGACCCAGCGATGACCACGGCGCAGAGGGGTGTTGCCACTCAATCGCACAGGCCATGGAAACTCACTCGCCAGGAGACTTACACTGCTGATCTTCCGCCTGCAACAGCCGAACATGTATCCGAGCCGCGGTATGTTAACATATAACGTTTCACTAAACCAGGAGCCCAGTGGCCAGTGGTCTGGGAACTGACTGATGTGACATGCGGAAGCCACAGCTGTGCAATGTCGGTTCCACTGTTTTGGGTGGCGTAGGCAGCGTGGAGTATGCATGCTGCCGTTAAAGCATGGCGCCAGTGGTGCTCTGTGCGCGCTGCTCGATCGAGATCTGAGCTCCAGGCCCAAGATTCGGTTACAGTCGAAGGTATGGAAAGGGAGGGCTGGAGGGCAGTGCTCGCTGTGTGCACGGGTACAGCGCAGTGCGGTCACACTCACGCACAACAGTTCTGCTTCCCGAACAACACTGGTGACCAGCGTCCTCCTAACATTCGCCTCGGACACAAAGCGTAGCCCTCTCTTGACATACCTGGCGCACGTTAAGCGAATAGCGCTGCCGCCTTATCAATGCCAAGCCAACGACCGATGGAGGTATGCTCGACGGATGCTGCGGCGGATCCAGCGACGAGCTCGCACGTACCCATCCACCCAGGTCGCCCCGCGTTCGCGAACGTGTGCAGCGCCGCACGAGCCCGCGGGCACAGCACGCGCAACGCCACGACTGGGAGTCGGGGCGCCCGACACTGTGTGTTGAATTAACCAAGCGCCGCATTCACACATACACACACACCGAGGCAACTTCTTGGATGGCACTGCACGCAGGCGACACGCTCACAGACACACAACGGCTGCACAGCACTGGATGAGTGGACCACTGAGCATGAGAAGCACTCGACCAAGGCTAAATACTCGAAACAACTGACCTTCTTTCGACCTTCATCCTCATTGAATCTTACTTACCATCAACTCGCCTACTCTTCCTACCACACCCTCCTTGACCTCTACGCCCACTCACAATGCGGTCCGCCTTCCTTGTGCGGCTCTCCGCCCTCCTCCACGCCGCTGGCCTGGTTACAGCGGCGGTCACGCCAGTCCGTCCCGACAACGCTCTCGAAGCTCGTAACAACTGGGGCGGTGGCGACGACGGCTACAACGGCCATGGTCACGATGACGACGACCGCAAGCACGGCGGAAAGCACGACGGCAAGCATGGTGGAAAGCACGGCTGTAAGCGCTGGGGCGGTCATGGCCACGGGGGTTACGACGACGGCTACGGGAACGATGGCCACCACGGCGGCCATGACGGTCATGGCGGACACGACCACGACGGAGACGACGGACACGGTGGGCATCATGATGACGACTGCGACAGCGACGACGACGATGACGATGGGAATGGCGGCAAGGACACCGACGACATTGTCAAATGGGTCCTTGACAACCCCACAGTCATTACAGACCTGCGTCTTCCGGACACCGTCAACAACCACACCATCATCGACCTTGTCGACAGTGGTACTGTTCCTACGATCAATTTTACTGCTCCTCTCCTCAATGACACTCTGCCTGCCCTTGTCAACGGTTCGACGCCGGCGACTGGCTTTGGTGGTGTCACTGCGGACGGCCTCAATGCCACCCATCGCCCTCCCCAAGGGACAAATGAAAACTCCCCCGTGTTCACGCGCACGGTCGCCTTCTCTCTCAGCCCCAACTTGACCGACAACACCGACTACCGTGGACGCATGGTCGCCATTGGCACGCAGCCCAGCGTCCCTCTCCCTCTCCCTGATCCGAACAAGCGCTGCGAGTATGAGTACGAGAACGTCCTGGGCGGCAACGGCACCACTTCACGCGGAGCTCTCTGGGCGCTCGAGGGCTACGTCGACCTCGTCGCCGCGGACGTCATGCAGGGCGGCATTGGTGACTGTGGCATGGGAGCGGCTGTCATGGCTCTCGCGGACGGTGGATGGACGCGGTACCTCAAGGCCATGTTCATCAAGCGCTTCGACGTCCCCAACGCTGGTGACCGCACGATCGCGGCCGTCTTCAAGAAGGACGGTGGTACCCAGATCGTACTCATCGACGACCAGCTCCCCGTCCTCCAGAACGTCAACCCCAACTGCTGGCCTTACCCCGGCTACCAGCCCGTCAACGACGCCGCCGAGCCCGGCCCTGACGGTCGCTACCCACCCACGCCCATCTTCTTCATGCCGCTCTTTGAGAAGGCCTTCGCCAAGTTCCTTGACGCAAACACCGACTGGCGCGCTGCTCCGGCGGGGTCCACCGGTTACGCCGGCCTTGAGGGTGTGCAACCCCACTACGTTCTTGCAGCCATTACAGGCGGTACACCCAAGGCTGTGTGGCGCACGCGAACTGGCTTTGACGGCCCCATCCTTGCTGCGCTGATCACTTGCATGCGCGGCGTTGCCCCTTGTGTGATCGGCACGACCAACGCCAAGACTCTCGAGGGTCTCGGCACTCTGGACCAGTTTAGCTCCATCTGGCTCAACCCAGCTGGTGACGAGGCGGTCCCCAAGGGCTACACGTCCGGCACGACATCGGGTCTGCTGGCGCCGGACGCGCCCAAGAGCGAGCACACGTACACCGTTATCGACTTTGACCAGCTTATCAAGACTCCTGACGGTGACCGCTCCACGGTGGTCACGATGGTCGGCAACCACGCGTACGCCTTCGAGTGGCAGCGTTCCACTCACCTCCCTCTCACCAACCTCTTCGACGCCCGCATGCGCGTGCTCAACCCCTGGGGCTCCAACCCCAACAGCTGGCCCGGCGGTGGCGGTGGTGGCGGCGGTGCCTTTGACAACCCGGCTGAAGTCACCCACAGCCTCCGCTCGTTTGCTCAGACCGTCACGGGTGTCTACACGGTCGAGAACATGCCTGCCATCTAAGTTGAACCTAACTGGAACTATGCGTACTTCCCCGTACATCAAGGGGACTTCAGAAGCCGAACCTTGAGTTGTATAATGTAGTTCCGTATGCAGTGGCCAAGACCACAGTCGTTTCGTGCTGGACAGTTTTCATGCAGTTTCCATGCCGACACAATGCCTGCCAGACCGCGGACAGAGAATCTGCCAGGAAGAGAATCAGGTTTGACAGGTTGTTTGTCCAATGAAGCTCTGCCGTGAATTGCCGGCCTCCGCCGACGAACGAACGGAGCCGACACGATTCAGGATGTGACCACGATCTCTGATTCACCGACTCGAGTCGCATACCAGCTCAACATTACCCAAAGCTCGGCAGTCACTCCTCACGACGCTTGCCGTCTTATCTCTTATTCTTACCTCATGCCGAGCAGCACCAGTCCAGGCATACACATCTACCGCGCCGAGGCGGGGGACAAGGCCAAGGCGCGCGCCATAGTAGACGAATACTGCGAGGCCGTCGATGTAGTCGTCCGAGACACACCTGCGGGCTTTGACAGCTACTTCACCCCCGAGTCGGGGCTGTGGCTTGCCGAGCGTACGACATCAGACGGTCCTCAAGTCGTCGGCTGCATCATCCTCCGCCCGCTTCCGCAGATCACAGACTCGCGCGCAGCAGAAGTCAAGCGCCTCTACGTGGTCCCTAGCGCTCGCGGGTTACGCATAGCTGACGACCTCCTGGCGTCGCTGCATGCCTTTGCCGCAAGCATAGGGTACGAATGGGTCTACCTTGATACAAAAGATGACCTGACGGCCGCGATCAAGTTCTACCGGCGGCAAGGGTACGAGGATTGCGCGCGATACAACGACAACCCCCAGGCGACCATGTTCATGCGACGGAAGTTGCGTCCAGAGGTGGCAGAATAAGTATAATGCGTATTAGAAGTGGAGCCAAAGTTGATGAAGCATGACGACGTCTCTGTCGTGACGACGTCGACGAAGGCGCTCTCCCACATTCATACAAATGGCTTACGGTACGCTCACAATTGTCTCACAGTACGCTCACAATTGTCTCACAATACATCTAAATCTTTACGTCGTGGAGCTGGTGCCGTTAAACACGCACGCGCCAGATGATCGCAACGGTCGCCAGGTACAATCCCGCCGCTACCAGGAAGATTCCAGGTGGATACGTGGTGAGGGTGACAGACCACAACGAAGAGAACACGACGTTGCCGGCAAGCTTGCTCAACGCCGTGACCACGCCATCCGCGCCCAACACTCGTCCCGGAGAAGCGTCTGTCGCAAGACGGATCATCAGCGCGCTCAAACTAGAATCTATTGGCGCCGAGAGAGAGGAGCATATAATGGTCGACACCACGAACACAATGGTACTCCCGCCAGTGTTCACTCCCAGTACGAGGTTGCCGAGCAGCTCCACCGACAAGCACAGGAGCATTATTGCGCGGTCGAAGCGGTTGTCGGCTTTGATTTGAGCCTGCCCCGCCATATCGCTTTGTACAGGAACGACTTCCTCGTCACTTGGGGTGTCCTCCTGTGTATATGTACTCGGTCGTTCGTCGGCGAATAGAAGCCGGGAAGTCTCCGTAGGCCCAAGGTCGTCAACCTCCGCTACCAACGCTTGCGATGGCTGAACCGCGGTTGCCGTATCACGAGAACGAGGACCATAAAACCGTGTCACCACTAAATGTCAGGAGCTTTCTTCTTCCGACAACTCACGCGGTACCAGTCCCATGAGGACAGCTACATGCCCGACGGCTTTCAAGGACAGATAAGGCGCAATTTGTTCTTGGTCCCAACCAAACACGTACATGGTGTACTGGAGCGCCGAGGCACCGTCTCCCTGGTGTCACCATAATTCTGCTTAGCGCACGTACCCTTACGCTGTTCACCAGAAACAAACCGACAGCAAGAAGCAGGAGGGTGTAATTTTTTCGCCCAACCGGTAGCGAGGGGTCTTCACGCGGCATGAAGACTCGCAGAGGCTCCAGAACGGAGGCAATCCAATACGCCCATCCCCTGGTTGCGCGAAGCGACTTGTACAACACGTACGCCGTGGGTGAGTAACAGGCGGCCGCATGTTGCTTCCATGCGAGGTCTTTGGCCAGCTGCACCTTGGCCACCTCATCCCTCTCCTCTTCGGCCTTGTGAGTATTCTTCTCTTGGGCTTGTTTTGACAGACTCTCTGGTGCAACCAACAGGATGATTAGTACGAGTATGATACTCGCCGAAATTGATATCTTAAGAGGTATGAGCCTGTTGATTGTGAGTTAGCGGACAGGGGAGGCACCTACCGATCGTCAAACTTGTCAATGAGGTATGTGCCTAACACAGGGCCGACCATGCTACCTATCGCGGTGAAGCCAAGGACGAGAGCGAACGACGCAGCAAGGTTGTCCTTGCCGGTGTCGGCCAGGTATGCTTGAGCCACTCTTCCAGCAACTGGTCCTCCGCCAAGCATTGCTAACTGCGTTGGTCCTGCAACCAGGACGCCGAGCCCAAGAGTGGACACAAACTCGGGTTTAAGTGCACACAAAAAGAGCAGAGCGTCGTCAATGAGAAAGGCGGTCTGGGCAAGAGCGAGGACAGGCTTTCGGCCGATACGGTCAGACTTGTCTGACCAGTATGCCGTGCTGACAATGTTCAGCATGTTGTGGATGCTGTTGATCCACAGGTTGACCTTTGCCGTCTTCCGTTGCACACCCACATCCCTTCTGCATGCTTTGCGGTCAATGTCATCCAAGCCCCATGCGCCAAATGAGCTTGTGGTTGTTCGTTGTGGATCGCCGCGTTCGGAGAAGGCGATGACGGTGTGGTCATCGCGGATTGAGCTCGCCGAGGTGTCGTCAAGCCACAAATAGTCAGTGGTTTCTGATGTGCTTGCGCTGGAGTGACTCGCTCGAGCTGTCAACCAATGTGTCTCGCGCCGTGGCTTGTGAGGCAGCACCTACCTGTAATGGGTGCAGCTCCTTGAAAAGCCGGAGTAGTGCTGGTGCTTGGCGGATGCGCCATGCACACAATGTCAAGGATGAGCGATGGCTTTTGACTCTGGGCCATTCCCAGAAACAGTGTGAGGGCCAGTGAATAGGGATATACCCAACGAGCACTAGGCCGGCGCCATCCTGGTGTGCGAGCAGGTTCCTCGCTCATCTCTGGGAGCGCTTGGAGTGATGAGCAAAGGGATAACGCAGTGGCAAAACGTATTGGAGAAATGCACAGCAGCGAGGTCTTTCATGCCATTCCAACAGCTGTTGGCATAGCCAACCCGCCAACGCTACAACGCTTTAAGCCTCGGAACATCGTTCAACGCGCGAAATAGACGTTGTCACGGTCCTGCAGGCTCTTGCGCAAAGCACAGCGGTGAAGCGCATCACATGTCAAGTGTGCTGTTGACCACTCCCGAGATAGGATACTCCCTGGAAGCCCCGAGTACGTTCAGGAGACGCGCATGTGCCCGTCTACAGGCGTGCCGCGTGCCATTGAACTGTGTGGTGGACGTGGTGTCGTCGGCACCTACTCTGGGGCTCAGCGATGCAACTGATAATGGCCCCTATGGTTTCGTGCCTTTTCCCTGGTGGCCGCGCACAGGTCCTGTTCCTGTTGTTATCCATGTATCCATGACAGTACGCAATCGACGGCGTTCAAATGATGATATGAGCGCCGCGCGGGAGCCGGACCTGGCCAAATCACAGTTGGTGCATTTGCACACATGATTAGGCGCCGAAGAGGCACAGCGGCACAGCCCAAGGGGCACCGCGTGGTACCCCTCGGTGTCGCCATAAGCCCCACATTTACTCGTGCTCTATCCACTATCATGGGCGCATGTCCTGCGCCTTCGGTAACAGAGCTCCACAACGGAGTGATAGTTGCTGGGCGGCGCTGGACAGCTCCGATGTTCTCGGCGCGGGCTATTTTCAGATGTGTCACCACATGGCGAGGCTCGGTGAGTTCACAGCGTGTGCAAGTCACCACCACCGCAGGACGCCGACACACACTGGCCCGCAGTAAACATCCGCGTGCATCTCGTGTGCGCGCTCGGTGCCAAGACCTCCCCTGCACGGCCTGCTTAGTTGGTGTAGCACGGACGAGACCTTGAGTGTGGGTACTGCCCAGCAATGCCCGCAAAACATGACCTTGGAGCGACATCTGCGGTCCCATGATAGCCAAACGTGACGATCACCGAGCTTACCCGACGAGCACACTTTGAGGCTTATGTGACCTGTTGAACTTGACCTACACTCATCTTTGGCTATATGATCAGCACTGTGTAGTCGACTGCAGTCTTTCCCTTCAGCGCAGACGGCTATCCCATTTAGAGTCGCTCCGCAATGGCCGACGAGAAGTCGCGTGCCGAACCGGCTGCTTCTAGCGAGAAGGAGCGTCAGCATGATCACATCGCGTCCTCGGCCGTGAACAGAACTGCATGGTGAGTGCCCTTCTGCGCGGACGTCTTGGTCCACTGCTCAACCTTGCAGGAAGTACAGAGGCAAGCCGGCGCCTCCGCCGCCCGCGTCACTCGACGATGCTCCCGAGATTCCATTGGCGACGGCGAACTTCCTGTCGCAGCTGACATTCTCGGTACAGAGGTTGCACACGAGCCTAGCGCTTACGCCCAGTGGTTCTCGCCCATTTTGCGTTTGGGGTTCAAGCGTCCCCTCGAGGACACTGACCTATGGAAGATGGACCACAGCAGACAATGTTTGTCCGCGTGGTCGTTGAAAAGACTGACAACTCAGCCACATACCTAACCGACCAGCTTGAAGCCAACATCGCCAAACGAAAGCAGCGTGCTGCCGAGTGGAACGAGAAGCTGGACAATGGCAGTGTCAGCCCGAGTTTGCATAAACGTGTCTACTGGTCGCTGCGTGCATGTCGACCATTGCCTGAACGCATGGAGCCGTATGGCCCGACCTCTTCGCACAACGAACGCCGCGCCACTCTGGAGGCCGAGTGGCGTGCCCTGTCCGGCCGGCGCGTCGCCAGCCTTACCTGGGCGCTTGCTGACACGTTCCCCCAATTCTGGCTCTTCGGTATCTATAAGGTTATTTATGACATTGCGACTGTCCTTAAACCTTTGTTGATCAAGGCTATCATCGAGTACAACCAGCAAGGTAGGTCTTCTCGGTGTGACGCGTTTGCTTACAGGAGTGTTCGACGTCCAGCGTAATGGAGCTCCCCGCCCCAGCGTTGGAAAAGGAGTGGCACTTTCCATCGGGACGTTTCTCTTAGGTCTTCTGTTCTCCGTTTGCGTGGCCCAGTTTCAGTTTCAAGGAAAGCAAATGGGTGCTCGCGTGCGAGCTGCCCTCATTGGTGCCATTTACCGGCAGGCGTCATGGTTGACGCCCAACGCTCGTGCTAGGTATCCCAACGGCACTCTGTTGACATTCTTGTCCTCAGATGTCAGTCGCATTGAGGCGTCTGTGCTGTTCATCCATAGCCTCTGGACTGCTCCTCTGCAGTGCGTCGCCATCCTGATTCTCGTGTGTCTCCAAATCAACTCGGCGGGTGTCATTGGATTCCTACTCTTCCTCCTTCTTGTGCCTGTGCAAGTATGGGCCATGAAATTTGGCATCAAGCTGCGCAACGCGTCCGTTATTTGGACTGAGGAACGCACCAAGCTGCTGCAAGAGCTGTTATCCGCCATGGGCATCACCAAAATGTTCACGTACGAGCTCCCTTACCTCAAACGCCTCGACGACATCCGCCGCAAAGAGACTGCTCGGATTCGTGGATTGCTCTTTTCGCGTGCCGGTAACTTTGCGCTCGCAAACAGCCTTCCGACCTTTGCTGCTGTGTTGGCATTCATCGCCTACTCTGCGTTCCACCCGAACATGAACCCCGCCATCCTGTTCACTGCCTTGGCGTACTTCAACGCTCTTCGTGGACCCCTCCATCTCTTGCCCCGCGCCGTTTCGCTCACAGGCGATGCCCTGACCGCGTTGCATCGCCTTGGAGCGTTCTTCGAGGCCCCTCGCCGGGAACAAGGAGTCTCGATTGATCCCGACCTAGACGTCGCCATCAAGGTCACCGACGCCTCTTTGAATGGGAGGCTGTCGTCAGCGCTCCATCAGAACAGGAAAGCAAGGACAATAGAAAGGATCGGGTGCAGAACGCGAAAGCGCAAGGTGAGGCTGGCCAACCATCCCAAGACGAGCCCACCACAACCGTCCAGGAGCCGTTTGCCATTCGGAACTTCAGTCTTCTGGTCCCTAGGGGACAGCTTGTGGCCATTGTTGGGCCTGTCGGCAGCGGAAAAACGAGTATCTTATGCGCGCTGTTGGGAGAGATGCGCCTCACGACGGGCTCTGTGGAATTTGGTGGCAAGGTTGGCTACTGCCAGCAGAGCGCTTGGATTCAGAACGCCACCATTCGTGACAACATTGTCTTTGGACAAGACTGGAATGAGGCGCACTACTGGCGCTGCGTCAAGCAAGCCAGTCTTGTCCGAGACTTAGAACTCTTCAGCAATGGCGACCTGACAGAGGTATGTTTGTTGTGGATAGGTGAACGTGACTAAGCTTGTCCAGATTGGTGAAAGAGGGATCAACCTATCCGGGGGACAGAAGCAGCGTATCAGCATTGCTCGTGCCCTATACTTCAACCCCGACATCTATGTGAGAATGAGGATGGCTACGTGAGCTGACGACAAGCTCCTCGATGACCCACTCAGCGCTGTGGATGCGCATGTCGGTCGCGCCCTCTTCAACGACGCGATTCTTGCTCTTCGCAATGCTGGCAAGACTGTCGTGCTTGTTACCCACGGTTTGCACATGCTCCCCAACGTGGACTACATCTACACGGTCAACAACGGTGAAATCGTGGAACAGGGGACCCACGCCGCATTGATGGAGGCGAACGGTCCATTCCGCTTGCTCATGGACGAGTTTGGCGGTGGGACTCAAGAGCAGCCCGACGCAGACGCGTGTTCCAACGTCAAACAGGAGGTCATAGAAGGCGCGGACATTGCAGACGCGAAGGGCTGCACGGCAGACAATGTTGACACGGATGGTACCCCCGCGGAGGCATCGGACAACGAGAAGGTGAGGTCGTGGCTGTAGACACTGGGCTAAAGCATAAGTCGCGGCTCATTGTCGACGAGGAACGCAAAACTGGCGCAGTTGGTCTGGCAACCTATGCCCATTACTTCAGAGCGGGCAACGCGGCATGGCTGATTCCGGTGACTCTCTGTGCAGTCTTGTACCAGGGCAGCCAGCTCATGTCCACGTAAGGGACACCTGGCGCATATAAGCAAACTGACTCAAGGGTGTGGCTTACCTACTGGTCCGAAGACAAGTTCCATCGAGAAGCGTCGTTCTACCAGGGCATGTACGCGGTTCTGGGTATCTTCTCTGGTATCTTCTGTTTTCTCATGGGCATGTTCTTCATCGTGCTTTGCATCAACATCTGCAAGAAGATGTATTCGCTCGCCACTGAACGCGTGTTTTTCTCGCCCATGAGCTTTTTCGAGACGCAGCCACTTGGTCGGATCATGGGTATCTTTGGCAAAGACTTCGAGGCACTTGACAACATGATCCCCGATATCCTCATCCAAACACTTTTGGCTGTCTCAATGGTGCGTGCTTAGCGAATGGGTCTATTCTGACGCAAAGTTTATTGGTGCAGTGATTATCATTACGATTCATCTCCCGTTCTTTATTGGCATGTGGGTTTAAGGCATTTATGCGTGCTGACTTTCACAGTGTCTTCGGGGTGGCCGTTCTCTACTAGTAAGCCGAAGTGGTAAACAATAGCTGATCACAGCCTTGTGGCGTACTACTATCGATCCACGTCGCGCGAGCTCAACCGCCTCAACGCCAATCTCCGGTCGCTGCTGTATGCCCACTTCTCCGAATCGTTGACTGGCTTGCCGACAATCCGCGCCTACCGCGAGAGCAAGCGATTCATCGCGGGAAACGCATACAGACTTGATTTGGAGAACAGAGCCAACATTCTAGCAAAGGCAGACCAGTCGTGGCTTGAACTGCGCCTCGATGTCATTGCGCAGGCGCTCACTTTTGCTGTCACACTTGCGTGTACCGTTGGAGCTGGCAAGCTCAGCCCTGGCCAGGTCGGTTTGAGTCTCACATATCTCAATCAAACCACACAGTCTCTGGCCGCCATTGTCCTAATTGCCACATGGATTGAAAACTCAAGTGAGCAATCATCCCAAACGGGTGGCAATGCTGACGCCCCAGTGAATTCAGTCGAGCGTATCATGTTCTATTCTGGTGACAACCTGAAGCAAGAAGCGCCTTACAAGGTTGAAGGTTCTGCCCCTTCCAGGTGGCCCTCGGCAGGTGGTATCGAGCTGGACAATGTCGTCATGTCGTATCGCCCCGGACTTCCGCCTGTGCTGAAAGGAATGTAGGTTGTCAATATCTATAGACAGGGCGCTGACGCATAGCTCCCTTGCCATCGCGCCTGGCGAGCGAGTTGGCATTGTTGGCCGTACTGGTGCGGGTAAGACGTCAATCACCGTCGCAATGTACCGCCTAGCCGAGATCACGTCCGGCGCCATAAAGATCGACGGGGTGAACATTGCCACGCTGGGTCTGCAGACTTTGCGCTCGGCTATTGCTATCATTCCTCAAGACCCCGTGCTCTTCAGTGGGACGTTGCGCACAAACCTTGATCCCTTCGGCCTGTACGACGACGAGACGCTTAATCACGCTCTCCGACGTGCACACCTGAATAACGAACAGGAGGCAGAGGCGGATACGTCTACAAGGCTACCTCAGCAGTTTACACTCGACATGACAATCGACGATGGTGGCTCCAACTTGAGTCTCGGCCAGCGGTCGCTTGTCAGTCTCGCCCGCGCACTCGTCAAAGACGCGCGGATCTTGGTCCTGGACGAAGCGACGGCGTCGGTCGACCTCGAGACCGATGCCCTTATTCAAGAGGCCATCCGCTCGGAAGCGCAGCAAGGTCGCACGCTGTTGTGCATTGCCCACCGTCTACGCACGGTTATTGGCTGGGACAAGATCCTTGTCATGGATGCCGGCGAGGTTCACGCTTTCGACTCGCCTTTGAACTTGTTCGACTTTGACCCCCTGTTCAACTCTATGTGTGAGGGCTCGAACATCACCCGAGAGGAGGTTGCGCGTGTGGCGAAAGAGGAGCGTATCTCAGCGCACATTGCCCAAGCGTCGGAGTAGTTATGCTGTTGTCTATATACATTCAGAGATGCCTGTCCCATACTCACACGTCAGTAAGGGGCGGCGTTCGTATCAAATCGATTTGCCTCCAAAAACCATACAGTTTACATGAATAGCTACCAACATCCTGTGGAAGGTCAACGAGTGTGTATACATATCTTTTAACTAAATCTTGCCCCGACCGAGGAACTTGTTGGGGACCGGCACGTAGCGGGCACGGAGGAATTCTGCGACACTTTTGGCGAGGCAGTCAATGCGCACCGTAGAGCTGACGCCCTTGCCCAAGAAGTCATGAATGACAAAGTGGACGGCGAGCATCCCTGGAAACTCGACACGCTCAATGCGGTTGTTGTCAAAGTCTTTACCAAGCAGCGAGACGATTGTGGCCTTGCACAGAAGTGCTTTGAGCCATTCGTACTCCTCCGCGTGCCGGACAAAGAACCCCACGTTGGCATCTGAAGTGAGTCTCAAGGTGTTACAATAACTTACTGCCCCCCTTATCACCGGAGCGGGCGTGGACAACCCAACCCAACGGTCCTGTGGTTGTGGGACCGTATGCAGCTGGGTTAAAGGAAACCGACGAGTCATAGTCTTTCTGTGGCTGGATGGCAGTGGTTCCTTCCACTGGCGCGACGGGGATACGTTCGTTCGAGCCCACAAACGAGACGGTCAAGGGAAGGTGCTTCTGACGCACACGCCCAGGCCAGTACTCGATGTATGGCCTTGGAAGGCAGGCTAGCGTCAGTCATGGTCATCCACAGAACAACCCACTCCGATGATCCATAAGCCACTGGAAGCCAGGGTAGTGTCCCAGTCCCTCGGGGTTAATGAACGCCATGAGGTTCTTTGTCGCCCCGAAAGCGTCCATCGTGGGCGCTTGCGCCAAGATTCGCATCATGCATGTCGCCTCTGCCTCGCTCTCGGGGTTTGGCTTCGGCGTGCCATACTGGGTCATGTCAAAGAGGCTAAACTTGGCGAGCCCCGCGGAACCCATAGCGTTGCGGATCTGCAGGCGCAAAGTATCGAACTTATCTATATCGTCAGCGATATTGGTTGGAACGGCCTACCTTCGACGTCGAGGCCTGTCGCAAAGACCATAGTCTCGGCCTGATACCCGGCAACAGCACAGATGGCAGCTTTGGTGGTATCGGGAGGGGCAATACCCTTTACCCCGGTAACAAGCACCTGATCCTTGGCGAGATCGGTCACTTTGATATCGTCGATAAGGGCTTGCACGTCAGGATTGAGGTAAACGTTCCCCTGGATCTCGTAGAGGATCTGTGAGCGAACAGTGACACTGTTCACGATGCCATTGAGGTTCGGTTCTATGCGTTAGCCGTGAGAGCCAATGAGGCTCACGCTTCGTGACCACAAAAGTTCCATCAGAGCTGATCTCGGCGATGCCCATTGAGAAGTTGTAGTAGTCGTCCTTGATGGCGCGGAAACCGCTCGAGTTGCCTCCAGTGACATACGCGCCGCATTCTATGCAGTGGCCGGCAAGCAACGCACCCGCAAGGGCAGCGTAGTTGTCCCATTCCCAGTTATGCCACCACGCCGCCGCAGCAATGACAGGCGACGCGTCCGTGCACCGTCCAGAGATCACCACGTCAGCACCGGCGCGGAGTGCAGCGGCAATACCACGGCCGCCGATGTAGGCGTTGGCGCTAGTAGGTTTGAGGGGCCAGCTGTCGAGAGCGTGGTTGCTGTCCTCAAGGTGGTGGAAGTCTTCGCCCAGTGCGCGCAGCTCGTCAAGGCGATGGATCATGTTGTCGCCCTCGACGTACGCGACTTTCATGTCTCCCATACCTTCCTCCTTCAAGATTTGCGCCACGGCCTCGGCACAGCCCTTGGGATTGAGGGCGCCGGCATTGGTGAGGATCTTCGGCCGCGCCCGCCGAATGGCTGGTGCGGCAATGCGGAGGTGGTGCAGGAAGCTCTGCTCATAGCCTAGATCTGGCCGTTCTCGGAGTTCGAGGGCGCGTGTGGCTAGGTTCTTACTATTAGCAAACGGCAGGAGACGTCACGTACCATCTCGGCAAGGTAATCGCCAAACAACACCGAGCAGCCGCTGCCCTCCGCTTGTTCCTTGAGGGCCGACCTGGAGTTAGTTGCCTGTTGGTCTACCTCTGGTCATACCATTTGTCGCCCGAGAAGCCGCTGAAGGCTGCGATCCGGAATGGCTCTGGCGATGAAGACGGCATGGCGATAGTGGCGACGTGTATGCGGCGGGATGCGCGAGGTCGCATGTGGGGTCTTACATATGTCCTGCTGGGGCGGAATCTTGAATGCCGAAAGGACACCGAGGTTCGGTTGACCGGCAGTGAATGTCCCGATCGGCCATTGCCGACAAAGCGTTTGCGGATGATCAGCGCGGCGGTTCGGCATGTCCCGCATACAGTGCAGGTATGCATCATTGTCACGGCGGCCGAACTCACTGCATGGAGGCTTGTAGAGCTGTAGAGGTGATTTCTGCGCTACTTGAGTGCATCATGGCGAGGACATGCCGTACAGTAGGTGACACGCTGTGGTGTGTAGTGGAAACCTCACGGCCTCCCACTGACCAGCGTTGCAATATGTCGCCAAGGCTGCACAATACTACACTACGCTAATGTCGCACGAGAACACTCAGTACAGTACAGGCCACTGAGTGCAGAGCGGCAACCTACAATAGCGTACAGGTCAACGAATGTCGCAGCTAGATAGAGAGCAGTGCAGTGCAGTGTGCGGCCAAATTAAAGTCTGCATCTTGCTCTGTACAACAATCCTACGCCTCGACCATCTCCTTCTCGGGCTTCTCGGAGCCGCTCGAGTCGCCGTTGAGCTCGGCCTGCAGACGCTCCACAATACGGTGCATGACGGCGGCGTCGCGCGTCGCGTCGCTCGACTTGAACACCTTGTCCATGGCCTCGAGACCGACGTTGCGGGTCTGGAGTCAGCCACGCCCCTTCTCGCCGAGGGTTGACTTACCTCTGGCAGGATCCAGATCGCGTAGCCAACACCGAGCAGCATGAATGCCAGGAAGAAAATGTCTGCGGCGTCAGTCACGACGAATTGGAGTGGTTACTCACAAGTGCCGAACTTGATGTTCTCGAGCATTGGTGGGACCATGAGAGAAACGCAGAAGTTGGTCATCTAATGGTCAGCGCAGGTTCGGGAGGGTGTACTGTAAGTTGACGTACCCAGTTGGTCGAGGCGCCAAGGGCGGTACCCGGAGCGCGAACGGACATGGGCATGATCTCGCTAATGACAACCCAAGAGACAGGTCCCCAGGAACTGAACGTCAGCAACTGCCGCAGGAAGGTTGTGTCACTCACATGCCGAAGAACGCAATGTAGATCCAGATGAAAACCGCAGCGGCCCAACCGGCACCGCCGTGGGTGTCCCACTTCTTGTCAAAGCTACCAGTGAGAGCCGCGACGATGACAAGGCAGCCCGACATGCCTGATATCAGCACATTGAAAGGGATAGGGCGACTCACCAAGACCGCCAAAGATGAGAAGCGGCCGACGGCCCAGCTTGTCCATAATGAACAGCGACGGGAACGTGGCGAGGAACATAGCAATGCCAATGACTCCAGACGCGAGCAGAGACGTCGTAGTCGCAGTCAGGCCCCTGTAAAGTCAGCTCTGCGTCTGAAAGGGCCACGAAAAAACCAAGATAGGTTTTGCGCTAAAACCGGTTTCACCACCCAAAACCTCCATCAAAACCTCCACCAAACCGGCCTCACCACCAAACACCTTTCCACACCACCGTTCTTTTCGTTCAAACCACCGTTCTTCACGCAACAACGTCGTACTCACAAAGACTGGAAAATCGTCGGTGCGTAGAAGACGATGGCGTCGATGCCTGTGGGGTTAGAAACGCATTGAAAGAGCAGTTCTTACCTGACATCTGCTGGAAAAACATCATGAGACAGGTGATGGCGGTGCGGCGGAACATTGGCCAGCTCTGGAAGAGAGACCGGACCTGGGCAAACTGGAGGAGGAGGGGCCGGTCGACATACTTGGGGTAGCGCTGAGCAGCGATTTCGCGCTCAAAGACGGCGTCGGCCTTGATCTCGATGTACTCGAGGCGGACGACCTCATCGTCCTCAGTGCGTCCGCGGAGACGGGCGAGCGTGCGCAGCGCCTCCTCGTCGCGGCCGTGGGACAACAGCCAGCGCGGGCTGTAGGGGATGAACAGGGTGCCAATGATGAGGCCAAGGGCAGGGACAGCCTGGATAGCGAGCTGGAGAGTTAGAGGGTGCAAATTCATTGTTTGTGGCGAACGTACCGGAAGGCGCCACGACACCGTGTTGGTGTCGGAAATGTGGTTCGTGCCGTAGCCGATCCAGTAGCTAAGCATGATGCCGAGAGTGACACTGAGCTGCCATGTGCCGACCATGGCTCCACGGACCTCGGCGGGACTGATCTCCGAGTTGTACATGGGCACGGCGGTGGACAGGCTTCCGACGGCAAGACCAATGAAGAAGCGGCCGGCGAAAATGTAGTCTGGGCTGTAGGCGACAGCAGTGAGGATGGCACCCAGCAGGCAGACGAGGCCACCTCCAAACATGGACCAGCGCCGGGAAAAGCGCTCGCAGCAGTAACCGTTGATGAGCGAACCAAGCCATCCTCCAAGAGCGAGAATCCTTCCAGTTAGCAAATCACACGACAGCCAAAACGCACGCAACAGTCCAGCCCTTGAAGCCTGCGTCGTTGATGATGCGCGAGAACTCGGGCATGTCCTTGAAAGCGGGCATGACCATGCACTGGCCATACGAGCCTTGCTCGTACCCATAGTTCAGACCACCGAGGGCGGTGACCATGGAAATGCCGAAGAGCTTCTTGTTCCTCAAGAGGCCGGCAACACCGGACGGGCCGGCGAGCCTCTCGCGCTGTTCGTCGACTTCGTACACGTCAGAGTGCTCGTTTGTCATGGTTAAAGAAACAAGATGTGGAGAGTGCGGGGGAGGCCGTCGTCGGCCCCGCAAGCCTGTAGCTTTATACTTGTCATGCTGGAGCGGGCTCGACGGCGAGCAAACGGCGAGCAAGAAAACTGCAAAAACATCGAGGACGACCCGGGGCACCGTCTCATTAGCGCTTGGTGCCTGGTGTCTGGGCACATGGACCCACGACAACCGAAGCCACCACCGCATGGCGCATGGCATCTCGGGCTTTGACCGCCAGACCTGACGGTGTTCTGAGTTTAGTTGTGGAGGCACCGGCGAACAACGGCGACCTCCAGATCTAGCTGTTGACGAAGTCCCTATGGTTTCGACCTCCAGGCAGCCACGAGATCACCTGATGCTCGGATCAAGCCGCCAGGAAGTATTCTCGTCTCTCCGCTGCTATTGTCTCCTGCTGCATGGTCGGCCGTTGTCCCGACGCAGACTCAGCTTCACACGTAGAGGAAGTCGCCGGTCACCGTCACCGGCAACTCCCCCGGACGGCGACTCAAACTGCGACCAAGGGTAACCTAGTATTTCGGGCTGCCGAAGTTCGCATGCTCCGTGATCACTATTAGGCGGAGAAACAGGACATGAACGTCAGCCCGATTCAAGAGGGTTCCACAGTCCTCAAGCCGTTGTTACGACATGCGCTTCATCCCGGCTTAACAGTGGTCTACAGCTCGTATGCCATGGCTAAACTCCTGTTTGGTTCAAGAAGCCGGCGTCCCACACGTCCTCAAGTAACCCCGTTAGAGCGGGGTCGACGGGTTGTTCCGTGGAGAGCGTGTTCATCGCGCCGGCAAGCACCGGGAAGCCGTCCCAAAAGTCCTGGTACTCTTTGAACGGCTGCATCGGGTCCTGGTAGGCGAACTGGCCCTGCTCATTAGCACACGTGATGACATTGATAGACTTGCAATTTCGTCCCACCATTGGTCTGGCGTCGTCTTCTGTTGCCCAGGTGAGATCATGGGGTGGAGGTGCGTAGGTGACCCAGCTGGAGACGCTGGCCGCGACTGGTGGGCCTTGTCCAGAAGCGCGTGGATGAAGCGAGCGAGATAAGCCGTGTGAGACTGTGGATCGCCGCGAGCAGCTTCGCGACATATGATAACAACTGCGGTTAGCTTGCGTCTTGCCCTTAAAACGCACTCTTTGTCAGCTTGCGCATGACACTAGCTTTGGCCGACGCGTCGAGATACTGCATAAAGCGTATCAACCGGACAGCCGTCGATGCCACGGCCACAGAATGTGCGTCCTCGATCATGGGCATGATACCCTTTCGCGCAAATTCCTCCACCACGATATCTAGCAGGTCGAGGCTCGTTGCGACGCAGGTGTGCAGGAGGCCAATGCGGTGTTTGCTAGGGGCGAATGCGAGTGACGTACACTCGACCAGGAGCTGGATCGCCAACGAGCTAAACTTGTTGATGCTGATCGAGGTCGAAGTGAGCCTTACCACAGCGTCTTCCGCCAGCAGGGCTTGGTGCGAACGCTGCAGGTCCTCGAGAACACGACGGAGCCCCGATCGTAACACCTCGTAGCTCCCTCGGCACGCCTGCAGTTGGCGAACCTCTCCGCTCAGTAGACTGGTCTTGACTGCAAAGTCCAGCTGGCCGTCGGAGGGGAGAGGGTAGGGGATACTTCGCATCCATTCCGAGACGTCGGGAGCGCGCTGCATCGCGGAGGGACGGTCAGACAGCTGGGTAGCTGTAGCGTCGAAGCAATACAGGGAGATCCACGTCCGTTCACGGTCGATTGCAAGCCTCGCCCTGCGCTCGTCCGTGGGAAGCGCCCCCTTTCGCGGCAGGTGAAGGTCAAGCTGGTACCCAAGGCGGATGGCATGGCCCAGTCGCAGCCATCCTCGATTGTCGATGGGCTTTTTCCAGTAGTGAAGGATGCAGATGGCCTGGACGAGCTCAATGTTGCACACGCAGTCCGCAATGGCCTGGTTTAGCAGCCTGTTGGCCAAGCTTAGCAGCTCTTCGTACAGTTCTGGGCGAAAGAACTTGGCAGAGACAGTGAGTACGGCGACGAACAGCTGCAGCGACGCTCCTCTTGTGTAGCGCGCAGTGTGGACGGCCGGGTCAAGAAGGCAAACGCATGTCTGCAGCTGGTCAAAGTAGTGCCAGAACAAGGACTCGCAATCCTCCATCGACAAGAGACCGAACGCGATGGGGTCGTCCCGAGGGTTGTGCGAGAGTACGCTCGGTGACTCGACTGAGCCCTTGCGTTCCATCACACCCGCGATGGAGAACACGGAACGGTCGGCGACATCGTGATAGACCGAGTGAGCGGGCTTGAGACGGCGCGGATCGGGACCAGCGTGATCGCCGTCTGGCGATCCAGTCCTGCTGACGGCCGGAGTGATCTGCGGCGAGCCGTACAAGCCAGAAAAGCTGACATCATGGCGTTTGCGCTTGCTTTGGCTGCCGGGTGTGCCGTCCAAACTCGGGGCTTGGCTATCGCGGCGCCGTCGCCGGCCACGCTGGTGCGCCTTGTACACACATTCGATATCTAAACGCGTGCAGCGTTGGCACCGGTTGGACCCTTCAAGTTCGACGCATTTGCACTATGAACTGTGAGCTTCCGGGCTAGATGCAACTGCAGCGCGCTTCCTTACCTTGACTGCTCGGCACGCTGAGCAGCTCCTGGAGCGTCAGCCCGTTCCGTAACGGTACCTTACACTTTGTTCTCAGGCTTCGCCTTTGCCGCATCAGACATAGGCGGAGGGACATCGGTCGTGCTCGGGCCAGCGTCCCGCGAGCTCGAGGCGACGGCGTCCATCGCGGTTGACAGGAGACTGAAAGTGGACAACGGTGATCTAGAACGGTGCGACGGCGACCAACGGGGTTTTCACAAACTCTTGGCTGCGGGGAGTGGATGAACTAAAAAGGGATGGCTGAGTGGTGGGGCTCCAGGCACACGAGCATTGCAGCCCGATATTCGGGCTCGCAGCGTGGTGGCTAACAAATAGCAGACAGGATGTCAACATGGCACATGGGCACATGGCGACCAGCTGTTTGCATCAATTGCGCTGCAGGTGCCAGGCCGGGGAGCTAAAAGTATGCCCTCAGAAAATACATCAAAGCGTAGTAACGATACGAGCGAGCAATGCCAGAATAGCCTAACATATAACTACAACCCAACCCTAACACGGCCTTTCACAATGTTAAAGTGAGACTCTGCTTAAAGAGTGTACACGAACCAGTCGTTGTGGTCACCGTTGTCCTCGAACTGCTTCTTCTCGGCCTCGGTCCACTCTCCGCGGGCGGCGTTGCGGGCAGCACGCTTGGCGTTGGCGCGCGCGCAGTAGGCCCAGAGGACTAGGGCGGTGACAATGCAGATGATGCAGTACGCCAGGCAAATGGCGTGGCCCTTGGTGTAGTGCGGGGCATCCTCCTTGGGGTAGATGAAGCTGGACACGATACCGCCACAGTTACCGACGGACACGACGATGGCTGTGGCAACACTCTTCTTAAGGGCGCCGCCGCAGTTGTTGGAGCCCCACGCAACAATGACCGGGATAAGCGGGTACATGCCCGACGCCGCGAGGAAGAGACCAAAGTAGTTGACGCCGCTGGTGACGTTGGCGAGGAGGAGCGCGTACCCGAGAGCACCAATGATGGAGCAGCCGATGACAATGACGCCGCGCCTTTTCAGCTTGTCGGAGAGCCAGCCCGCAGAGACAGTGACGATTGCGGCGGCAACGTATGGCGGGACGCTCATGAGCTGCGCACGCGCAGCGGTGTAACCAAGGTTGGCGACCAGAGTCGGGGAGAAGAGGGAGAACGTGTAGACGGGGCAAAGCGAGCCATGGAACATGATCGCAACAGTCCAAACCTTCCAGTCGGTAAACGCGTCCCAAACAAACTTCAGCTTGAAGGCGCTGCTGCAGCCGTCGTTGTCGAGGTGCAGGCGGTGGGTGACGACGGCACGCTCAGCAGGCGTCAGGAACTTGGCGGTGTTGGGGTAGTCGTGCATGACCCAGAAGGACGCCACCGCGACGATGACGGTAAGGATACCCTCAAGGATGAAGATCCAGCGCCAGCCCTCGTAGCCACCAACGCCGTCCATGAGGTTGATGAGTCGGGCAAGGAGACCGCCGAACGCGCCTGCGGCCGTGGCTGCCGAGAAGAAGAGAGAGATGCGCCAGGAGATTTCGTAGCGGCGGTACCACTGCGTGAGGTAGAAGGACACGCCCGGGAACAGACCGGCTTCGGTAATGCCAAGAAGCAGACGGGTGCTGAGCAAACCGGCAAAGTTGCGCACGAAACCCATGCCGATCATGACAACGCCCCACGCTACCATGATGATCGGCAGCCACATGGATGGCCGCCAAGCCTTCATGACCATGTTGGACGGAACCTCAAACAGAACGTAGAAGACGAAGAAGATGGCGAGGCACACCTGGTACTGGGTCGTGGTGAGCTTGAGATGGGTGCTGAGGCCGAAAAGGTTGGCGTTGCCAATGTTCGAGCGGTCGAGGAACGACAGAAGGTACAGCAACGCGAGCCATGGTACCAGACGACCATCACTGACGTTAGTATTTGGACCGTTGAACGACAACCAACATTTTGCGGATCAGCTTCTTGATGTCCACCTCCTGGGCCTCGATGTCCGACGCGCCGTCGAGCGAGGAGCCGCCGGTCACATCTTTGACGGGGTCGACATCCTCGATGTTGCTTGGAGCAAGCTTCTGGTCGTTGAAGTCGGCGGTCATCTCTTGGCGTGATGAGTGCTGGAGGAAAAAACCAACTTAAGCCAACATCAACTGCTTCTTATAGTTGCGGTAGGTTACCGCCAACTCTACACGTTTGGAGGGTGCGGAACTGAGAACAGCCCCGCACGCCAGTCGACCTGGCACTGTCGCTCTACGGCTTGGCTTCAATCGTTCCCCAACCTTGGAAACGGGGCCCGGTAAACCCCGCTGCGGGGCCTCCGACATTCATGAACGCCACCCCGGTCGCAGTGTTGAGACCAGTACTGTAGCCGCAGATGTGACCGCCGTACTCCCCGGACAGCGGAGATTGAATGGACCAGTAGTGACTGGCTGTCTGATTGTCACGGCTGTCGTCATCCAGTGTGTCTTTCAACCTTGCAGAGGTGGCGGCGCTGAGGCGCCAAGGGCCCACGTTTCCCGCCGAGGTACTTGTTGCGCAGCACATGGGAACAGCTGATCCTAATTCGCTCCTATCTGGGTACGGTCGCAATGCCAAGACACCGGTTGTTGTCGTTCACAGCGTTTACCGACACAAAAGATCAAGCACATAGTCGGTCATTGGCTGAGACATGTGGTACTCGGAATCGCGGTGTTTTGTTAAAGCAGGTTTCAACATGCCGAGCGCGCAACTCCCCTGTCTGCTGGTCACCGACTTGGATACCCCATGTGCCAACCGGGGTTTGAACGGATGGACACGATGTCTTGGCAATCTCAGAGTGGCTTTGGCCCCTGATGGCGGGTGACACACCCAGCTGCTCCCAGTAACGTGTTGAGGTACTCTGGGACGACCAGGAACTGAAATCGACCCAGAACAGGCATCTAGGCCCCGCTCATGAATTGTGCAGAGCACGCCATGGTGAACTTTCTGGCTCAGTGGGAAAGTCGTCAAATCGTATGGTCAGCGCAGCATCTCACTTCAGTAATGGTCAACACAGTATTTTGCTGAGAAAACCCCAAGCCATTGCCGCGACGGCGTAAGAGCGCCCAGAAAATGCGGGGACGCGTCGACGGTCGTGTGTGCCCCACTCCTAGCCTGAGCAGGCCCCACATTGCTGTTAATCGCTTGATCGTCATTTAGGCGAAAGAGCGGGCGTGCCTGGCACGTCTGGCCCTTGGCCAGGCTTGGCGCAGACCACGATAATGCCCCGAGCAGACGTGGGGAAACCAACAACGGCACTGATTGACTGAGGTTGTACCGTCACTTGCCGGCCCTTTTGTGCAGCTTTGTCGCCGCAGGCTGTGTGGTTTCGCAGCACCATGTGGGGTAATATCTTGGCGGGACGGCGGGACGAAAGCAAAAATGCCAATTGTCTGTGCGCACGTAGGTCGCGGAGAACAGCGGCCTGTTCTCATTGCCGCGGGGCAGTCGCCGTCGGCGATGGAGCGGAACGTCTCCGGAGAAGGAGCACAGTCCGCCTTCGCGTTGAGGTGATTTGCACCTGAAGGACGTGTCCTTTCAGTGACCGCGTGGGAAAGGCGCCGCTATGGCCACATCATTTGGCAACTCATATCAGAGTGAAGGGCGAAGCAGTTTGCTGCTTGTCGCTGATTCGATAATTCGATAGAAGGTTTCACTGACCATGTGCTGCTGAACCGATCGTGGCAAGTCAAAGACGACCTGTTTGAGTCTTTACCGGTGTTGGCGGAGCATCGTCAGTCCGCATGGAGTTGAAGACCATCATCTCCTCCAACTCGGTTGTCAGCATGGCGAATGGACCTTCAACGTTGCAGCAATGAGGTGGAATGGGCGAGGTACGCTGAATTCAAGGGATCTGGGTGGTGTTGAGCATGCTGCGTTGCGTTGAAGCTGTTTATATCTTAACAGCAAAGAATGGGCGGTTTTGGCGGGTGGCCGTTCTGGATAGCCGTTCAGGTGGCCGAGCCGGAGGTTCTGCCTCTCCTCCCTCTACTTCTGCCTCCTCTCGTTGATCCGGCCAGGGCCAAATAGAGAACCCGACACGGATGCTGCTTTCTGGCGCGAAACGGTCACTAAACACGAACAAAATGAACTGTAGTCTGACCAAGCTGTCGTTCATCTGAGGACGCGCTATGAAGTCAATCGCAGCCTTGCACCTCCGAAACCCGACTTGACGCTTGAGAATCCCGAAAACCCGATGGCCCGATGAGCAACGGCTCTCACGTGGACTTGTGTGAATGTTTCATGTTTGTAGCTTTGCAGCGGGTGGCCCACTTGTAACGTTGCAGCGTCGGTCGGTATCCGCGGCCGCGGTCTTCTATTTAATCTACGCTGCTCAAAGACACACCTCCATGCCTGTTGAGTATGGTAGATGAGTATTAGGAACACATACGTAAGTCCTTAAAGCGACTGACCCATACCATTATGCCTGACCGGCCAACTGTAAGCAGCTCGCCGAAGAGCGGCTGTCGCCGACTTACATTCCTGGTGGGGCTTTCGGACATGCCCGATAACCGGCAACGGCGTGAGGAGCAACGGAACAGAACATGACCGGTATTCGGTGGAGCTGCTCGCCGGGCCGACGGCAAGCGAAGCACAATGCTATGCGTATATACCTCACGAGAGTGGTGTTGCGTCTTCACCTTTGCTTTCCAAACCTTCCACTCGCAATGTCCGTCATCAGCACCCCTGTTACTGAGCAGTGTAAGTCCCGCACGCGGGGTGACGCGCTCACGCCCAAGTCGGCATCAAGCACCCCGTCCTGTTGGCGGGCATGAACGTCGCTGCTGGGCCCAAGCTTGCTGCGGCCGTCACAAATGCCGGCGGCCTGGGCGTCATTGGCGGTGTGCGTGCTACGCCCAAGTATCTGCGCCGTCAAATCCAGGACATCAAGAAACACTTGGATGACCCAAAGGCGCCGTTTGGCGTTGACCTCCTGCTGCCGCAACTTGGTGGCAGTGCGCGGAAAACCAACAAGGACTACACTGGCGGCCAGCTCGACGACCTCATTACTGTCATTATTGAGGAGGGCACTAAACTGTTCGTGTCGGCTGTCGGTGTGCCCCCGAAAGAGGTTGTCGACCGCCTGCACAAGCACGGCATTGTTGTGATGAACGTGAGTGGTTCTCGCGCACATGACACGGCGCTGACGTCAGATGGTCGGACACCCAAAGCACGTCGCAAAGGCCCTTGACGTCGGTGTGGACATGATCTGTGCGCAGGGAGGAGAAGGAGGCGGTCACACTGGCTCTGTGCCGTTTTCCATCCTCATCCCTGCTTGTGTCGATGCCGTCAAGGGCAGGAAGTCACCCTTGACTGGCAAGCCCGTCACGGTCGTGGCTGCGGGTGGCATTGCCGATGGCCGCGGGTTGGCCGCGTCCATCATGTACGGCGCAGACGCTGTATGGGTGGGCACGCGGTTTGTTGCGTCGACGGAAGCCGGCGCGCCACCAAAGCACAAGGAGCTCGTGGTGTCGGCAGGTTTCGGCGATGCGAAGCGGACCCTTATCTACTCTGGACGGCCGATGCGCGTGCGCTACACCGACTACGTCAAGGACTGGGAGGAGAACCGCCAAGCGGAGATCAAAAAGCTCTGTGACGAGGGCGTCATCCCCCATGACAAGGAGATGGAGAAGCACCCCGAGAAGTCGATGGCCGCGACCAAGTGGCTCATGGGTGAAGTTGCGGCCGTCATCAACGAGGTCAAGCCCGCTAAGGAGATTATCGACGAGATGGTCACCACGGCCGCGCGTTGCATCCAGCGAGGTGCTGCCGACCTCAAGGGAGGACGGGCAAAGCTGTAGGACGTCATCGGTTCTTAGCGTGGAGCACAGTCAACGTAGTATACATGCATGATTGATTAAGCCACAGTTGTTGAATTACAGCACAGGCCGTGTTGGTATTACGAGGGTGCGCACTGCAATGAGTTCCTAGAGTCCTAGAGCCATTTGCCGTCTCGGTGACTACCGGATCTCCGGATGACGTTGGTACCAAGGCTGCGTTTCGGATTTCGGAACTGGCTTCAACCTACTACTACCCTCCTAAACACCACATTTCTTTCGTGGCATCGATCCCGCTCGCATCATGGTTGGTTTGGGTGTAGCTACCGCAAGCTTTCGCTGCACCACGACTCCCCTCCGCGTTGGAGCGGCTTTCGCCCGCGCACTGTCAACTTCGGTCTGTTCTCGTGCGCCTGGATGGGGACCACCAACAACAGCCGTCCAACTCTCATTCGACGTCCATGAACCAAAACATGTCGGGCGTCCGGGCGAGTCAATGGTCATCTGCCATGGCCTACTGTGAGTAGCTGGTGCTCACCAGCGAGACGCTGTAGATGCCCCGTCTGACATCAGCGGCTCCAAGTCTAACTGGCGGAGTCTAGCACGTCGCTTTGCCCGCGATCTAGAGATGCCCGTGTACACGCTGGTGAGCCCAACGCGTCATACCCTGCCTAATCGCAGGACATGAGGAACCACGGGCGGTCACCTCACGCAACCCCCCACACGTACCCTGCACTGGCCGAGGACGTCGCGCAGTTCTTCAAGGACCATAACTTGGAACATGTCCACCTGCTAGGGCACAGCATGTGAGCACTCTTGATTTGAAGTGACTAACCGCAGGGGAGGCAAAACTGTCATGGCCTTGGCACTCAACCGCGAGCTGAACAAGCCGCTCAAGAGCCTCATTTGCGTCGACATTGCGCCGACCAATACGCCCATTGAACGGCAGTGAGTCGTTCAGTCCTCCGAAGAGGCTGACGGGAGATACAACGGGTACATGGACGGCATGCGTGAGATTGAAGAGGCCAACATTACGACCAAGAAGGAGGCGGACAAGATCATGCAGAAATACGAGCCGGTGAGTGCACCATGCGGTGGTGTTGCTAAGCGCAGCAATTGGGGACGCGGCAGTTCCTCCTTACAAACGCTGTTACCTCTGACGGACCCAACGGTCCTCACATCACGTTCCGCGTCGCCATCCCGACGTTGAGCGAAGCCATCCAGGGCGAGACTGTGAATGGCCTCGGTAGCTTCCCATACGTTCCGCCCAAGGCAGGAGAGCCATCGACAGCCGAATCCCCGCATTGGGACGGCCCAACGTTGCTTATCCGCGGAGCGGGCAGTGACTACGTCCCCGACTCCGAGTTGCCGGGCACAAAAGCGTTCTTTCCCAAACTAGAGGTCGTCACTCTTGACGCGGGGCACTGGGTCCACGCTGAGCAGCCCCAAGGGACCGGCGACGCTGTGGTGCAGTTTGTGCGAAGTGTTGATGGACAGTAGTAGCATGCAAGTGGTTGATATGAAACCGTATCCTGTCATGCTGCATCGCATCGCCTATGTGCTCTACAGATCTCGCTACAGCTTCGACTCGCGCTTCTTACTCTTCGCGTGCATCTCTGCCACTGTCTTCTTAATGTCGGTCTTGATGAGCTTGCCATTGGCATTTCGTGGAAGCGGCTCATCGGAAATCCAGACAAATGCAGGACGGGCGTGTGCCCGCACGCGCTTCCACGCTTTCTCGATAATGTCCTGTGGCGTCGCCTTAGCTCCGGGCGACAGACTGACAGCCAGCCCGACAAGCTCGCCGAGGGTGTCGTCAGGGATGGGGACGGCCGCGGCCTCGGCCACGCGGTCGTCGAGGAAAATGGCGTTCTCAACCTCCTCGGAGCTGACGTTCTCGCCGCCTCTAATGATGATGTCCTTGATGCGGTCCGAGATGTACAGGAACCCGTCGTCGTCCATCCATCCCGCGTCGCCTGTGTCAAACCAGCCGTCCTTGGTGAAGCTCTTCTCGTTGGCCTTGGCGTCGTTGTAGTATCCCTTCATGACGTTGGCGCCACGCGCTTCGATAACGCCCACCGTGCCGTTGGGCACCGGTCGATGCGTCTCCTGGTCCACGATGCGGACCTCGTTGATGGGTATGGCTGGGCCGGCGCTCTTGGGCCGCTCCAGGTAGTCGTCTCCCACATTGACCGTGTGAATGGCATTCGTCTCGGTCATGCCCCAAGCCGTTATCCTACAGGTCAGCTTTGGCTCCGACACAAAGGCACGAGGGGCACACTCACATGCCAATCTCGGGCCATCGGTCCTTAATGTCTTTAGGCATGCGCTCGGGCGCCGGAGCACCTCCGTAGCTGGCCGCAGTAAGAGTGTGGTCCTTTGGAAGGAGGCCGGACTTCATAATCGCGAGCAGGATGGCTGGGACGCCGCTGACAATGTTGACCTTGGTCTCGACCATGAGCCGGACAGCTTCCTTGACGTCCCATTTACGCATCAGGACAAGCTGGTTGCCGTCGCCAACACACTTCAGCAGAATGGACAGGCAGCCTGTAACGTGGAAAAACGGTACGGCCATGAGCGCGACGTTCTGCGTCTCTGGGGGCACTTCGAGCATCTGCATGACCATCTTTGCGGGCGCGCCCATGCGCATGCCGGCGCGTGCGAGGGCTTGCGCGTTAGCAGGGTCCAAAGTGAGAGCTTACGGATGAGGGAGGAGATGCAGCCGTGGAGCGCAGCGCGCTGGCTCGAGAGGACCGCCTTGGGGTAGCCTGTCGTACCCGAAGTAAAGAAGATGACGCCGTCGCTCTCGGGGTTGAGTTCACTGATGCCCACGCCTGAGATAACCTCGTCGATAACCTTGGCAGGGACGTTCAGGTTCGTGAGGTTGATAACATTCTTCACAGCTTGGCCGTTAGGCAGATGCTTCGTGTCCTGCCAGGAGACGACCTTGCCGACTCCAGCGGCGTTGAGCTCAGCAGCGCGAGGGGCCAAGGCAGTGGCGGACATGCCGTCCGCCACGACGATTGTGGGTCTAGTAATTTTGAGGCAGTGTACCATTGAGTCGGCATGCGTCGCGGCATTGACTATCACCGGCACGGCGCCCAGAATGTTTATCGCCACCCACGCGACCACCCACTCGGCGCCGTTATAGCCTATGATACCAACGTACGAGCCCTCCTTGACGCCCTGCGTGCGCAGCCAGGCTGCCGTCGGCAGAGCCAAGTCATAGACTTGCTTAAAGGTCCACTCGACACGTTCCGTGGAAGCCCTCGGTTCCGGCGCGGGCGAGTTGAGGAGAATCTTATCAGAATGGACCTTGAACTTGTCAAGCATAAAGTCGCGCATCGTTTTCGGCAGCTTAACGTTAGCAATAAAGCTGGACCAGGGAGCCGTCGGCGTACGTGTTTCCAGACGGTTTGTGGACGGCCTTGGATCTGCACCGTCTCAAGCTCGAAGATGGTGCCCGGCTGGCAGAGCTGGGCGTCGCCTGGGTTGTCAGTGAGCCCCACAATCCACACACTCACACTCGGCGATGGAAAGCTGCTTGCGCTTTGCCTGGGCGTCCATGGTCGCTGATTACACTAGTGAGATGAGAGGTACTGCAACAGAGTTGTGCAAGCGCCTTGCAGTGCTGTTATGCACAGGTCGCACAGACGAGGTGTCCCCCTCTAACCGGTCCTCATGCCCATATGGTAGCCGTGGTTGTGGTGCGTGCCATGGCCGGAATTCCAAGCGACAAGCAGAGGAAAGCAACCGCCGGCTACTTCGGCACTTACTCGGCGTTGACCGAGGCACAAGGGACACGCCGCCAAGTCGGTGATCGCCGCCTTCCACACCTGTCGTCTGACGACACATGTATCCAGACAGCGTTCTCGGGCGCCGTCGCAGCAGTGTGCATGGTGTTATTGCTGGGAAAGACTGTGCATGGAAGAGAGTCCGGCATACGGAGAGACTGGGCACCGGATATGTCGTTACATGTTGCCCACAACTGCTATGATACGCGCTTCCATCGAAGGAGCATCCACGGCCTGCTCGAGAAGACAACCACGGCTGTTACTGGCGAGGATACGTCGGTCGTGCTCTGCCGGGTACATTAACAACCATGGACTATGTCTCACGACCACAACTAGCCTCGAGTGGGGCTGTTGGGGCATCCAGTTCCAGACGGGTAGGTCCCGGGCGGTGTTGGGGCCGTGTGGAGCACCACAATTGCAAGTCGCCGGCACTTGCCGGCACTTGCCGATGTGCGTTTCGATCCGCAGCCCAACTTCGACCGGCTTGCGCGCTCGCAGTAAGCACCGCGCAATGCCTACAGCAGGTGCTTGACTGATCACGGCTGTGTGGCCATAGACAAAAACGTGCATATTTAACAACCGGAACGAGGAGAGCGACCTATGCGGAGCGCGATTGTCATGTAGCGCTATCGAACGTGGAGTGTGTGGTTTGGGCTTGCGCAGTCATTGGTCGTCTTCGAGGTAACAGACGACTCGGCTTTGGTATCGATGAGCTACTACCCTTGACTGGGCCATCCAGCTGCATTCGAACACGTCTCGCGCGAGATACCCGTCCGGGGGACCCATTGTCCAAAGCGGTCGTTGTAGACATGGGCGCCGAAGTAACACATCGACTCGGCCTCGGCGTCCATGACACCGTACTTTGCGGGCTCGCCACTGACAGCGTCGTAGTACTTGCGTCCAGCTGCAACAACAAAGCCGCGCGTGTACAGGAACCCGTCGTCGCTGCCGTCGAGCGCCTCGTGCACGTCCTCGCGATCAATGTCGTACAGCGCCCTTTCGCAGTGCCCGTCCCACGCTTGCAGCGCCTCCGCGCTGTACCCTTGCAGTGTCGGCTTGAGGGCTTCTAGCATGTCGCGGACAAGTCTTCCCACCACGTCTGCGGCAGCGACGCGTTCCTCGTCCGTCGTCGCGGTCACTAGCCGGGCACGGGCGCCGTTGTCAGCCACGCCACTCCACGCGTCCTCGATCGTCGCCCAGAACTCGTCCACGGTTGGGGGCGGTTCTATTGTCATGTCGGGGGGTGTGTATTGGTCGCAAATAGGATGTTGAGGACGAACGTGAGGTTGAACGCGTCGAGCAAGCAGGTACATCTGAGGGGACCAGCATTCCGCGAGCGCTCGGGGCTCCCTCCCAGCTCCCGGCTTCCCGCACGCCAAGCTGCCTATTCGGTTCCAGAGCCGCGGTTGACTCAACCACCACCACTCAACGAGCGAGCTGCCGCAACACAAGAGTGTGCATCAAGCATCGAGCATCACAGAACGTGTTCGCATGTACTGACACTGAAGAGCATCCACAATAGGTAATATACTATTTACAGGGCACAGGGAGTTTCTGGCCTTTCGGCGCCAGGGCCGCTCAGAGATCAGCAGTCGTCTGCGCCAACAGTTGGGTCAACGTTGACAAGAACCTTGCCAGCCGCATGGCCACCCCCGAGTTTCTTGTACGCCTCCTTGGCCTGGTCAAACGGCCAGACGCTGTCGCGCACCAGATTGATGTGGCCCGCCGCGAGCATGTCGACGACACGCTGCCGGTCCTCCAAGGTCGGATTCATCATAGCAGTGCCGTCCCAGCGGCGACCAACGCCTAGAAGCCAGCGTGACGTCGGCCACCACTCGTTCATCTTCATCTGATACACCGCGCGAAGAAAGTCGGGAACCCAAAAGGTTGGAGGCTTTATTCCTACGCTCTTGTAGATCCCACCAGCAGCTAGGAAAGCTGGAGAACCTCGGTACAGCGATTGGTGTCCGAGAGTGTCAATGACGAGGTTGAACGGCTCGCTGCCAAAAACTTGCGCAAGGTGCTTGGGTAGATCATTCTGTTGGGTGTAATCTATGACCTGCCATTAGATTTATGGCGGGAAAGGAGGGCCTTACCTCGTCTGCACCGAGTGACATTACCATCTTGGCGTTACGGCCGCTGCAGATGCCAACTATGTGACCAGTGGGACCAACGGCGCGGCGTACCATCTGCACAACCATGGTGCCAATACCGCCGCTTGCCGCGTTGATCAAGACACGGTCGCCAGTCTTGGGCACCGACTCGGCCACAAGCTGATGAGCGGTAAGGGCAGGCAGCATGATACCCGCTGCGTCGGCGAACGAGCGACCCTCGGGCTTGAGACAGGCGTAGCGGGCGGGAATGCGAACGTATTCCGCCAGTGTGCCCGTGCCTGTTGGGATGGCGTAGGACGCCGGCAGCATGGCAACGACCTTGTCTCCCTTCTTGAAGCGCGACTTCGCGCTGCCCTCTCTCTCGTCGGGTACCCACACATCCGTCACCGTGCCGCTCAGGTCCATCTCGGGGATGGCGTCGCGCTGCCGGATGAAGAGCGGCAGGAGTGTCATCTGAAAGATAGCGCCTGGGTTCAAGCCGGCAAAGGCAACCTTGACGACAATCCACTCTTCCGGTGACGGAACGTCTTTGGGCAGTGGCAGCGGCGGCGGCAGCGTCGGGATCGGCCGCTCCCTGTCGAGTTCCAGGACGTCCCATGGCAGCCCTCGGGCAGGGTATGTCCAAGCTTGAGAAGTCATGTGGATGATGTTAGAGAACTGCTGTTATCTGTTTGCTCTGTCGTCATCGTCTACGCTCAGTTTATGTAGAAGTTGTTGATTCCCAAGTTCACTGACGAATGGGTTCGGCAGGGCTGCCGAACTAAGTGAACAGCAGTCCACGACCAGCATCAACATTCCGCACCGAGCATTCCGCATTTCACGAATGGCTTGGCGCGCTGGCCGTCGGTCACCTTTAATGGATTAGAATGGAATTGTAATGCCGCATGCATTGTCGAACTTCTATATCCTAATCTCTGCCCACACGCCACTACGACAGCCACTCGCCTCCCTGCTCGTTAGAAACGGCGCGCATCCCGAGCACACAGCCGGTAAACGTGCCGGTTGCTCGGCACGTCTGAGACTCACGTTGCATTGCATTGCTTGGCCATTGATGAAGGCGGAGTCGGGGCCCGCAAGGAATCTGCAAGCGAGTAAGCCACACACAAGTGCGGTGTTGGACGTACCCCACAAGGTTGGCAATGTCCTCGGGCTGCCCATTACGTCCGAGAGGGTTCTTGTCCACATGCTGGGTGTGAGCTGCCGTCCCTGCGCTTTAGCACTCACGGCCGCGGAAAGCTGGCCGGTCTTGAAGCCCTCACGGGCTTCAAAGTCCTCGTCAATCTTGCGCCACATCTCAGTAAGGACGGGGCCGGGGCAGTAGACGTTGGCCGTGATACCGTGCTTGCCAAGCTCGAGCGCCGCGCCCTGGTTGATAGAACGCACGGCAAACTTGCTGCACGTCAGCATGCCTTCCTAGCACAGCACCTCACGAAGAGCAGTATGCCGTCTGATGAATTCCTGTCTCGATGCCCGAGACGGAACACGCCGCGATGAGTTTACCGCCCGTGCCCTGCTTGATCATCTGGCGCGCGGCAGCCTGGTAGCAGAACAGCACGCCGCGGACGTTGACTGCGTAGAGGTTGTCCCAGAACTCGGGCTCGATGTCGAGGAACGAGTCGGTGGGCGCGATGCCCGCGTTCGCCACCATGACTGCGCGTCAGTCCCAGCCGCCGTTTTCTCGCATCCGCCTCCGCCACGCGCCATGGACGTACCGTTAACCTTTCCGAGCTTCTCAGCCGTCTCGGCGACAAGGTTGTCCACGTCGGCTTTACTCCGCACGTCGCACGCAACGGCGATGGCGGGAACACCGGCGGCCTGCACCTCGGCAGCAACTGCCGCGAGCGCCTTCATGTTTCCCGACACGTCGGCAAGGGAAAGCGCAAAGCCATCACGCGCTAGGCGCTGGGCGATAGCACGCCCAATACCCTGTGCTGCGCCAGTGACGATAGCGACGCGACGGTCCGAGTTGGTCATTATCGATAAACAGTAGCTAGATCAGACCGGGCGTCCCGCCCACCCCCGTCCTTCTACTTATTATCCACGCATTGCTTCCTCTTACAGTTTGCCCACCTGCGTCGTCCTCTACGACGACACATATCGGAACGCCTAGCCCTCGCCCAGCGTGCCCAGCATATTACAGGCTGTCCGGTCAAGTGTCGCATAGGTAGCCGTGATAAACTGCCGCCCAGGAACCCGCTGTTGACCGCGAATCGCCGCCCCACCGAGCCCCACAGTCGGGCCTGTGAATCGTCCCTGTCCCACTTTCCTTGCCCACATGTGCTTCCGGATCGGCCGCAATCGCGTGTTGTCCGCTCAACGCCGCACGACGCGGGCTGAACTCCGCTGCAATCAAACACAGAGTTTGGCACCAATGCATGCGAGTACAAGCGGCCCTAGTTCACCCCGCAAACAGGCAGCGATGCGCGTCGTCGTTGAGCATTTCCCAGTGCGAGACGGCGTTGCCCTCGTCTTGCTGCCGCCAGAACTCATGCAGGAGGCGGATGCACGCCCGTGTGTCGAAACACATTTGCGGACCTGGGTGTTCCAGCAGACGAATGAGCGGCTCACGGCCATCGTGGCCGAGGTGAAAGCCCGCTAACATCAGTGGCCAGAGCAGCCTGCCGTCGTCAGTGAGCCGCAGTATTGATCGACGCACCAGTTCAGCGTCGGTCCCTCCTCAAAATCTAGTTCACGGACGAGCTCGAGAATTGCCGTTGCGGAGGACACGACGCGCTCGTCTGCTGGATCCAGTTCAAGGACGTCACGCATCAGTGCAATGCGCATAGCGTGTCGGTAGCAGTGGTTGCCGTACTGCGCGCGCGTGTGGTACGGTGCATAGCTGAAGCCCTGATCAAGCACTTGCAGCTCTGCGAGGATACCATTTGCTGCGTCCTGCAGCTGCGGTGGGGGAGCCCGTGCGTGGCCGACCTGTTGTAGTCCTAGGGTCTCGCGCGCTGTCCCTATGAGCGAGCACGCGCGTGCCATAACGTCGACCATGCCGCGAGTCACGCCTGCTAGTCAGTATCCAAAGCAAAGATGGAACGCACCAAACAAACGTTCAACGCTCTCCCACTCCACCTCGCGTCCAGACCATCTCTCAATCTCGAAGAACCATGGCTCGAATGGCTGTCGAATGATACTGGGCCGTCGGCCGAGCGTCATGCAGGCGACGACATCGCGCACAGCAAGCTGTTCTAGCACGAATCGGGTAACGCTATACTGGTCCTTGTGCGACAGCGCAACCAGCTTTTGGGCCCCACCGAGTCTATCAATGAGGCGTACGGCCGTTTTCAGTGTCTCCTCCCACGTCGTGTCGGCCGCAAGGGTCTGTCCCGGGTCAGCTACAGCCCGGCACAGCGGCGACTCACACAGGCCACAATAACGCTCAACATAGCAGCAAGCGCA
The DNA here is from genome assembly GCA_002335565.1 of Cutaneotrichosporon arboriforme. NCBI lineage: Eukaryota > Fungi > Basidiomycota > Tremellomycetes > Trichosporonales > Trichosporonaceae > Cutaneotrichosporon > Cutaneotrichosporon arboriforme. The sequence goes on along the minus strand of BEDW01000013.1, from coordinate 446,877 downwards.
CCCTCAATCTCGTTCGGATACTTCTCTGGCTCGCGTAAAATTGGGTCGAGCAGACGCATCACCCGACGCCGCGCATCGCTGGCTATCCGGGCCGCAGCACGCTGGTTACTCCTATCGTCTATGAACCGCAACCGCACAGCGCCGACGGCAAGAAGGCTGCACCGCAACGCGTCGCTCGTGGCGGACATTCTGACATCAGGTAAGGCTGGCAATGAGAGCTTACCCCGGAGCATTCCGCAGGGCTAGAGGAGCATGGATCGACACCCATGGGTTGAACGGGTTCTTTGGCGGGTTGAATGCGATGAGCTGCTCGGCAGTCGAGATGTAGTGGCGGAACACCAGCATCTCATCCCTTAGATGTGAGCTGACATCCAACCAAATGCGACCACTCCGGTCCCGGCTACACTCACGACTTGGGAAAGAAAGTGGCCAGCATCGTCCTGAGGTCAACTTTGGGTCGCACTCCGTTTACTCACGGATCCATCATCAGCTGCTTGCGCGTGTCTTGCGAGATCCAATCGATGCCCTGGTCGATGACACCGATCGAGGGGCTCGGTGGGACCGTGGTGGTTGCAGAACCAACTGGCGTCGCTATGCCCGCGACACTGGGCGAGTTTGCCGTAGTGCTCACCGCCGTCGCGACATCGGGCTTTGGCGGTGTCGCCGTCGGTTGGCCAAAACCGACGCGCCGCCTCTTGCGAGGGTTTGGGGGCTTTTCTGGACCATAACCGCACTGTTGATGTTAGAATTGATAAGCATACATGAAAGCCATGGCGGCGCTTGCTTCTTCGTTATCGCGCTCGTGCCGAGGCAAACTGCGGCTCGTTTCGACACTCACCTCACGGTTGCCTGCCTTGCATCGTGAGCATGTCGGACGCAGCTCGTCACACTTGACGCGCCGCGACCGGCATGTCAAGCAGCCGTTTCGACTGCGCTGCAGCTGGTACTCTTCTGCTTGTCCAGTAGCCGTCGCCATTCCGCACAGCAGGAGAAGTGGGTGGTTGAAGGTTCAAGGTAACTCTTTGGTGGGCTTGCTCGTTTCGATCCCCACCGTACGTACAAAAACGGCTGATTACGTAAAGCATGATCCGTTCGGCTAAGTTGTGAAGATCCGACATGGAGTATGACATCCCAACAACCACGACTACAATGATCAAACACGGACCCGTCGACAGCGTCGACCTCTCCCATTACTCCTTCCTGACGACGTTCTCGACATGCCCCTCGTCCGCCTTCTCGGTGACAACAGGGGGCGTCGTGCTGCCAGTGCTGCCTTCGTGGTCGGCTTCCCAGCCGTGCTTGCGGACGATGAGCGAGCGGCGCACGGCGCCTGGTTTGATGAAGAGCCAGTCGACCTCTTCGAGGGTGAGGCGGGTCGTTTCGGGGTACGCAAAGTAGATGAGGGGGACGAAGACAAAGTTGAGCACCATGAAGAGCAGATACGCCTTCCACTTTAGGTCCTCGATAAGCGTTGGCGTGATCATGACAACGAAGAAGTTCCTGGCATGTTAACAAGGGCTAACGCGTTGGTACTTACCAGATCCAGTTGGCACTGATGCCGACAGCTGTGCCCTTTGCACGCACGTGCAGAGGAAGAATTTCGGGCACGTAAACCCAGGGAATGCAGTTGGCGGTCGCGCCGAAGAAGAGCATGTACTTGACGATCAGCACTGAAGGCGAGGGAGACACTTACGGTGAAGAAGAATGCAACACTGGCACTGCTGGTAGCCTTGGCGAGTGCGCCGCCATGGTCCTGGAAACTGAGCAGGACGGCAATCAGCATCATGGAGACGCCGAGGGCGGCGCTACCCCACATCATGGGGTTGCGGCGACCCATCTGGTCGAGGGCGAAGGTCGGGAGCAAACTGCCGAGGACAAACATGAAGTTGATGCAGCCGCCGAGGATAAGCGACAAGTTACGGTCAAGGCCGACGTTCTTCTCCAGCACCGAGGTGATGTAGTAGCTGATATCAGATATCTGACAGCTGACGCGGACTTACACGACGAGGTTGATGCCACCCATCTGGTTCATAAACTGCATGCCGTACGCCAGGAGGACACGGCGGCCGGTCTGCACGTCGTCGCGCTTGAACAGCTGGCTCCACTGGTACTCGCCGTGCTCGCGCTCAAGGGCGAGTGCGTCGAGAATCTCGCGGCTCTCCTTGGCAATGTTGGGGGTTTCTGGAGTTCCGTCGTAGATGTCACACAGAACTTGCATGGCCTCTTCATTCCGGCCGTGCGCGAACAGGTAACGCGGCGACTCGGGCAGACCGAAAACGAGAACAATGACAACCTGGCAGTCAGTCACTATCCCGAGGGTTTTGTGCTCACAAGAGCAAAGATCATTTGGCAGCCGATGGGGAGGCGCCACGCAAGGCCGCCCTTGGTGAAGCTCATGCCGTAGTCAAACCAGTAGGCAATCTCGATACCGACACCGACGAAGAGTGGCTCACTCGAGACGAGACGACCGCGAATCTGCGCGTCGCACAACTCGGAAAGGTAGGCCGGGACGGTACTCGTCTCGATACCTGTTCCGATACCCGTGATGAAGCGTCCAACCATCATGTGCGGAACGCTGAATGCCGTTGTTTGGAGAGTCGCGCCAATAAGGATGAACACCATGGCCACCCACATGCTCCGGCGACGGCCGAGGCGCTCGCAGGTAATAAAGGTGACGATACATCCGGTGAAGCAGCCCAGGTTGTAAATGGAGACGATGATGCCCTCGAGACCCGGGTTCGGGTGGTCAAAGGTCTCGCGGAAGTGTGAGTTGCCAACAATGCCAGAGAAGACGCCCTGGTCGTACTATGTACACAGTCAGTCGCGCACTACCTCAATCGCGTCGCAACTTACGCCAAAGAGGACAAATGCCATCTGGCACGCGATCGCGACAGCCCAGCGCAGCGGCTTGCCGCGCCCGTAAAAGTTGTACTGTGACTTGAGGCCCATCGGTACGTCCTTTGTGTTCGTTGCGACGGCGCTGGGGCTTTCCGCTTGACTATTATTTATGCAGAGCCATGGCCACCTGCCTGTTCACTTGATTGCTCTCGTGCAGCGTTCCTGACGTCGGCCCAGCAACGGCAGATGGAGCATGGTGGGCATAATGAAAATCGCCTCGGGTGTTGCTCTGGGCGACAGATACATCCACACGCTTTGTTAGTGTGGGTGTACATACTTCCAAGACACCCCAAGAGCCGTGCTGTGCCGCTCCGGGATTATGACCGGCGCGTGCGGGGTCTTCAAAGGGGTTTTGTGCGTCATGCACCAGCCTCGGCCATTTCCAGAACGGTCCGGTCGAGGGGCGCGCTACTACGGGATCACATCTGCCGAACCAAAGTCCGCCAGCAGGAGCCCCCCATTATCCTGAAACGCAGGTGGCCGGCCCGGTGGCCCACGGGGCAAGCAGGCGTCGTCAACAATGTGCTCCTCTTGTCTCCACAGCCAAGCCAGAGTGTTGTGGCGGGTGGGCTAGGCCATATGCACGACGCCACCACTACGTCGTCGCGCTCTCGGCACAATGAAACCGTCGTTGTGGCCGGAGGCAGCAGTCCGCACGACACGCGAGTGATTAGCCGGAGCCTCTTCATGTCCTTGTCCGGCGGACCAGCAGGAAGAATCCGACTGTCCTCACATCTACCGTGGTATGTCTCGGCAACCATATGGTGGAGCACGTCTGCCCCGATGGCTCGCAACCTCGGAACAAGCACTGGCAGTACTGGCGGCCGAGCGTTTAATGAATGCATTTATCGGCGTGTCTCAGACATGTGGGGGCCATTGCCGCTTGGCTGTGCTGGCGTATTTCCGCCACTCCAGATAAACAACCACCCCTTGTCAAGGTCGATGAACGCCGGTCCGGGCGTTAGATTGGAGCTGGGGACGTCCGCGGCAGACAGGCACGCATTCAAGCGGTTAAGCGAGAGACGATGGCTTGGCGGGTCGACGCCCACGACGGTACATGTGATCGTGTGATTGCGGTAGTGGTTATGCCCATATGATCTCGAGATCATCAGATTAGCCTGCTCTACCAAACACCCGACTCCCGGTGCTTGGAGCACAAAAGCGCAAACCAAGCGTACATGTCGGAAAAACTGTACTGTACTGACAACTGCATACTTCCACTACTATACCTACTATACCCAACAAACCCATCCTGATAGACCACCCACAAGCGCACACTCATTCCTCGCCCTTACCCGACAGAGTTGTCCGCGCACGAGAAAGGTGGCGTAGTGGCACCCTTTTTGACATCGCCTCGGATAGCGTCGATACTGGCCCACATTCCCGTAATCATGGCGAAGATGGACGCGATGATGACGAGGACGTTGAAGGCGTGGAGGAGCTTGCGCCAGAGAGCCGCGCCGCGGTGCAGGCGCCCGGTGCGCAGGTCCTCCCAGATAAACATCATGCACTCGATCGTGAGTGAGAGAGGTGTGGAGAGGAGAGCGCCGGCAAACGAGAGGAGGTTGCTGAACACGGGGATGGCCTCGGCGATGAGGAACGAGATGGAAATGTTGGTGAAGATGCACGCGAGCCACACGGCAATATGGGTGGGCGTGTTTTTGGACAGGTGGCGGCTGTTGCGGAAGATGCGCACAAAGACGAGCTTGGCCGGGATGTGGCAGTTGAGCACGGCGCCGCAGATAAGGCCTGGCAGAGCGAGGCCATAGCACACCTTCTTGAGGGTGGGGCCGGCGGAGCCGAGCGCAGGCGACGACACGTAGATGCCGCAGAAGTGGTACACGACACACCCGAGGATGGTGAAGCCGGAAATGACCACGGCCTGGCACGCAAACAGCGACTTGGTGTACTGCTTGGGGTCACGCATCTCCGAGATGACCGAGAAGAAGGCGGGTGTTCCCGAGTACGAGAAGATGACGGTCGACACGGCGCTCATAGCCTCGAGCAGCGTCGGCGACGCAAACAGCTTGACCTGCTTGTCCCATGGTCCCTCCTTTGGCGCGGCGTTCGGGCGGTCCTGAATGCCGACGGCAATGGTGAGGGTGATGAGGGCGCTAAAGATGCCCAGGACGCCGACCCAGTTGATCCATGAAATCTTGTCGAGGGTCTGGATCGACGCGATGGACGCTACAACGATGGCGCACACGAGCACAAACACCACAGTGCACACTGCGTGGTCGCTCAACGCGTTCAGCGCCGTCGACGCGCCAAGCAGGCCAGCGGCGGCAACAAAGATAAGGTACAGCTTGGAAATTAGCCCTTGTTTGGCGAGTCACGCGAGCTCCGACTCACCCAGTATGCACCGAACAAGACCTCGTAACCAATGCGGCCAAACATGAGCTGGCCAACGCTGCGAGTTAGCTCGGCGCAAAAAAGGGGTTGAGTGAGGACTTACTCGGCGAGGGTGTAGACCTCGGGATGGGCGCGCTTGAACATACCGACGATCCAGTCAGTGTACGTGGTGAGTGCACCAAGACCGACGAGGACGAGGATACCGGGGATCATGCCGAGCGTGTCCAAAATCGATGGCTGACGTTAACGCTGCTCTGCTTTCTTCCATGCTTACCATGACCAGCACACCTAGGCCGAACTGGACCTTGACCATGACTGCCGACGCGCGAACCCTGCGGCGTGAGCGGTCAACACGCGGCGGTGAGCTTACCATCCGAGGCCACGGTAATTGGGTCCCGAGTCGTCGAGGTCGCCCCAGACGTCATCGTGCTGCACATGGCTGTGTTTCCGGACAGGCTCGATGGTATAGCTGTCATTCCTGTCGAAATCCTTCTCGTCGTAGTGCTCGGGGCTGATGGCCTTCTCGTCGGGCCAGCCGTGCGACCCGGCATTGTTGTGGAACTCGTACTGGGGGTTGTGGTGCGCCATTCTCAAGTGGCAGGCAAGAGGGCGATGGAGAGAGACTCTCTCGCCTCGGGGTCCGCTACTTTTGTACATGATGAAGACCGCGGTTCAGCCGAGCGCGCCGACCCGTTCGCGAGCCCAGTAGCTCCGTAGCCCCACAAAAGCCTCGCTCGCCACGACGCAGCGTCGCACCAACCACATCGACTTTGGCCGAACTCTGGAAACGCTTGGCAAAAGAAAGGAACAGGTTCGAGTCCGTCCGCCAGTAACCGTCTTGTGCCTTGATTCGCCCACCTGACGGGCACCTGACGGGGGCAGCTGGTGCCATGGTCCTGAAGCGCCGAAGCGTTCCTCAGGGGCGGCGAAAAAGGCGATGGATCCGAACCAGGTGATAACGGGGTACAGGGGTACAAGGCGGCGAGCGACCGGTAGTCGTTTCGTTTGGGCCAATGAGCCTGGTCCGCGTCGTGTCGTCGACGCTCACAAGCGGCGTTTAGCCTCCCCCGGACCTTGTCCACGGATTTGGGCCCCACGAATCCTGCCGATGCCCGGGCAGCGCGGGCGAGTTGTGTGTGTGGGTAAACCACTGGAGAGGCCCCGCGACCGTTCCTCGGGGTCGCGCGGCTAGCTCCACGGGGTCCCCATTCGCAGCCAGGGAAGTGACGGGTTGGGAGGAGTGAGAGGGGTTGCGAATGGAGTGTTGACAGAGGTATGTTTCGAGTGACTCGTCAGACGTGTGGTAACGTGGTATGTCACCTGTTCCCGTGGATAAGATATCCGGACCAGGCCCTGTGATCGTGGCGTTTTGATGTCATTGATATGGAGAATGCTTGCTGCTCCAGGTATGGCTGCGGACCTTAGATAGCTGGGAGCAAGCAACCCGGGTCAACTCCCACAAGGTTCGTGCAACACCTACTCCTGGCCTTGGCGGTAGTTGTGCAGCGATAATGTATTGCCGCACGAAGTGTCGTGGTGACAAAAAAGAAAGCAGTCCACCCCCCTGTCTGGACTGTCTTGCCTATCATAGTGACCCCGGCGCCTGCTTCCACACCCTTTACGACTTCATTCCCCCCGACGTTGCCCACTTTCAAAGGAGTGGCCGAGACAGCGGTAATGACCTCACGGCAAGCGCCGCATTCCTGCCTACCTCACACGTGTTGGCAAACACCAGGCAGGGTTGCCCTGGTTGTCGAGCAGCTGCCAAGCCGGGCATGGAACCGGAAAACCGGAAACAGACACGTCGCCAAATGAGAGCATGCTACAGTAATACATCTGTATCCGAGTATGATCCGAGACGAGAAAAGGCAACGAACAGGAGATGAATGAATGTATCGAAACTCGTAATGATGTGTATGTGCGGTGGGGAAAACAGCGTGCCGCGGTGTCATGACGACGACGACACAAGTGGTGGGGGTGGATGGTGTGCGTGCTGGATGCGTTATGTGGATAGATAGGACGTGTCAAAGTCGCGAGGGAAAAGGGAATCGAACACGTCGCCATGCTCGAACGGTGGCAGAGGCGGAAGGACGCGGCCTGCCGAGTGCCGCAGCTCGGCCTCGCGCGCGTAGATGCTGCGCAGCGACGACACAATGGATCGGATGCCAAAGATAAATCCCAGATCAGGATCCTTGGGATGGTGTGGCGGGAATCTCGCAAGCGCCAGCCCAGTCGCCTCGTCCACAAGTGGGTAGTAGCCCTTGCCGAGATTGGGTGGATCGTGGACACCTTGGGGATAAGGATACAAGATGTCTTCGCCCGAGGTCGAGTGCGCAAAGTCGACGATGCGTAGCGTCACGCCGCCCTTGACGCGTTTTGGCGTTTGGGGTGGTTGTATGTCGGCAACCTCGGCAGAGCGCGAGCGTCGGTTTGACGCCGACATGGACTGGCGGCGTCGCTGGGAACTTCCAGGACCAGTGCCTAGTCGCCCGAGGCGTGAACGTTTCGCGTAGTGTTCCTGTACCTCGCGGTCGCCGTCGTAGATAAGCAACAGGGAGCATCCATACAGACGGAAACCGTTGAGCGTAGCGAGGATGGCGGCGAGGCTGTACAGCTTCTGGATGAGCGGCGGGATATGGTCAACGAGGACGTGCTCGCCGTCGTAAAGGAACATCTGGAGGACGCGCGGGAACTCTTCCGTCTTGAGCTGGCGGCCTCTATACTTGTTCTTTGAGACGTAGGACTGTGAAGAAGGGTTCCAAACCTGTCCCATCAGCACACACCTCATGATCCAAACCCACCTGCATGCCACACATGCGCACGCCGAGTGTGCGGCTTGTGGTCTGGTCACACTTCTTGCGCTGACTCGCCTTCTTGAGAGGAGTCGCATCGTAACCATACTGCCGTGTACCCATCTTCAGGTCAAGAACGCAAGGCTTCTTGAGCCGCCCTGTCAAGTCTTCCATGAAGATGAACAGCTCCTGGCGCATAATGTCGTCGCCGGCGATCGACGGCTGGATTGAGGGCGAGTAGTCGTCGCTAGGCGGCTTGGGCGATGAGGCGGTACGCTGATGTGGCCGTAAGAGGTCAGAATGGGCCACGTCCGACGCAGGGCGTCCAGACCCATTGGCGAGTGTGACGCTCCCTCGGCGTCCTCCGCGCATGATCAACGGCGCGGCCTCCTCGTCATCCTCCATGTGGAAAACGCCGCGGTCGGCACTCTCGTCACGCCGCTTGCGGCCCTTGTCGTCTGCCCCAACCTGCACATCACTGCGGGTCCGTCGAACCGGTGCCCCATCGGACGCTGTTCGCGCATGGCTCGACAGCGGTGGTCGACTGCTTATTGAGGAAGAAGCGTCGTGCTCGTTCTCGTCGTCGGCATCATCGTCGTGATGGTGCCGATGGATAAGAGAGCGCTTCTTCAAACGCTTGAGGATGGACGCAAAGACATGGTCCTTGAGCTTGTTGTTGACTGTAGTCGACCCGATGCCACCAAAGGCCGGGTGGGGTGACGCGACGCCGCTCGCTGACCCTTCAAGGCCGGGCACGCCGTGTCGCTGCAGCGCAGGTGACGACGATGCGTGGTGCAGATGTGGGCTGGAGGGCGACGGCGCAGGCGTGCTTGGCTCCTCGCGCATGAGCCGAGCCATGGGGAGGCCGTTCGGTGAGCCAACGTCTGCCATGGAAAGTCGGCCAAACGAGCTCGACGGGCTGAAAGACCCAGGAGCGACAGAGCTAGGTGACCGCGCAGAAGATTGTCTCCTCGGACGCAGATCGTCCTCGTCCGCACTGGGATACCGCTGTCGTCCTCGACCGCGGTCGATCGACCCGGAGCCCGATGTTCTGGAAGAGCCAGTCGGGCACGACGTGGCGATTGAAGTCGAGCATGACCTCGGGGACTTCGACGTCGGGAACCAACGTGTCCGTTCGGCCAGGGTGTCGCTCAGATGGGGTTGCGGGGTGCGAGCCTGCAGGTGAGAGAGTAAGATCACCTTCAGTTGCGGGCGTCTGTGAGCCCTCGGTTCTACCTTGTCGACGGTAGTTGACAAGCATGACGCCCAGATAGCGAGGGACGTAGGGTAGCAAGGCGGGAGCAAGATGTTCAATGTCCTCGTAGAAGATGTTCTCTCGGCCAACAAGAGGTTTGCAGATCGCTGCGCGCGTAAACTGGTAGATGCTTGAGTGGCCGCCGACCTTGTGTCCGTAGGGCTGCAAAGGGACAGCAAGCGGCTCTTCATCCGTATCCGTTTCGCTTCCCAGCAGCTCATCCGTATCGGACGTCGAGGACGTGGACCAACCGCTGTCGTCTTCGAACGAGAGCGTGGCACCATCACCAGACATGGACCGTCGTGGTGACGACACGCCCGTTCCAGACGCAGACGTCGAGGGCTCGGGAACGCGACTGGGCCGCCGGGATGAAGTACCTCTCCGGAATGGCTCAAGCACTTCGCCTTCCTTGACCTCTTCTAACGGACTGGCAAGCTCCTCAAGACCCAATAGGCTTTTGGGCTCGGCGGTGCTCGTGCTGCCCTTTCGCCCTGGTTGCTGAGATCTCGACCGTGATTCCTTGAACAGTCCCATGCCAATGCTGCCCTTTCGGGTCTGCTTGAACACGGCGCAGTTATCCATGTCCTCCTTGGCCTCGGACAGCGCGCGCAGCGCCGACTTTGGCAAGGTGACCTCGCCGCCGTTTGCGCTTCGTCGAATGGCGTCGTTGAGGCCATTGTTTTCAAAGGCGCCATCGTCCGTGCGCGTGTTGCCCAAGCGCACGCCAAAATTGGAGCCAGGGGCGTGGTGATGGTGGTGGCGCAAAGAGAATTTGGAGTCGGTGGAGAAATGGGGCAAGTAAAACTTGTCGCCAGAGGTCAACGGCACTGCTGGCTTGAGCTGTGATGGTGGCAGCGCAAGAGAGTTTGCTCGTGTACGGAATCGTGGTCGGCGAGGAGGAGGTGCCCGCGACGATGACGACTTTGGCGCTTTGGCGTCGTCGCGCTCGTTCTCGTCGCCATCCTCGTCATCGGATTCAGCGTCGCAGGCATTGTGGTTGGGGTGTAGGGAGATGGTGACGCTGCCGACTTCGCGCTCGCGGTCGCTGCCGCTCGACGGTTTCGACTTTGGCAATGTTCGAGGGCGGAACGGCGATGACGGCTCGGCCGGGCCAGGGCCAGCAGACGTTGAGCGCTGCGGCTGTCTGGCCGCTGCTGTGCTGGACCGCCGAGAGAAGGATGGATCTCGCGCAGCTGGCATGGCCGTTAGACACGGGGCACTGTTGTTAGTTTCAACGAGGGCCATGGCGTTGTGATGATCGCCACTGAGACAAACAAGACGTACAAGCGCGAGGTCTTGGTAAGGCGTCCATGCGGGCTGGTGTTGTCGTGTACTGTGGGTCAGGTAGCGGGGCGTGCCAGAGGGAGTGGTTAGGCTACGCAGACCGCCGAGAACGAGTTGTGGAGTGTTGTTGTGAGTGACGAACGTGGGGTGCGCCCACGTTTCTTGATGGTGCTGCGGTGGTGCTCGATTTGGTTTCGGTGAGTGAGATGGCCTCCGTCACAGGGGGACCGAGCGATGATGAAAAATATACGCCGGCGCAAGATGTAAGGGGGAGAGTCTGTGTGCAGAGATTGAAGGGAGAGTGATGGATGGCGCGTCCGTGCCCGACTGCACAGCGTGAGGGTATAGCAAAGAGGATGTGTTGTTGGTCGGAGAGAGGAGGATGACGGAGTGAAAGGGGGAATGACGGCGACAAGCCAAGTCGAGGAGCGAGGAGCCAAGGAGCGGAGAGCACCACCAGCGCACCAGCAACCACAGTGGCTGTTTACATTGCCCCCCACCTTGCCAATTGGCCACCCAACAGTTACATACTCATTCCATCCTTGCTCTTTCACTCCCTCGCTCATGCATCTTGCTCTCCGCATTATCACGCAAAAAGGCGATGTACAAGGCTGCAGGTTGCATCTCCGTTTATCCCACAGCCGACGCAACCACTTCTAGGTTGATCTTGTCCGTTCTGCACCGGCAAACGCGGTAGATCCAGAATTGCCCCGACTCGCCTCTCGGCTTGCCTCGCCTGTCCGGCAGCATTAAGCATTCTCGATCAGCATCACGTGCACAAATCGCGCACTCGCGACACGGTCAACACGGTTAGTGAGACACCACATGTCCGCTCAACTGCGGAGCACATATAAACAGCTACTTTCGCAGACCGACATCCGTGCATCCTGTTTACACTTTAGGTGTTCTATGAGGTACTACCCAGCCGCAACTTCGGTCGCGATGGGTCACCGTGCCGCGAACAACCCACGGCCGGTGGTTCCTTGCGGTCGGACCGCGTACCTTGAGGTACCACCTGGTGAGCCTTGGCGGGCACATTTAATCGCGATGCAGCGGCAGTCTGCGGTTAGAGTTGAGGGGACCGAGCCGTCTCCCGGTCTCAAGGTCACGGCCTCGTGTAGGGCACGTGCACCCGTCGTTGGATGGAGTACTGAGATGCACGATGTGTCCATTGTGCTCGTTGTCGGCTCTCATCCTGCTATAGAGAACCCCTCGCATGATGGTTTGGAGCACTCTGAACAAATGCCAGCTTGTGTGAGACCTCCCGACGGTCATCAGTTGACATTATTATTAATTCACGGCCATGACGCAGTGACCCTTACGCGCCTTACAGGCCTTACATCGGCCCCACGCCAGACGCGTCACACATGTCCCTGGCTCAACGACACCTCCGGCCCCCTCCAGTAGCGGGGACGACGAGTTCAGGAAGCCAGAGGTCGCAGTGGGCACCCGGGCTCATGAATAGAAATCCAACGCGGCGTTCCCGGCGTGGCCGCTGGAGATGATTCTAAAACGACATGGGGATGACGGATGATTAGACTTTCTAGCAAATACCAGCAGCTGCTTGTAATTCCTGGGCATTAGACGTCGAATTCTAATGACTATTTGTGTAATCTCATGCCCTATTTGGTTCCGCCTCGGGCGAGTAGGTGGGTGGCTCGGGGAAGTTACACGTAAGCGAGGGGGCGGTGGCGGAAGCGGAAGCAGAATTGCGACAAGTGCTGCGGCCGCCGAGTGGACCGTACGTACGACCTGGACACAGACACTCGTCGTCGCCGCCTTTCTCCACTACCACTGCACTCGTCTTCAACCCCGTCTCCATCATCACGTCTCAACGCTCACCCGATCCCCTCGTTTATCATTCCCAGTGATCCTCGACCCACCATCACTACTCTACGCGGCAGTGCCGTCTACATCCATTCCAATAATTCCACATCCTAGAAGTGTCGTCTGAGCACACTCACGGCCCACCCAGTGGTGCGACTTGTAAGTGCCAAGAAACACCGCAATCCGTCGCCCACACCCAACAACCACCGGCGTTGGAGATGAAGAGAACATAGAAGTCCGCTATTGCCTTCGTCGTGGACCCGTATGGGTGCAGAGAACATGGCACAAAGTGTGCGCAAGACTTCATGCACCACCCTCTGATCCATCAAGACACCGCCCACGTCCATCATTTCATATGTTTCCCTGCCCTTGACCTGGCCGCCGGCCACAGGACACGTCCCCGCTGACAGCTCAGACCAACATGGCTCCATATACACCATTGCCGTCCGGCGCAGCGGGCAACGGGTCCAACTCGTCTCCACGCAGTCGCATGTCTTTCTCCTTCCACTCGCGACGCCAGAGTACCCTGCCTGATCCGGACGAAATGGACCGCGCGTTTGATGGTCCAGGCGACGACGATGACCACCACGACGCCCATGAAGGCAACGCCCTTCTCGGCGACCAGCAGCCTTCCGCGCAAGCAAGCCGGTCGACGCCGCCAATGCCTGGAGACTACGACTTCAACCGCGACTATGTGAGCCATTCGCCATCGTCCCGAAGGATGCCAAGCCTTCAGGCGTCTGCGCTGCGGATTGGATTGCTGACATTCCAGTTCCTTCCCCCTCCCACCGACTCGCCCCCTCCGTTTGAGCCGTATTCCGCCACAAACCCCGCGCCCGGTAACAGCAACGGTATCCTCCCCACGGAGCCTGTCGCTCGTCCGCAACCCGCGCGCCACTTTCTAGGCGGTGTGCTACCGAGCGCATTTTTGCCACGAAGACAGCCTGCTCAGGCACTGGGCGGCGGCCAAAGTGCCGTGTTTGCAAACCTGTCTGCGCGGCCAGACAACCAGAACAGCGACGAAGTGCAGGAATGGGCAGAAGACGAGGGCAAGGACGCCCCGCCGTCGTACCAGACGGCACTGCGTGACGCCGTGCCTCCCTACTGGGACACGACGGTCGTCCTTCCATCGTCATCCTCGCCGTTCGGCCCGCTCTCGAGTTCTATCAGGGGCGATGAGATCCTAATCGACGGCATGCCGTCGGGCAACCTCTTTGGATTCCTGTGGAACATGATCGTGTCGGCCGCGTTCCAGTGGGTCGGCTTCCTGCTCACCTACGTCCTCCACACGACCCACGCGGCCATGCACGGCTCGCGCGCTGGCCTCGGTATCACCCTCATCAAGTTTGGTCTCTCTTTGCGCGCCGCAGGGTCGGAACTTCAGTCGTCTAACCACTATCCAGGTGACATGGAGGTTGACCCCGAAACCGGCCGATACCTCGGCGACATTACGTTTGAGCAAGCTTTCGCCGACCAGCCGAGCCCGTTCCCCTACCCCCTCCAGCACCCGTACGAACCCGAAAAGGGCATGATTGTGCTTCACAACCTGCAGGAGGCTACGGCGTTTGTGCACAGCTACAACCACACGCTGGTTGACCTTATGCGGCCGCAGGCGACGGATGTCGGTCGCGCATGGGTTTGGTTCAGCTTCATGCTCATGGTCATGGGCTGGTTTATCCTACTTGCGAGCATTGGCGGGTACTGGCGTGTCAAGCGGTTCGAATACAAGCTCAAGCAGGCGCAGCGCGAGAGCGAGGCCGCGCAGGCTGCCGCCCGCGGCGAGTTTGACCCGGACGCCCTGGACGGCGATGAGGACGAAGAGCCCGCGCAGCCCGGCCCAACTCAACTGTCATACTACACGTCGGCGTTTACGCAGGCGCTGAACGGCGCGCGTGAGATCCAGCGCGGCTTCTTCGGCCACCGCGGGCGGCCCGTCGCCTCGCGCGGCGACACGCTCTTCACGTCTGACGAGGCAGAGGACGAGCTCCTCGAGGCGCAGGGATACGGCCTCGAGCCCATGGCTCGCACAGACTCGGTCGACGGCGCGTCGCCACAACGCTCCCGCGGCCTCTGGGGCGTGCGGTAGTAACCTCTCGACCCCAGATCACCTCGCTCTCGGACACTCGGATCATGTCTGGGTAATTGGTCGTCAGCAGTTGTACAAGTCGTTTATAGAATAGCATCCTTGTGTATTTTGCATCTTGCTCTGGAGTGGACAGTGCGGACATTGGCGGAAGCTCAACGTATGACTCCAATTCTAGCTGACGTCCTGATATGCCGAACAGTCTCTCGCCAGAAACCGCGGTGGCGCCACACGCCACTGTCGACGTGCCGATGACGGAGTCTGTGTATTCTTGGTGCATGGCAATGCCTTTTGGTACAAACCGCGACAAACTCTAACAATCCACATCTATTCCCTTCCTTAAACTCTACGCATACGCCGAGGCGGGTGGACCAGCACGGAAGCCGCAGGCGTCGCGGTACGCCATGTCTCGCGCGAGCGAGTCCGAGTTCTCCAGGACACCTGGGCTAGGGACGTTTTCGTCGAGCATGCCAGCGGGGATGACAATGTCGCGGCTAAAGTCGGTGTATCCGGGTGTGTTGGGTGATGGGCGCGGACGTCTCTGGCGCATACGCTTTGCGCGCGAGATGTGCGGCTGGGGCATGAGGCCGTCAGTGTACGCTGCGGGCCACGACGTCGTCGTCGATGTCGAGGTGGTCGTGCCGCGCCGCCCTGCGCCGCCAGCGCCCTTACGCCGCCGCAGCTCGGGCGGAGGATACCATGGGGAAGGGTAGACGTCGTCAAACTCGCCGCGGGTCTGGCGGCGTGGCGGGGAAGCGTCGTACGACTCGGTCGAGCTGCGCGGCGAGTATCCGGCCGGCGCGGGCGGCGGCGCGGTGGCCGCCGCGACGTACGCGTCGTAGTGCCGGTGTGGCGGCAGTCCACCGACGTACGCGTCCGACCATTCCTGCGACGTGCGGCGCTTGCGTACCGCGCCCCGCGGCACAACCACCACACCACACCGCCGGCACCGCCGTTCCCTAAACACTAGGTAGGCCAGGCATCCTGGCGCGCAGACGACGGCGAGCCCCGCAACGGCCAGTGGGTTCGGGCGCGTGTCGTGACCTGTGGCGCAGGGGTCGTAGAGCGACGGATCTGCCGTTAGTGTGATCCTGTCGCTGTTGGAGCGTATTGGGGTTCGGTACGCTTGTGGAGCGCGAGTCACGGGTACTACTTTGCGCCGCGTGAGTGGCGAGACTTGACAGCTCGCCGTCGACACAAGTTGTGTCCCTCGACGGCGTGCCAGCAACGGGAGATGATGAAGGGTTTTACAACAACTCGACGAGCTACTCACGATACGGTTCACGAAAGGCGGCAGACTCGCCGCTCTCTCGCCGGGACAGGCGCCGGCCGGGCTCGTCGACGGCCTGCGTGCGCGACGTGGGCACCTTTGGGTTCTTCCACGCGGAAGAGTACGGTGGTGGCGATTCAGCGCCGGGGACGTGGTGGGCGTCAAGGTGGGCCATGTCGTCGTAGAGAAGAGTGCTGGTGTAGGTATCGGCCGACGACATTGCAGCGGCGCTGGGGTCTTTATTTGCTGTTGGGCACGGTGTGGCGGTGCAGGTCGGGTGGTAGACGAGCACGCGCGCTTCGTTTGCTGTTAGCGAGAGAGTTGCGCCGCAGGCCGAAGGAGGATTGGTCAAAGAGGACTGGTAATGGCCTGCACGTCAAGTCGAGTAATGTCACGTATGTATGTATGTATGCATGCATGCGTAGGAGCAGATGCCGCCGGCCGCGGCGTGCTTGCGGTGCAGACGTCGCAGCTCGTCTCGCAGCAGCAGTTGTCACAACGTTGAGCAGAGCAATCCGCAGCGCCGTTTCGTCTGCGGCGATGACGCAACAGTGTGGTCTGGGCTGGTGGTCTGGGCTGGGCGACAACCGCGGGGTGCGCGGGCGTGGCAACACCACCTCAGTTTCGAGTGACTTGACTCGCCACTGACCCCCACCGCACTGTGCTGGGCTTAATGCGCGGGCCTGCGGTTAAAATGCACGTTTATTGCCCCACGCCGAGCGCGCACAGTGGCAGCCCCGCCACTCGGATATGCTCAGCACTGACGCGCACCTTCCAGTCGCGACTGGCGCGTAGGCGCGCGCAGCGCAGCGGGAGGGCTTGACGCGAGGCCGCGGAACCGAGCACTGCCTCTGCGCGTGCCTCGCGCGCCTGTTGGAGCGACTGGTCTGGCTCTGCCTACGCCCCCGCAGTAGCCGTCGTCATTATATCGCGTCATGCGAGCGCAAAAGTAGAAGCAGAAAGGTCTATTGGCGGAGCGGGGGATATCGCTGCGTCGAGTCTGCCCAATAACAGGGAAACATCCTGAGGCAAATATGGACAAGAATCCGAATCTGAGCGCGCAGACCGCGTAGCTCCGCTGCCAGCAGGGCATCGTCGTATTGGCGCAACGTTTATGTTGCTGTCCATGGCGTGCGCGTGCACCCGCGGTAACAATTTGACTGTGAAAGCAGCTTGCGGCGCTTTATTTATCTGCCATGCGACTGGTAGACTGTCAAGCGGAAGTCCGCGACACGCTTCAAGCGGAGTTGCTGTCGCGCTGTCGGTTCTAGCAACTCCGACATCCTACCAGCGGACACCCCACTCGGTCTGCTACTCCATGGCACGTAGTCGGTCTTGGCCCAAGCCATACATGTCGGCATGCATGTCTGTCGGAGAAGGAAACGGGTATGAACGTTGGAACGTATACAACCTTTCCCCACCTAGCGATTGCCGCGATGCCAATCGCCCGCCGGGATGATGGCACGGCAATTCGCGGCACTTGGCGGGCAACTCCGTAACCACCGCCGCAACATGATGGGACATGGCCAAGTGTGCCAGATACCGCGGATGAGCGGCAGCGACAGATCAGATGGTTCAACTTAACAACAGCTAGCCCCAGCAGGTCACATTCCATCTTCCTACCACTCCCACACTTTGCCCTCACCACCATGACCTCGCACTTTGGAGACGACCCGGCACTGCTGCCGCTCGACTACCTCCGCGGCCTGATGGCCATGAACGCGGATGTGTCCGTTGACGAGCAGTACCGCGGTGAGTAACAAACGGACGGCACAGCTGACGCCAGTGCTGCATGTGCGCAACCCGGACCACAGCAAGGTCGCGCTAATCAGCGGTGGTGGATCGGGCCATGAGCCGGCTCGTGAGTCTAGCGCCGCGCCGAAGTCGCTCACACCTAGACGCCGGGTTCGTGGGGACCAACTCGCTCACGGCCGCCGTCGGCGGCAACATTTTTGCGTCGCCCAACACGGCACAGGTGCGCCGTGCGCTGGACATTGTCAAAAACGAAAAGGGCACGCTCGTGATTGTGAAGCGATACACGGGCGACGTGCTGCACTTTGGCATGGCGGGCGAGAGCGCGCAGGACAATGTCGAGTTTCTCATTGTCGGCGACGACGTCGCTGTTGGCAAGACGCAGGGCAAGATTGTTGGCCGGCGCGGACTGGCCGGCACAACGCTGGTCTACAAGGTTGCAGGGCACCTCGCTGCGCAGGGCGCCGACCTCCAGGAGGTCAAGCGCGTAGCCTCGCTCGTCGCGGATAACTGCGCCACGATCGGGAGCAGCTTTGCCCACTGCCATGTGCCCGGCACGGCCAAGGGCGAGTCGGCCCTCAAGGACGGCGAAATCGAGATTGGTATGGGTATCCACAACGAGCCCGGTGTCAGCAAGGTGTCGCAGCAGACCAAGGCCAAGCTCGTCGACGACATGGTGGAGATGGTCACATCGACGTCTGACCCCGAACGCTCGTTTGTCAAGTGGAAGGGCGACGGCAGCGACCGCGCCGTCGTCATGGTCAACAACCTCGGTGGACTCAGCGAGCTCGAGCTCGTCGGCCTCGTACCCGCGGTGCTCGCCGCGCTCGCCAAGCGCAAAATCGAGCCCGTACGCCTCTTCGTAGGCACTTTCATGTCGTCCCTCGACATGCCCGGCTTTTCAGTGACGGCACTGCGTCTGCCCGAGACGGACGCCGAAGCGATCCTCAAGGGTGTCGACGCGTCCTCCAGCGCGCCCGGCTGGCGACCCTGCACCAAGCCTGTGCTCAACCCCAAACCCACACCTCAGGCGAGCGCGAGCGCGACAAAGCCACCAGCGTCGGGCCTCACTGCCTCGGACGTCTTCATCACGGCCATCCAGCAGGGCTGTAAGGACGTCATTGCCGCGGAACCGGATATCACGCGGTACGACGTTATTGCCGGCGACGGCGACTGCGGCCTGACGCTCAAGGCCGGCGGCGAGGCGGTCCTCAAGGCGATCGCGGACGGCACGATCAACGCCGGCGACGTTGTCAACAGCGTGCGCGCCGTGTCCGAGATTGTCGAGAACGACATGGGTGGCACGAGCGGTGCGCTGTATGCCATCTTTTTCTCTGCGCTGGCCAAGGCGCTCGCTTCCGCGCCCAAGGGCGCCGTCACGCCGGAAGTGTGGGCCAACGCCGCCAAGCAGGCTCTCGACGTTTTGTACGGGTACACGCGCGCCCGCCCGCCCTCGCGCACCCTCATGGACCCCCTCGTCACCTTCATCGACGCCCTGCCCGAGGGCCTCGCCACTGCCGCCGACAAGGCCAAGACCGCCGCAGAGGACACGGCCAATCTCCAGGCTGCGGCGGGCCGTGCCGCCTACGTTGACCAGGACACGCTCAAAAAGGAGGCGGTGCCCGACCCGGGCGCCTGGGGTCTGGCTCTCCTCTTCGAGGGCTTTGCCAAGGCGGCAAAGTAGACGATACCTACCGTAGACTGTGATACCCACGGATGCAAAAGTGACTGTGCTTTGTCTCGTCAGGCGTGAGTGTGCGGATTATACATATTCCAGTCCAGTCCAAGCTCTACAGATGCAGTCCGTCGTCGGCGTGAGCGTCGTCGGCGTGAGCCGCGTCTGGCGTCGCACTCGTGCCGTTGGCGACGGTTCCGTTCGCCGACCCGTGTGTCGGCCCACTCCCCGTCGCACCCGGCGCGGACGGCGCAGAGGACGTGGGTGCCTCCACACCGTAATGTGCCAGCGAGTCGGCGCCGACCTTGTCGACAAGGACATGCCGCAGCATCTCTACACGCTCCGTCTGGCTCGCGCTGGCGTCAGCGGCGTAAGAAGAGCAATACACACATGACGCCCTCGTTCTCATCTAGCGCTGCCCGCAGCTCGGCATCGTCGTCGTCGGCCAGCGCGGCCCGCAGCTCGTCCTGCGTCGACGCGAGGTGGGCGAGTGAGTTTCCCAACCGCGAGATTTCTGTCGTTAGCGGGGCAACCCAGCGGGGCGCAAGCGCCCCGTCCCACTCACCCGCGACAATTGTTCCCACGTCGAGCTGCGCGGCCTCGACTGCCGTGAAGGGTTGTGGATGCGCGGGACGGAAGGACATGGAGTGGGTGGTTGTGGGAGTAACAAGAGATCGACCTCCACTTGTCATGTCCGCGTCGTCATTGCCTACGCGCGCGTTCCGGCAGGCCACAAAGGCACCAGCGCACCAGTGGCATGTATGCAATTGCATGCTTGCATATATTGCAAGCATGTTTATCCCCCCCGAGCGGACTCTATAGCGGTTGTGCACACATAACCTTTACGCTTCCTGCGTCTTCAGATTCAGAGGTACGTCGGGGTACGCGAGTTGGACTTCCCATACCTCCGCGTACGAAGCATACATACAGCTACAAGCACATTAAACGTCGCCAAACTTCTCCACTGGGCCCGTGAGCCACTCGGCGCGCATTGCACCGTCGTGGTTTTCACGCACAACGACGACGTCCTCGATGCGGATACCCAGGCCGCGGAGGGTGTCGTTACCGAGATGCGAGTCGGCAGGGATGTACACGCCCGGCTCAAAGGTAAGCGTGTGGCCAGGGAGGATGCGGCGCTCGCCCGTGCGGCCCTGGACGGCGTACGGCTGCTCGTGGCCCTCGAGACCGATACCGTGCCCGAGCCTGTGCGTGAAGACGGTGTAGTCTGGCCCATGCCCCCGCGCTGGCGGCACGCCCATGCCCGCCATGTCGCGCTTTACGCGCTCGCGCGCAACGTCGTCGAGCCACGAGTATACGGGCTCGTCGCGCTTCTCCACCATCGCTAGGAGGTTGGCGGGAGCACGCTGCGCAAGCCGCACAGTCTCCCACACGGCCTGGTGCACGCGCGAAATGTCCTGCCCTGGAAGGCTAAACGTCTGTCATCAGCTAGACGTGCGTGGGTGCGCGCGCGCGCGCGCGCGCGTAAGAGTAACAATCTACTCACGCGTGTAATGTCGGCAATGTACCCGCCCCATCGCCCGCCGGCATCAATAAGTGCAAGGTCGTGCTTGCCGAGTTTACGGTCGGTGCCGCTGCCGTGCGGCAGCGCGGCGTTTTCTGTCATCAGCGGGGGGTAGAGGGACGAAGTTGGAGAACGCACCGCCGAACAAGACGAGGGCACTGTAGCCGCTCAGTCCGATCGACTCCATCTCGTCATACAGGATTGCACGGGCTTGGCTTTCGGTAATACCGACGTGCATGCGCGCGCGGGTGTTGCGGATGGCATGCAGTGTGAAGCGGTTGGCGCAGCGCATAAGTCCAATCTCGCGCTCGTCCTTGCGCTCGCGGAGAGAGGCCGCCGCACGCGCCGTGCGGCCCAGCACATCGTCGTCCTCGTCGCCCTTACCACCCTCAGAGCCCCATGCGCGTCGCAGGCTAGACGAGACGAACGAGCGCATCGCACCGTCGATGACGAGTGGCCCGTTTGCGCCGACGTGCCGCGCGAGAACAGTGTACGGCCACGCGCTCTCGGCCCACGACGCCCACGACACGCTCTCGGCGACGCGAGCGTCCAGGGGCAACAGGCGCGCCCTGCGTTCCTCAAACGCCGGCGTGAGGATCGTCACGTTTGCTGTTGGGCCAGCGCCGTTGTCGCTGCTGGCCTTGACGGCGACGAGGAACGGGCGCTCTGACGGTTTCCACACGCCAGAGCCAAAGCCGCCGAGGAAGTACTCGACGCTCGGGCCCGGTTCGGCGACCCAGACTGCGCCAGACTTGTCAAGTACAGACGCAAGCGCGCCTAGGCGCGTCGTGTACATGTCCTTGGGCGGCGTAAGAAGCTGCTTGCATTGATAAACAAATTCGGGTTCCAACGGCGGCACAATCACCTGCAGGTCGCTGTTGGCGACAGGGCCACTAGGCCATGCGGGAAGATGGAAGCCTGGCGGGCCAAGGGTATACCCGATGAAGAGCACACTGGCCACGACAAGTCCCGGTGCCCACAGCAGTGTCCAATAGCTCGCGCGCGGCGCGCGGTTGGTTGGTTCGTTTGCCATCGGTAACAGCGGCTCGGTGCTGTGTCTCGGACAACTCGGTGTTGGGTCGCCGCCTTTTGTACCTGTCGCGGACGGTGCCGCCCCGGTTACACCACGTCGGGTTGACTCAGTCATCGTCGACCGCGGTGCACATGCAAATATAGATGTGGTGGAATGTTGCAAGCACAACCGCAACGTCCACAGCCCAAAAGTGTCCATGTCTCGACAACCATCAGTCGTCATTCGGCGGTCTCCGACGGACCCAGCATGGTCCGAAATGACTGAAACCTGTCTCGAACAAATGCTCACTGACGAACCAAACTTTTGTCCTTTAATATCCTCACCATAGCTCAGTTGGTAGAGCGTCGGACTGTAATTGGTTACCCAGCACCTTGAGAAAGGCCCACATCCGCAGGTCCTGTGTTCGACTCACAGTGGTGAGATTCTACTTTTTTGTGCCCTCCCTGTGCATAGGAAGCGTCGTAATCGTCACGGTTGTGTCGCCCGGCGCGCCCTGACTCCTCACGACGATCGTGCCAGAGCGTGCTCGATTGGAACAGCATATCATCAACACGACGGCCCAGTCTGGGGCCCGACGAGTGTTGTGCCCAAGTGCGAAAGCACAACGCCTGCTGCAGTATATCGCGCTCCACGTCGGGACACCCGCTGCGCGACTTTTGGATGAGAGAGCACCAACCACACTCTGCCTCGCCGCTTTAGACATGTAACCGGTATCTTGCGTTCTCTCCGAGAGTCGAGAGTAACCCGAAGCGACGCACGTGTCCGAGTGCCAATCTCTCGAGCGGAATAGCCCAAAGCTAGGTATTCTCACGACAAGGCACGCTCCCGGCACCGACTCCTGACCTGGAACATGACACCATGGGCGCCGGCGGCCAGGAAAGTGCGCGCCTCGAGCGTCGTGTAGTATGCACATCACATGACCATGTGACCACCTAGCCGCTTTGCCCAACCCGCTCGTCACCTGTGCCGCCTGTGTGCAAACCGGGTACTAGATTGGCCCAAGTGGCCGACACAATGTGAGGGTATCGTCTGACTAGGCCGGAAATTATTTTCGAACTCGAGAGCGTTTTTCTTGACCCGGCTGGTGAGCTTGAAAGCGTCATGCTTGCGTGCGTGAGGGTGTGCGTGCGTGCGTGCGTGCGTGCGCGCTGATGTAGACCTTGGCGAATAGGCAGCCTGGAGCGGAGAGGCCGTTGGTCATGGCGCCAAGCGGGGACGGCGTGTCACCGCCTCCTATTCATCCCAGTCACACAATATTCTAACCATTTGGCCGAGGTTGTGTGGGTTTTTACTCGGTGATTCCCGTTGCAACGCGGGACATGTGTGGCGCGCCGAGAGGGCCGCGCGCGCCGTCCGTGGCCGCGTCATGGGTCCGAACCGAACCAACCACGGGCCTCTGCCACTAGCTGACAACAACGGTGCATCCAGAATGGTCGACCATACACACTCCGCCCCTGTAAGCCACTGGCCAGTCGGATGCTAGACCGGGTGCTAGTATGCCAAAGCGGAACCATTGCCTCACGACGTCAGGTGCTGCAGGTTGCGGGTTGCGGGTTGCGGGTTGCGGGGTTATGCGTCGTTGCATACCTAGCCACGTCAGGACAAGCTCGGGGAATCGAGGGTTTGGGGGTCGCAAGCTTCACAGGCGACACACGCCACCGGTATGGGTCAGAGCTTGGCACAACGGCAGAGGTTGAGAGCCTGAGCAGCTGAGGTGGGGGAGAAAAGACACAACAGGGATGCGCTCTCGGCTTGTGTGTGGCCGAGCGGTTAGGCGGCGCCGCACGGCCCGGTCCACGGATCCAACGACAATCGGCCCAGGGGGCGACGCGCATGGTATGGGGCCCGAAACTTGGCCAGTTTGCATGCACCGCCGGCCACGACTCTTTTTTTTCTGGGCAGGTGTGCAACCAGTTGTCGCCACTGCGGTGCACACGCTGGGGGCTAACCGAACATTCCAAGCGACTTGTGCGGTAGATAAGAAAGGAAACGTGCTGTGCAGGGCGGGGCATGCATGTGCGCTGAATAAGGTGGGGTTAACGACGGATGAGTCGGCGAGCGCGGCGAGTCGGCTATTGTGTTTGCATGTGGGTGTACCTGATCATCGGTCGTACCAAGCATGAGCAGTTAGTAGTAGTGGTAGTGTGAGAACGAGTGGCAACCCGAGTCTATGCTATTGGATGGTATTAGAAGAGTATGTATTAGGATGCCACATGTCCAGGTTCAAAGTCGTAACCGTCGTAATATAGCCCTGAGCTATTTTACTACTGGGGGATAAAAGTAGGGATTAGGAAAAGGGAGGGGTAAGGTGAGCTTTAGTTTAGTAATACTGACCCTGGAAGCGGCGCGAAGTTCGAGTCGGCCCACGGCCCACCGGGCCCACACGTCCACACACGCCCAGCCCACGCGCGCCCACCTGTGTCCCCAGTACTACTGTATTACTCTACGTGCCAGTTGTATTCAACCCCCCGAGCAAATAGATTTCTGGCCTTGGTTGGACTTTCTTTCACACTTTTGCTCTCATCCCTCCTTATTCATCAATCACCACTGCAACACACACACGACACGACGTGAGTCCTCGCTGCCACAACACCCACCATCGCCACCACAACCCACACCCACACCCACACCCACACTCCACTCGGCTTTCGGGCCTTTTCCTACCTACCTACGTCCCTACCACGCCTAGTCGCGTGTTCAACCTCGCCCGTCATCCCCGCCGCGGTCGTCGCCAATTACTGACACGTCTGGTATAATTCAGCCGGCCAAACCGCCATCCGAACTTTGTTGCCGCCGCAGCTTGGCCATCCCCAGCTAGCAAGCTGCACACCATGGCACCCGTGGCGACTTCGAATTCCTTTTCGCAATGGCGCTCCCCGCCCCCGGCCCCGACGCCTGCTCTCGAGGTGAGTTTGAAGCAGCTGTTGGACAACGTTGGGCAGTTGGGTCAGCGGCGGCGCGTATAGCCGGGTAGCTAGTATGGACTTTGAATGTCCCAAAGCCCACCTTGTGCGCGCGTGTCCCACCCGGAACAATCACCCTTCACCCACACTGCCCTTCCTCCCCCCCGCTGTGTCACCTTCCCTCCGACCCAACCTTCCCTCCCCCCCAAATCCCAAAAAAAGTTGGGCCCAGCTGGGTTACATTGACGGGCCACCATGTGGTTACCCGCACAATCCAACCCATCACTGTTCTCGCGACCACCACCAACAACGAGACAGAACACCTTTGTGCTGACGCTTCTCCTCTCTGCTCACTCATACCTCGCTCGCGCCTCACTGCCCATCAACAACAACCCCTTCATGAACACCTGCGGCCATTCCTCGCGGACCCCATGAACTTGGCCCGCCACCTCCACCCCTCGACGCGTCCCTTTGTCAACCTATCATGCCAAACTCTGTCCCCCTCGCCGCCGACCCACTGCTACAACGACAGCCCGTCGACCTGCCCGGCGCGTCCTCGTCGCCCAGCGTGGTTGGCGCAAAGTCGGATCTCCTGCACCCAAGTTTCCTACCGCCATGCGAGCATGCAAAGGACGGTGGCGAGATGCACGCACATGCCTTTGGTGAGTATAAGAACTAATTCCCGGACGCCCGCTTCGGATCGTCCAAAACGTCCACCCGTCTTGCCACACCCCAATGCTTCTTAGCACCGTGCTTCTTCTAACACCCGCAGACCTCCTTTCCCTCGCTGGAAACGCCAGCTCCACCAGCGGAAACAAGGGCGGCGTCGCCAGTGGCAAACCAGCCTTTGACGCGTCCACGTCGGTCCCTTCGTCGTCGTTTCTCTCTGCGACGCGTCCGCCCAACGTGAACGCGGCTGCTGCTTCGCCAGCTCAGCCACCAAAGAGCCGTCGCATGAGCTCGTCCACCACTGGTGTGCTGGGCCGCGGCAAGCTCGGCCTGACGGGTGACCCTTCATTGGGCAAGGATGCGTGCGTCTTTTTTTCGCTTTTTTTCGCCACCCCAGTCGGGGTGTACAATGGTCTGTGCTGATGGAACAATAGCCGTCCAACACTATCCAGTTCGGTATCGAGTGCTGCGGCCATTCCCGGACGCCGCATGTCCAATGCCGCGCCTGGGTCGTCGCCACAGCTGTTTGACTTTGCCAAGACGGACCGGCGGCCGAGTACTGCTACCCGAACCGCGTCTGGTCGTGGAAGCGTCGCTGCCTCTCTTCCTAACCGAGGACTCCTCAGTGGCAACGTCGCGTCTGTCGCGCCAGCGGACGACATGGAACTTGACATGGAGTTTGACGCCGACGACGACGAGGAGCGGTCAGGTGGCCGGAGCGGCAGTGCTGAGCTCGACATGGACATGGACGACGAAAGCAAACCCGACTGGGAGAGGCTTGCGCTCGGCACGGGCTCTGGCGGCATCAAGGGCCGAAGGAAAGGCATGGTGTTCAAGTGCGAGAGCTGCTCCAAGGAGTACCGCCACCCAAGTTGCCTCGTCAAGCATCGCTGGGAGCATAGCCCGCACTGGCGCGAGCCGACGCAGATCAGCATGAGCAAGCACCAGCAGGTGCAGATGCTCGAGGCTGCTGCCATTCTTGCGCACCTGGATCCCACAAACGCCCAGGGACGATCGCTGCCGAATGACAAGTCGCTGTGGCCTGCCATGCTGTCGCCCCACCAGCAGGACAACAAGCAGCTGCGATCAGCCAAGTCGGCGACGCGTGAACTCCCAGACATGCGCTCGCCGCAGCTGCCCCCACTGACGCCGTCGTCTCTGTCCAAGGACCGCAAGTCGAGCCCAGCGTCCGACTCGACGTCGTCGATGGGTACAGACATGTCGCCGAATCCCAACTCGCTTGGCCTGGAGAACGGTCACTCGCGACCAGTGGGTATTGTGAACGGTGGGCGCCGCTCGTCCGTGTCGTCTGTGCCGGGCCCGACGACACCTGCGTCGGTCGGCTCGCTCCCCGACGTGGGTATCCTCAACTTCCAGTCGGGCACCACGCCCACTGGCGCCAGCCCCATTCCCAACCGCGGCGGGCTCCCACTCAGCCTCGGCGCGCGTGCGGCCATGATTGGCGGTGGCATGTTTGGCGGCCGGTCAGTGAGCAACTTCAAGGTCCCCGACTCGAGCCTACGTGGAGGCGCGCCCGACGAGGAGGACGATGAGCGCCGCTACGGCCGCGGCAAGTCGTCGTCCGAGGAGGCCGAGGAGCGGCGCCGCGAGGACGAGGGCTTTGAGATTGGTCAGATGGACCTGTAGCTCCATCCCCACCCACCCAACTCGCGTGGTCTTGATTTTGGACTCGAGTGCGTATGGCAGCGAGAATTGTCGCGAGGCAGCGCAGGCGCAGGCGCAGGGACAGGCGAGGAGATCATCAAAGTATCATACATGTCCGCAGCAAACAAACCAGGCAATGCATATGTTCAGAAGCTGGCAAGACACGCGCGCGCGCGTGCACAGCGCGCGTGGATGGCGTAAACTCTATGCACGCGCATGCACGCGTGCATGCACGCGTGCATGCAAGCCACCCGCGTGCCGGCACGTACGTATGGTACGTACGTTTCTCCGCGGCCGTGCCGTGGCGTGTCGACCGAGTGGCGCGGTGCCTGTTTATCTGCCACGAGATATGGGAGTGGGGCTGAGCACGCCTCGACAAGCGTCGACGTTGGCGTCGACGCTGAGGTTGACGCTGCGCACAGGCCTGGACACAGCAGGGGCGATAGCGATCCCGATCGAGTACTTGCGAGCCCCATTTTCGATCGCATTGCACAGCTACAGTAGGTTCAGCGGTCGTGTTTGGATTCAGGGTGGTGTTGCTGCGGAGTGCTGAGCTGTACAAGCTTGTAGTATGGAACCGTAGTCAAGCTAGAATCCACCAGTCGTAACAGCAGTACCAAGAATGGCATGAGTACGAGTGGCATTCGGTTACGAATGCATTACAAGAATAGGTTCGAACCCTCGTGAGGTTGTCGTCGCCGTCTTTGAATAAATCAGGTCAACTTGGGGGTCAACTCGTGGTTACTCGCACAAACATTCATAGCAGCTCGTATATTAACTGCTCTCACATTCTACGTTCTTCTACTAAGCTACAAATCTTGTGTGCCGCTGCGTGCTGGAAGGCTTACAACATGGACGCGGCGGCGCGGGGGTTGGTTTTGAGGCCGCGCACGAGCACAAGCGAGCGAGCGAGCGTCGAGCACGTCGGGCTTAGTGCTCGAAGCGGAGCTTGCGGCGCTGCTGCTGCTCGCCGCCCTCCTGCTGCTGCTGCTCACCGCCCTGCTGCTGCTGCTGCTGCTCACCGCCCTGGGGGGTCTGCGAGGGGGTCTGCTGGGCAGTCTGCGAGACTGAGGCCTGGGCCTGCGAGACAGACTGCTGCGAGCCAGACTGCTGGGTCGAGTTGGACTGCTGGGTCGAGTTGGAGCCGCCCATGGTCGAGTTGCCAGCGGCGGGTGCGATGGGGGTAGCCTGGCCCTGCTGAGCCGACTTGGTGGTGGTCTCGCCCGAGGTCGAGTTCTTGAAGATGACGGGGACGCCGAGGGTCGAGTTCTGGGCGGTGGCCTCGATGCCGTCGGGGAGGGTACCGTTGGCGCTGATGGACTGGTTGGCGGCAGGGCACTTGTCCATGTACCAGTCGTCGAACGTCTTGTTGTCCTCCTTGTCGACGATCATGCGGGTGACCTCTGGTGCCGACTGGTGGATGAGCGAGACGACGCCGTAGCCGCATTCAGTGCAGAGCTTGTCGGCAATGTCGGCCTGGTCGAGCTTCTCGCGGAGCTGCTTGTTGCCCATGGCCAGCTGGATCACGGTACCGAAAGTGAGGTTGCCGCCGAGCGCGGTCTCGACCTCGCCGAGGAACGTCACGGCGCAGTACTTGCCCTGAGTGGTAGAGTTGCCAGCGGCGGGGCTAGACGAGTTGGAGCTCGAGGCGCCGCCAGAGCCGGCACCGCCAGTCTGCGAAGGCTTCGCTGCCGGCTGCGACTGCGACTGCGGCTGCGACTGCTGCTGCTGCTGCTCCTGGCGCTTAGCCTGGGCAGGCTGGGACGACTGGGACTGGGAGCCGGTAGCCGAGGGCGAGGCGGCGGTCGAGTTACCGCCGGCGCCGCCAGAGGAAGAGGTCGAGTTACCCGCGGCAGGCGACGAGGCGGAAGCCTTGGTGTCCTTGAAGCAGAGGGCCTCGCGGGCGAGGGGGTAGTACGAGACGATCTGCTGGACCTGCTGCTGGTCGATGTTGATCTTCTTGAGGTCCTCGCCGCACGACTGCTGGAGGGTCTGGGCGACCTGGGTCATGGTCGCGTTGGTGCACGGGTCGTCCTCGCACGCAATGTCGAGGTAGCGGCCCATGTACGGCACGAGGCTCGAGTTGGAGTTGATGGCAGCGAGCGCGATGCCAGTGTGCAGGCACTTGCCGGTCTCCGACTCGGGCGCGATGATCTGCTGCACGCTCTGGCGACACTGCTGGGACAGCATGCCGAGCGCCACCTGGAGGTACGGCGAGCCGGTGGCGGTGCCGTTGCCGCCGCCCGCAGCGGGCGACGTCGTGTTGCTGCCACCGCCGGTCGAGTTGTTAGGCGGAGTCATGGGCGCGGCGCCGCCCGAGGTGGAAGAGGCACCGGCTACGGTGCTCTCACCCTGCTGCGCCCAGACGGACGTGCCGAGCGCCAGAGTGGCGAGGACCGAAAAGTACATTGTTTGTGTGGTGTTGGTACGGGGTCGTTAAGCGAGGCGGAGGTTGGGGGGGAGGGGAGCCTGTCGAGGAGAGAGGAGAGAGAGGAGTGTGAGGATGGGGTAGGGTGTCCGCAGTTGTCCATTCTTATATACTCTGTCGACAGTCGCAACGTGCGCTGCTGCGTCGTCGAGGGCACGACCAGACAACGTTTGCACCGTCGCCACTGACGCCTCGGGCATGTAGGGGTGTGAGGTAAACTTGGCCTGACTGCGGCGGCTCCAGGGTGGTCGGGGCCGGCGGCGTAGGCACAGACAGACAGACGCGGTGCAGTGAGCAGCGCGGACAGTGCGGCGCTGTGCCGCGCACGCTCGTGCGCAAACACGCAGGCGCAGCAGACGCAAAGCACAAGGAGGAAAAAAAAAACATTGGTACAAGGGGATGATGACAACCCTCCTTCTGCCACAGTGCCGCACACGTCACGTCCTCAAAACCGTAGACGTACTCGATCTGTGTCGACCTCGGTCTGCGTGGACCCTGGGTGGTACACCTCGGTGCGAATGCCAATGCCGCATACCAGTGTAGTGTCATGGGCCCTGCGACCGCGGCCGGTGGGCGCTGGCTTAACCCCGCGGGGACACGGCGCCCAGCCCACTGACCCAGCCCACTGGCCCAGCCCACTGGCCCATCCCACTGGCCTCGGCGACAAGCCCCCCACTCCGCAGCGCACATTCGCCACTGACGTGGCGGTGTCAGCGTGTGCGCAGTTGCGGCCCTGGTTGGGGGACATGCCGTAGCGTGCTGGATTATTTCACCGTCAACGCAATGACCCTGACGTCATGTCGGACGCGCATCCCCCCACAAGCCTCCATTACCTTCCAAGCATCTGGGCTCAACCACGGCCTTAGGAACCACCTATGCATGTGGGTGCGGCTGCCACTCAACGCGCTGCTCGCATCCGTCCACAATACCGGATCCGCGTCAACAAGGTTATGCACATGGCGGTGAAAGTCAGAAACGCGTCGTCAAAGGCCTCGAGTTGTGTTGCCCTCGTCGTCGGAGCAAAAGCCACATGTGTCGATCAGTACTTGGGCGCAAACGTCACACTGGAATCAGTTTAGGGTCAGATCCCCACTACCACCACCCTGGGTCTCGCCCAGGCCCCCGTCGCGCTCCACTCAGTCGTCCTGGACACCCGCAATTCCCGGAGGGGGCCACCGCAATTCCCGGAGGGGGCCTGCGACGCTTCAAGTGAAAGGATGAGTGAGAAATGACGCTTACGAGCTGAGCATGTGCGGAATCGCGCTGAGCTGCGGGCCGTAACGCTGAGTGTTGTCGTAAAACTCGTGGATCGGTATCGCCAGGAGCTTCATGTTGAGCGGGACGCCGACCATCTCTGTCCACATGGTTAACACCTGTCTCTTCTTGTGGTACTTACGTTCCGGCATGGTGACGAGGAAGATCTTTTTGCGTTCCTTGGGGTGCGACACGTGAGCGGGCTTGTAGGGATACTGTGCAGTGGTCAGTGGTGTGCCACTCGGCCGACGTCGCACGAAAAAGCCGTCAAAGTTAGGACGGTGCCACACGGCGAGGAGGCCGCGGACCGTCCAGTGGGCTTCCTGGGCGTGCCACTGCTTGGTGCCGTCGCCGAGTAGCTCGTCGAGGTGGCGCATCAGGCCCGTCACGTCATCCTCGGACGGGTCGAGGTATCCGCCGGGACTGGGTGGCATCAGTATCACATAGGCCTCGTACGTACTTACAGCTTGAAAAAGTCGTTGGCGATCTGCACAGTGAGGACGCAAGGAACGCCGTGGTCCTGCGGCGGCATCAGCCTCCACCCCACTATCCACCCGGCGGTCTGCGTGCACACCCGCCCCACTCCTCGACCTACGTGGCAGACAATGACGGCGTCGACCGAACGACGTATACCCGTCTCATCATACTGGTCCTGGAGGCGGCGCATGCGCTCGGCCACTGACGAGTCTTCCTCGGGCTGCACGGTGGTGTTCCTTGCGTGGTTAGTGGCATCTGTTGTGTGCTGGCGGGCTCACTGGAACGTGTACTTCTGCACCGGGTAGATGTCGATGGGCTTGGGGTCGAGGGTGAGCGTCATTGCTGCTGGTGTGGTCTGTTAGTTTGATGTCGACGACGAGTGGTCAGAGCGTAGTGAGCGTGAGTGAGATGAGAAAGAGAAGAGAAAGAGAAAGAAAGAGGACGAAGAAAAGGTAGAGGACGATGCTTGCGATGAGGAAGGACAAGGAAGGACGAGGGAAGGTCAACAACGACGAGGAAGGTGGTTTGCACGCCGCACTTGATCTTGACCGCACCACACATCCCACCGAGACACCCTCACGCGTCTGGCCTCGTTGTGGCGGCCGGGCCGGACGCGTCATGTCACGTGATTTTAGCCGACGGAAGCAAACCACCTTGCCGGGGTGATGCGCCACTGTACGGCGGAGTGGCCGAGTGATGGCTGGCTGGGTGGCAAATTAGGGGCACCACGCGGTGTAAGCGTCATGCAACCACCCATACGACTGGACGGCCATCTGCGACGCTGGTGCGTCCATCACCACATTGACTCGCTTGCTTGTGGTTCTCTTTCCCAGCACGAGGTTCCTCCTCCTGATTGTAACTCTACCACAACACCACACAGCACCATGTTCTGCACTGGCAGCCGAGACAAGCCCATTCGCCTCCCGGACGACGAGCGCGACGACCTCCTCGACGAGGTGTACGCCCTCTCGCTGGATGAGAAGGCCGCGCTGGCGCCGAGCAAGCCGAGCGAGGACGAGATGCAGAAACGCCTGCGGGACTTGCGCGAGGCCATCGCCGACGCCAAGCTTGACTGGTAGTGGGTACACTTATCCCCGTTCGTTGAGGGCATTCCTGACGACACAGCGTCGTGCCGAGCCAGGACGAGCACATGAGCGAGTACACTGCGGCTTCGGACAAGCGGCGTGACTGGATCTCAGGGTGGGTGGCTCTCTCGGTGCGACTTGTCTGATAGCAGGTTTGACGGGTCGGCGGGCACTGCGCTCGTTCCCAGCTCCAAGATTGACTCCAACGCCCTCCTCTTCGTCGACTCGCGGTACTGGATCCTTGCCGACCGCATGATCCCAAAGAAGGGCTGGAAGGTGGTCCGTGTCGGCGCGACGGGCGGGAACGGCGATGCGGCCGTTACGGGCGGCTGGACGGAATACGTCGCAAACGTGAGCTTTGCAGCGCGTGCGTTTAGCTAACGGAAGGGCCTGAAGGACGGTTCGCGCGTCGGTATCGACCCCAAGCTCATCCCCGCTGCGCAGACACGGGACTTGACGGCTCGCCTTGCACCGGTAGCCACCAAGCTCGTGGCGGTCAAGGACAACCTCGTGGACAAAGTGCACACGCCGCCCGCGCGCCCCCTCAACCCACTCACGCACTACCCCTTCTCCCTCTCTGGCGAGATGACGGCGAGCAAGCTCAAGCGGATCCGCGCCCACATGGACAAGTTTGCCCACTCGGATAACTGGATCTACCTCATTCCCACACTCACGACGACGCCGTGGCTTCTCAACTACCGCTGCACCGACGTGCCGTACACGCCTGTCGCGTTTGCCTACGCCGTCCTCACACCGAAAGAGTGTGCTCTGTTCGTCGACGAGCGCAAGGTCCAGGACGATGACGAGCTGCTCAAGGACTTCAAGGACGCCGGCGTCGTTCTGCGCCCATACGGCGTCGACGAGGTGGAAAAGTTTGTCAAGGCAAGCGTAAAGGCTATGGGCGGTGAGAAGGGAGATGTCCGCATCTTCGCGTCGCAGAGCACGTCATGGGCCCTCGTCAAGGGATGCGAGCCTGTAAGCTACGACATTCCGGTCGTCAGCTAACAGCCAGACGCCTGTCAACACCATCGCATGCCCCGTTGATGCCGCCAAAGTCAAGAAGAACCCGGTCGAGCTTCAGAACTTCCGCAATGCCTATCTTCGCGACGGCCGGGCCATGGTGGGTGACTTTCTTCGATGTCACTAACCCGTGCAGGTGCGCTGGATGGCGTGGCTTGAGGAGAAGCTCGTCAAGGAGGACAAAGAGATTGGCGAATGGGCCGCGGCGCAGGTTCTTGCGCGTTACCGCCGACAGGAGGACATGTACTCGTGCGAATACCCCGCGTGGCCAAGCTAACGCACAGTGGCCTTGCGTACGGCGATATCTCTGCGACTGGCCCGAACGCGGGTGAGTACTTGCGCCATGCTCCTAACTCACCCCAGCCTCTGGGCACTACGCGCCTTCGAGGGGCGACGAGGCTATCATTGACATCAACACGCCCTATGTTATGTAAGCTTTTGCACCCTAGTCTTGCAGCTAACAACAGCGACTCTGGACCCCAGTATCTTGGTCAGCTTACATGTTACAACGCAGCTGACCCCAGATGCCACCATCGACACGACGCGCACGCTGTTCATGGGCAAAGACGCGACGGACGACATGAAGCGGCAGTACACGCGTGTGCTGCAGGGACACTTTGCCGTTGCGCTCGCAACGTTCCCCATGGGCGCAGACGGTGCCGTCCTCGGCGGCTTTTCGCGCAAGTACCTCTGGGAGTGAGTACACCCCCTCTTTCCCCCGACTGACGCCAGGGACGGTCTCGACTTTGGGCACGGGCTAGGCCACGGCGTCGCGAACTACGGTACGGTGCACGAGGGCCCGACGGGCTTCGTCTCCGGGTTCAAGTTTGAACCGGGGCACGTTACTACCATTGAGCCCGGGTTCTATCTTGAGGGCAAGTACGGCATGCGTATTGAGAGCACGTACATCTGCAAGGAGGTCGAGGTGGGTCTAGCGGGACGGGTTGGTTGCTGACGCCAGACGCAGTACGAGTTTGGGTCAAAGTGGCTTGGGTTCGAGTGCGTCACGCGCGTTCCGATCGACACGCGCCTAGTCGACTACGGCCTGCTGAGCAAGGACGAGATCCGTGCGCTCAACGACCACAACAAAATGGTCGAGGACGCGCTCATGCCCCTCCTCGGAGACGACCTCGACAAGGAGGCCCGCGAGTGGCTCAAGCGCATGTGCAAGCCAAAGTTCATCTGGCCTTGGTAGCCTGGGGTCTGTAGCTGTAGCGTAAAATAGTTGATTTATGCATAGTGTAGCTTGTGTGTGTGTGTGGCGCTTGCGTCGTCGAGGGTCATGGAATGAATGTGGCGGAATTTGCTCGGAGGCCGTGGGACTCTTCCCGGTGACGCTACCCTCGCGCACAAACTTGCAGCAATGTCATTACGGTTACGGACAGAGTATGAACAGACCTGGGACAGTATTAAAGGAGCTACAGGGTGGGGCGGATGTGATGAACGTGGCCGAGGGCGCGTGTGGCTACAGTGTGTCTCTCTTATATCGGTGTATGCGTCTTTGAGCGTCTTGAATGTTCTTCTTCTTCATCTTCTTCTTCTGCTTTTATTCTCGTCTTGGCTCGTCTTTCCGGTATGCGTGCGAGAATATGGGCCTAATTGCGGGACACGCGGCGCGGCGTCTTGGGCGTCTTCGGCGCCTTGCCCGGCGTAGTTTTGTTCTTGCACGACGGCGTGCGAGGTGTCTTGGGCGCCGTCGAGGGTTTACGCGGCGTGCGGCCGGGCGTACGGGGTGTGCGCTGTGCGGCGGCACCGGGGAGGGTGGGACTGTGTGCGGCGGGGTCGTACTCGTCCTCCTCATCCGAGAACCCGCCGTCGTCGTACCGCCGCCGCGAGCCGCCACGGCCACCAGACGGCGCGACGCCCGTCATAAGGAAATCGGCGTCGGCCTCGGTATAGTTGATCCAGCGCCACTGGGGCGTCGTTGGCGCGCGGGCCGCGTCATTGCCCGCGGGGCTGTTTTCCGACGTTAGGGCGATGGGGGGCGACAGACTTGACGCGTCGAGAAGTTCGGGGTCAATGGCCGTGGCGCTGTCGCTGCTCTCGCCGCGCGCGGGAGGGGGCGTCTCCGGGGTGGTCACGACTGTGGTGGGCGTTTGAGAGGGCGACACCATCGGTGGCTTGACGTCAGGCACGTCGCCACGAGGAGGTATTACTGCGCCGTCGCGGGCATTGCCTTTGGTAGTCGTCGCGGTTGCCGGCGCCTTGGGCATACACCGGGGCGTGGTTGAGGGCGTTGGAGCCGGGGTGGGAGCAAGAACTTGGGCCGGAGACAGGGCTGGATCAAGAGTCAAGGGCGAGAGGGCAAGAGCAGGAGCCAGAGACGCCACAGGATCAGGGACCTGGTACAACATGGGTATGGGCACAGCGCCGATGCCGAAGTGGTGGGCGCGCAGAGGCGTGAGGAGGGGCGATTGCGCCGGACGCGGCGGGGACGGCGTGTGCGGCTCGTTCTTGGGTATCGCTCCGAGGTATGGAGTCGTCGGGGTAGTGGGGAGAAGGCCGAGTGTGGCATACGGATTAGAGCGGGGCGTGAACGCTGGACGAGAGTAGAGGGGTTGTGCGCGGGTAGGCGTCGCTGGAGGAGCGCGAGGTATGATTTGCGCCGGCGCGAGCGTAGCTGAAAGTCCCGTGTTGAAGCTGTCGTGCGTGATCTGCGCGGGTGGTGAAGGCATGGCGCTGAGGTCCACAATGTCGGCTTCGACGTCGGTGTACAGCTGGGTAAAGTCGTCGATGAGAGGCGTGTCGACTGCAAGGCCTAGGTCGAGAGCAAGCTTGTCGTCGTCGCCGTCGTTGAGCGGAGACGACAGGGGCGAGCCATCCGTCGACGGCGTAGAGTGCTCGCTGGCAAAGGGCGACAGCACATTGACCTCGCCTACGAGGGGACCAAAGTTGAGGCCAAGGTTCCCGCTCTCGTCGACGACAATTGTCGGCTGCTGAGGGGCCTGGGTACTGCCGCCACTGCTTGACGCGGACGACGCGGCGCGCATCATCGTGCCGGGTATACGGATTATAGAAGGGTAGTGTAGGGCGGGTGGTCAAGACGGAGGGTCTGCCGTCAGCACGGATCAGTAGGCCGAGACCATCAGGCGGCGTGTAGGCGGTGGCAATAAGCTTTACTGGCGCGACAACGTCGCCGCGGCTCATGGTCGATAGGAGGCGGCGATAGGGGACACTTACAATACAGGAGACAGAGACGAGGCCGGAGAGGTCTACAAGGTGTGTCTACAAGCACGAGCGGGAGAGGGGGGTGAGTGTCGACATGGACAAGTGACTGGAAGAGAGGATGGAGAGAAAGAAGTGGTGAGGATGAGTACTGTTAAGTCTCTTGCTGCCAGCGAGGTGAGTGGACCGCGGCGTTTACGGACACCCATACCACCCATCCCATTACGGCGAGGCTGCATGCATGGGGGGCATGTGAACTGGTTCCAAGACAGTGCCAGTGCGCAGCAGTGCCAGTAGCGCACATTCGGAGGCGATGGACAGTTTGCACTCTTGGACGCTTTCGTCGCCGAGACGCTTGCGGTCAACCTCGCGCCTTCAGCGGGTTGAGCACATTCCACATCCGGCCGCGCGCGACGGCCTCCAGACTGCCCATACTCTCCATAGGCGTCTACACATCCACGCACCCACACATGCATCAGATAGTTCAATAGTGGTCCGACTTGAGCATCCAGGATCGACAACATCGACAACAGCAACAACAGCAGATGGACATTGTGAAGTGCGTCGTTTGCGTCATCGTGCCTTACACCTGTCGTGTGATGGTAACAGGAGATCTACTCGAGTTTCAGACTTAGCGCGTGAGCTACGAGAGGATGAGCTGTGTGTGTAAGGGGAATTGTGGTTGTGCGAGCGGAACACCAGCTCGATCGACCGAGGCGAGCACGTGAGGTAGTGCGGAACGCGGCGGCGTGGGTGTGGATCATGAATAGAGGAAGCTGTAGAGGACATTACAGTAAGAGGTAGCGGCGCCGCGCGAATCGCCGCATCCGCAAACGGCCAACACCGCCTCGGTCCTCGGCCAGAATGAACGACGACACCCAGGTAAGACACGCTTAAAGCGCTTGCCTTAAACGCACAATGGTGAGTCCGTTCCCATCCGAGCTCCTCCCTGGACCACGGCGTCCAAAGGCTGCTCATGAAAGATTTGTTAGGCATGTCATGGGTGGTGAGGAGTGAGCTCAACGTTGGGCCATTCGCCAGCACACTGCTTTCGATAACGTCACAACGACCTCACTCGCTCACTTGCTCAAGCACACCCACCTGCCAATGGTTCGTGTGCATTGGTCTACCGTCGTGACCGATGCATGTGGGGATTGGGCGTCGGGACTACAATAATGTAAACAAGCAGCGATCATGAGCGATGGAGCGAACGCAACGTTGTTTGGATGGAGCCCAATCACAGTTATCCCGAGCTACACCGGAGGAGCCTCGCCCCGCTCGCCCAACTCGCACCACGCGAGACTTTTACCTAGTTTTACCGGGCGTCCCTGTACCCCTGTCAAACAAGCTGTGGCACTATCATATGCACCATCCTGCGCGCCTGCGTTCACTGTGCATCGTGCAAGTGTGCAGGATGCATGATGCACCACTTCTACCCACCGCCCGCTTTTGAGCACGTGTCACCAGGCAAGTCTTAAGTCTATGGCCCTGTGGCCTGTGGCGCAATGGCGCTTGGTGCAATTTGGACGCGACGAGTCCAATGCAGACAAGCTCGGGTCGTGCACGCCTCTAGGCGTTGGCTTGAATTGCGTTGCGTCAACACAATTGACCGGCCCGGGCAGAGGTGTGTCTGGTCACCAGCGTGGTGGCACCCATTCATCTCGAGAAAAGACCCACACACCTGTGTGCACCCGCACCTGTGTCGGTTCCAGAACAGGCCGAGAGGACGCGGGAGAGCATGGAGAGGAAGAAGCCGCGCTGTAGCGCGCTGCCCCGCTCCACGTCCCTGGAGATCCTATGCGGGAGAGCCGCCGCCTGATCAACCACCGACATCGTCACAGCGCTGGTCTCGGCTCACGGCGGAGTGCACACGGGTAACACTATCTGTGCGCATGTGCTCGCTGGTGTGGAGTTAATTAGTACAGACTTGTACATGGCAACGCGGCTGAAAACCCGAGGAGTAAAGTGCGCGGGTCATGACGCTTTGGAATCTATCGAAACTAAGATACGAAACGCACAATGTGAAGCTTGGGTTTGGCAAAGCACAGATGTGTGCCTGGGACAACTGTCGGCTGTCGTTGTCGTTTGCTAGCTTGTGCACGCGCTACACTCAGTTTCCCGGCATGTTCCTGGACGAGAAGCATGGGTTGGGGTGCGAGATGCATGCAGGTGAGGTTGATTTAAGAGTACCTCGCCGTAAGGGAGACGGGGGGCACTGCCGCCGTGGCGTACCCTCCCGTCAGCCAACTGTCAGCCAACGGTACCCAACGGTCAGGCCACAACAAGCTGTCTCCTGACCGACTTGCCTGATGCATATACCATTCTTCTAGCCATTGCATTGGCTCTAGTAGTGTGTCCCTGTCGGCCTGCCTGCCTCACCTGACACCACCAACCTGACGCAAAGTTGGAAGTGCCTGCGCACGTCGCTGCAATGTTTATACATTCAAACCAGAGCTGTGCAGTTAAACGCAAAAGCCGTTCAGCGACTGGCTGGCTAAAGGACTGATGGGAGGGAGGAGGTGAGGTACGCACATATGCAGCAAAGGAGCTGCAAGAGAGATGCTCGTGCGTGAGTGTAAGTGATGATTCGAGCTGGGTCATGGTGCGAGGCAGATGCTCTGCCTGCCCACATGCTGGTTCCCCTGGCCCCTGCGCCCTACAGCCTGCCCCTGTGTTTGCCCTGTTGCCCCTGGTTTATGTTGCGGGCTTACCCAACGGCCTGGCCAGGGGCTGAAACAACCTACAAACTCGGCTGCAGGCCCTATTAGTCGACCCTTGAGTCTAATCCCTGGTATTACCTTGCCATTAGGATTTTATTACCTTGCTATCAGGATGTTATATAGTATACTGGGTGCAGTCGTCTGCAACATACACGATACCCTCCCGCTTCTTACCTCCGCACACGCGCCTTCCCTCCGTCCTTCTCTCCCCCTCTTCTTCCCTGTGTCCCCCCCCCTCACAGCTCACAGGCTCCACCCAGCACACAGGCGACTACCACCACCACCTTCCCTCCTACTTACTACCCGCTGCGGACGAAGCGATCCCAGCGATCCCAGTAGTAGTGATCCCAGCGACGCGCACACGCGCACACACCCCCCGCGGGCTCTCGTCATTTTCGTGGGTGCATTGGGCCCGCTGGTCGCTTTGCCCTTGCACACCGCGCACACCGCACACCTTTTGCCCTGACACAGGACACTGGCAGCTACAGTGGTGGTGGGTGCTTGAGCTGCTGCCTGGGTGGTATACACACCTTTGATGCACACAACACACACTCCTCCGTCCTCTACTCAAGCATACACACACACTACCACTCTTGGCTTCGGTCTTGTCCTATATCCACCATCTCGACCGACTTACCTTCCTTCCACACATACACCTTCCCTCTCCCTCCCTTGTGCCCCCCCTCCCCCTTTGGTATCAGCTAGCCAAAAAGGCGGCCCAACCCACACCCCCCCCCTCCTTGCCTCCTTGCTTCTGACCTTCCCTCCTCGCACACGCCCACGCCCACGCCCACGCCCGCCCTCACCATGTCAACAGCCACCGCGGCGGCGTCCAGCAGTACCAGTCCCAGTCGTGGTGCGCGTCCACAACAACCACCACTACGAGTCCCAGTAGTCATCCCATTCGACTCTGTCTACTCCTCCTCCTCCTCATCCTCACCATCACCACCAGTTCAACTAGACAACACCAACAGCAACCACCAACGCTCACGCTCCTATTCTCAACAACCACAGCCCCATCGCAACTACTCGACCCGCACAAACGACTCATCCTCCCGCCTCTCCCCGCACACACGAGGGCACAGCCCAAACACTCCCACATCTCCCACCGGCCTCAACTTTCCCTCAGTCCACCTCGGGTCGTTTGACTCGTTTGCCTCAAACCCTCTCCACTCTCAGCCTGACGACGACGACAACTCTACTGCTGTCGTCTCACAAAGCAGACGAGACTCCCCCTCAACCGCCGCCGCCCACCGCAGGTACGCGTCAAAGGACAGCGTCCGCAGCGTCCGTAGCAGTGGTGGCGCTGGTGGTCTAGGTTCCAAATCGAATTTAACTGCCCCTCCCTTTGCCAGTAGTGGTGGTGGTGGTGTTGCTGGTGGTGGTGTCAGCGGCGGCGGCGGTCCAAGTGCAAGTGCAGGTGCACAGCAGCGTGTCACCTCATCCTCATCCACTTCACCCTCACCCATCGACGACGACGCGCCATTGCGACGCGACGCCACGGCTCCCTCTGCTGTTGACCGACCACCCACTGTCGACCGACTGACAGAATCCCCCACCGACCTCGACCTCGACCCCGAGTACAAGGGCGCCGACGTGACTGTCACTCCATCGTCGCCAGACCAAACTCACGCCCCCACGGATCGTGCCACGGCTGCGCAAACAGGCGTCGCTTCTGCGTCGTCGCCGTCCTTGTCGTCATCCCCGTCGCAAGCTACGTCTCCTCCCGCGCCCTCGTCTAAACGACACACAAAGCGCGAACCGGGATCACCTCCTCTCCTTTCACCATTATCCTTGGACGGGCCGTCTCTTGCGCGTTTCGGCAGCACCTCTCTGTTCAAGTTTGACGACGCCGAGGAGGGAGACAACGACGGCGAGAACAGCATCACACCACAGCCACCGTCTTCTTCTGCTGCAGCCGCAGCGCGTCCAGTGTCGTGGGCACCAGGAGCAACAGGCGGCGCCAGTGGTACTATTTCCCAGTTTGGCGTGGTTCCCGACGCCCGAGCCCCGTCGCCCCTCCTCACTCCGACCTCGTCGACGTTTGACCTCGCGTCTCCTAGGCTTCGCGAGTCACCAAGCGTCCCTCGTCGTCGCACCATCATCCAGGCGAGTCACGTAGCAAAGCGCGCATCGGGAATACACCCTGCGCGCGAGTCGGTGCCTCCGCCAGCACGGGCTCTGGAGGAACAGCAAACAACACCCGTCGCCGCTCCCGCCGCCGCGTCGATCGAAGGCGAGACCCCTTCTTCGCCCTCGCCAAACCCCCGGCGCATCACCAGCGTCTCGTCGCTCGGTGCATCGTCGACGACGGGTGCGCGTCCACGGCTCCATCTCTCCTTCCCCGAGCCTGTCGTCGCGTCTGAAGCCGGCACTAGTACGGCCGTGGATTCACGAAGCCCGCAGGACCTGTCGCCTACCAAGAAGCGCACCCTCCCTCGTCCCCCAAAGTCATCCAAGGACACCCACAACCCGACATCCCCTACTCAGCCGCTGTCCTCGGAGACAATCTCCATGCCAACACCAATGCCAGTCGCCGTTGCTGCTCCACCTGCAATCACTTCCCCATCGTTTACCATCCAGGCAACTTCGCCAAAGGCCAACATGACTGCACTCGGAATCGTCGCTGGTGAGCCCATGCCGTCCATGCGCTCCCCACCACCACCACCAGGTGCAGCCCGGTCACCGCCCCCACAACAGCAGCAACGTCCTGCCCGTGCGTCTACCGATCCTCGCGCCAGCATCGTGACCTCGGTGGACGCTCAGCCGCAGCAGCCAGACAAGTCAAAGTCGGTTCCGACGCCTATCCCAGTTCGGCACCGGCCGACCAAGTCTGCGTCCAACTTTCCCAACATTCCAGGCCTCTCGGACGCTGGGCCATATCCAACCCAGATGCGGTCGCCCAACGGCCTTGGACTTCCTGCGTTACCAGCGCTGCCTGGAGCAGGCGCCGTCGTGGCCAACGGCATGCAGTTACCGGCGGGCATAAAGCCTGGCGAGGAGATCTGCCTCGAGTGCATGATGCGTGACCGTGACTTAGCCGACGTTGACGTGACGGGCAACGGCGTGTGGGACCGCGACAGCGACATTGCGCTCGAGGACCTCAAGGCTCGCGAGTACGATGTGCTGCGTGGCATGTCGATTGACCACTCAATCTCAACCCTGTCCATGGAAGACTCGATATCGAGCAGCACACACGCCGAGACGGCGTCAAGCCCTAGATCGCACGCTTCCGGCCTTCCATCGTCTGACGACGCGTCACGTGCCGCCGCCCTCAAGAAGCAGCAGGCGCGCGAGGCGCGTCGTGTTCGCCGCGACGAACGCGACGCCCAGGTCGCGCGCATCGGGTGGCGTGGATTCAAGTGGGAAGAAGGCTCAGGCGGCGACGGGTTCCCTCGGGGATTCCGTGGTACGCGCCCTGGCGCCCTCACCGAGAAGGGCATCAAGAATGTCTTGACAATGGTGTGTACACAAAGGGTTGCGACGATTGCTGATAGGCAGTACCCGTCGTCGTCTGCCCTCCGGTACCAGATCCTGCAGAGCTACCTCCGCAACCAGTACCGCTTGATCATAGAGATCCGGCAAGAAGCTCAGCGGCACGGCCACTATGCCGAGCCGGAAGAGCTCATGTACCCTCCATCGCCAACGCTGTCTAGCCACGACAGCCAGCCCAGCAGCGCGGGGGGTGCCCGCGGTGCGCCATCCATCAAGGCGCCGTCGATCAGCACGGCGCGGTCGGCACCAGTCACAATGCAGCTGCCAACGGCGCCGCGTCTCCGCGAGAGCCCATCGACGCCAGCTGGTCTCAACTCTGGCGTCCAGGCGCGTCCAAGAACGCAGTACCTGGGCGAGCACGACCCTCAGTCGAGACTCAGCACGGCGACCAACATCCGCCAGACCTTGCATGTCAGTACTACGTCTCCTCCCAACCGCCAGTCCCACTTCAAGAACCCCAGCACATCTGTTGGCACCAAGGGCCGCGAGTCCAAGTTCTTTGCCGGCGACGAATGGTCAGACACGGAGGACCTGTGGCCTGGTTACGACGACCTCGGCTCGCCGACTTCGGGCAACCTCCGGCCATTCTCGTTTGCTGTGCGCGCTGGTCAGCAGCGCGAAGGCAGCGTCGGGTCCCACCACCGCCGCAGCTTCTTTGGCAAGTTTGGCGACAGCGTCACAAGTTTCTTCACTGGCAGCCAGGGCGGTGGCAGCGGCAGCATGATGGACATGCACTTAGGCATCGACATGGACCGCCGCAACCGCACGTCGTCGTACCAGGCGCACGAGAGCCCGCGTGTCAGTGCATATGTGCCAGCGCGCCCAGCATTCTCCACGCGGCAGTCGTCGTACACTGCACACCCTCAGATGGACGACATGCCGGCCAGTGCCCAAGACCGCCCCCGTGCACGCTCCGTCGCCGTGCCACAAGCACACCAGGTGCCGCACCCACGCCAGCAGCAAGGCCCTCCTCGCCCGACGCCAGTGTCGATGTACGCGGCCGACGACGAGGTGTCGCCCAAGAAGAAGAATGGGATCAAGGGCCTGCTGCAGAAGATGAAGGGCAAGAA
The DNA here is from genome assembly GCA_002335565.1 of Cutaneotrichosporon arboriforme. Classification (NCBI taxonomy): domain Eukaryota; kingdom Fungi; phylum Basidiomycota; class Tremellomycetes; order Trichosporonales; family Trichosporonaceae; genus Cutaneotrichosporon; species Cutaneotrichosporon arboriforme. The sequence continues at coordinate 403,183 of BEDW01000013.1, read as the reverse complement.
GGGCCGTGGCTCGTTCGTGTCGGCAACCAAGGCCGAGGAGATGGGCTTGGGCCAGGCCCCTCCCGCTGCCGACCTCGAGCCACCACCGCCAATGAACTTTCTTGTGAACCGCAACGAGCGCAACCACGACCGCAAGCGTTCGAGCTCGTCGTTCTCCATGGCCAACGACAGCCAGCCGTCGCTTCCGCCTGGGTCACCCGCGCACACGAGCCAGCGTTCCGTGTCAGCACCTCTGGGATCATCTGGCAGCGACGTCAGCCCCACGAGCTCGCGGTTCCTTGCCGAGCGACCCAGCGACATTCCACGCCGCAGCACAGCGCCCGTCGAGTTACCGCCTGGGGCTGCCGAGAGCGGCTTCCACATGCGCAAGTCGTCGCAGCCGTCGCCGGGAATGGAGATGCTATCCGGCACACCTCCCGGCGGAGTGCCCCAGATGATCGCTGGTGACAGCGCCGCGGTGTACAGCGACGAGCCGCAGCTCATGGGCGTGCGGGACAGCGTCGTTGGCCCTCCCGGCGCGACGGCCCCGAACTCGTACTACCGCCAGAGCCAGCCTTCCCTGTCGTCACGACTGTCTGGCTCGTCGACGACGGTGCCTGCGATCGAGACGCCCGAGCCCATGAATGGGTCCATGTACCTTGCTCCCGGCTCGCAGGGCAACACGTCGCCGAACAGGTACAAGAACCTTCCGCCGCTCCCGCCTGGGATGGTCCAAGCGATGCCGTCGCCTGACCAGTTCAGCGATGCCGACTCGATGCGCCAAATGAGCATGTACGAGAACGGTGCGAGCCGCATGTCCACCGCGTCGTCGTTCCCGCGCACCTCGGTCATGTGTGACGGCCCAACCGTGCACCGCGCTGGAGTTCCCCCTTCGGCGGAATACTTCCCGACCGCGTCACCGCGGTACCACCAGGCGCAGCTTGGCAGCCCGCCTCACATGACCGTGCCAATGCCGAACATGCCCGCGTCGTCTACGGCGAGCAGCCCTGGCGGCATGCCGACGCCATTCCTGCAGCCCAACAACGGTGGTTTCGTCCCGCAACACCGCGTGATCCAGCCGCGCGCGAGCTTTGACGCCCTCGCCGACCACCGTAACCAGCGCGTACGCCGCTCGACCGCCGTGCCAGGCATGCACGGCATGCCGGCCGACATGGGCCGCAACGCACAGAGCATGTACATCAACCAGGCCGCGGCGGCGTCGACGGGGTCGTTTGGCCGGTTCCTCAAGGGCGGCGCCGCCGACGGCGGCCACCTGCCCCCGCCGTACGTCACCAACGTCGTGAACTCTGTCCCCGTCACCGAGGACAAGAAGGAACGCAGACGCGGCATCAAGAGCATCTTTGGCAAAAAGTAGCTCTGACCCTACAACCACCCACACCAGGACATTTTCTAAACTCTCGCTCGCACTCACTGCCTTGCACGCAAACCAGATAAAAAACGTACTTCATACCCACTCATGGTTCTGGTTGTAGCATTACAGCATACTGGCGTCGCCATGCATACTTGTTCATCCCGCGTGCACGAGTGCGCGCAGCGCACGGGTGCAAGCAACTTTTGCGAATCGAGCGCACGAGTGCGTGTCAAGCGAAATGATTTGTCAAACAAAATTGTCCAACACCCCCTGAAAGACCCGCCGCACACCCCGGCGTTCATCCCAAAATCGGTCGCGTGGCGAAATGGCATCGCGTCTGACTACGACTTTAATCGTGTATCAGGAGATCGCGGGTTCGACCCCCGTCGTGACCTAAACTTTGTTTTTCGGCCCACGGCCAGTCGGCGGGAGGCATCATGCTTTTGCCCATTACATCGTCGTTTTGTGGTCCTCATAGGGTCATGGGGGATGCACAGCGCACGTCGCACAACTGCATTGGAATCTACTAGACGTCCTTGACGCGCGGGCGGGTAGGCCACGTTCCGGCGTCCTTGAGCGCCTCGGCCGCCGCCGCCTCGGTCTCCGCCACAATCGCACGGATACCCTCCACCTCAGCCTCGTCTGCGCCCGACGCGGCGTCGACGGGCGCAGCGAGGGGCACGAACGCGCGCGAAAAGGTCTCGGCGAAACGGGGGATGAGGGCGGTACAGACGTCGGAGACGCTGAGCGACGGCGACGGGGGCGTCGCAGCGCCGCCGCCACGGCTAGCGTTCTTCTTGTCGAGCATGCCCGATAACGACACGGCCCTCACATCTGCCAGGCCACAGGCCGTGACTAGGTCAAACCACGGGACGGGCTCCTCCGTCACGTTCATCGCAAACCCGTGCGAGGTTATCCTGTGCCGGAGGTGGATGCCAATCGAGGCGACCTGCAAGTGAGTGAGTGAGTGAGCGAAGCGAGCGAGCGAAGCGAGAGGACGAGCAGTGACGACGGAGCCAAGCGACCAGAGTGTAGGCAAGGATAGTGTCAGCGCCAAAGCAAACTTGGGGGTGAGGTGATGCGTCGTGACTCGCGCTGTCGCGCGCGTCCCGTGCGCTCGTCTCGTGCGCTCGTCCCCCGTCGACTCACCTTTTCCGCATCACTAGCAAACACGCCCACATGGCCGTCTTTATGCGGCGCATCCACCACGAGGCCTAGACTGCGTGCGTACTCGGCAAGCAGGGCCTGGAGGTACTCGACGTAGCAGCGCGTCGGCGTGCCCATGGCCGCGAGGTCGAGGAGCGGATACCCCACCACCTGCCCGGGGCCATGGTACGTCACCTGCCCGCCGCGCTTGGTGATGTAGAACCCGGCGCCGACGTCGACCACCTTGGCTTCCTCCGGGTGCAGCTGATCCGGGTTCGGCGTGTTGTCCCGTCGGCCGGTCGTGTACGTTGGTGTGTGTTCTGCCGTCAGCCGCTGACGCTGACGCACACGCGCAGCGGGCGCGAGCGGGCGCGCGCGGGGCCTGGCGCCAGCCAAGTGAAGATGCGGTCAAAGGCTGGCTTGCGCAGCTCGCTACGCTCGCCCGCGCTCGCGCTCGCGCTCGCGACTCACCTAGAAGGAACAGTACATCCTGCGCACTACTCTCCCCCCTTTCCCTGCGCTTGAGCCGTTCCTCAATCACGCGCGACTGCAGCGCCAGGCCGACGGGGTACGGCAGCGGCGTCGAGAAGACGTGGTAGCGTACTGGCGGGAGTGCGGCGGCGCCCGCGCCCGTCGGCGCGGCCTTGCCCACGGCACCGGGACACGCTGCGCCGTCTGCTGGCGCGAGGAGAGCGCGCGAGAGCGTCCGTGAAAACGCGCGGATACTGCTGTTGCGCATGGCTCGTGGAGATTACAAAGTCAAAACGCCTCATACAGGTCGCTCACGTCACGGCCAAATCCGGCCCGCCCAAATGTCAAGTTCCGTCAAGGTCCGCTGGCGGGGTCCCGCATCCCCACAAATCCAGCTTCGAAACAGCCTCCCACAACAACACGCCTGTTCGCCATGCTACTCTACATTTCGATACGGACGGTATCACAAGGAGTACACAAAAGATGAAAGATGTCAACCATGCCGGTTCTGCCATGCCGGTTCTGCGTGTCTGCGTGGGGTCTGCGCCAATACGTGGCGTCTTGCTAATCTATTCGTTGTCGCCGAGGGGGACGTAGCCGTCGCCCTGGTGTTTAGAGGAGGCCGCGGTGGGAGCCAACTCGGCGGCGCTGGGCGTACCCGTCGCTGCCGGGGTAGCCGTCGCAGCACCAGTGCTCGCGCCCGTGCCCGCACCGACCGCATGCGCGGTACCGGCCCCAGCCGCCTCGTCCTCGGCCGCCTCGACGGCCGGCTCCTCGGGGATCTCGGGCGTCAGGCGCGACCGCGCCGAGCCGGCCGCACTCGCCGACGGCGTCGACGCGGGCATCTCGTCGAGCTGCTGCGACGGCGTGATCACCAGTGTCGAGAGGAACACGTCATTCATCGGCGTCTGGGCGAGACTTGCTGCCGTCGACACCTCGCGGTCGCCTCCCGAGGGCACCTCCTGCGTTGCGCCTATCGATACGGGCGCGGCCGTCGCGTGCGACTGGGGACCGTCCTCGTCAGCTGGCGTATGCGTGCCGCTCAGCGCCGGCGTGTGAGTGCCCGCCGACGCCCGAGACGATGCCGGCTCAAGTACAGCCGTGTCCAAGTGTGTCAAGCCCGGACGTGTCGGCACCGCAGTCGCTGGCTCCTCGCTCGACTCGGCAATGCCGTTGACGCTCAGGCTGTTGAGGACATCCGGGAGGTCGACAGCGTCGACGTTTGCCGTCGTATCGGCGGCGTTCATGGTAGACTCCGCGTCGGCGCCCGTTTCGGCGCCCATTTCGGCGCCGTCGGTCGCTTCCGGTGGCTGCACTCTCACCGAGCCCGTCGAGTTTCGCCGCGAGCGCACCGACTGGCGGCGCGACGCGGCGTCCCACGCGTCCTCGACCTCCACGTCCTCGTCCAGGTTCGCATAGGTGCGCTGCCGTCAGTGGGAAAATCTCACGCCCCAGGACGTACACAGAGGGGGCACGAGAAGCCCGGGTGGTGCTGCATAAGCAGCGGGCGGATGCACTTGTAGTGATACACATGGGAGCATGGTCTGCGGTCAGAGATATACCTGTGAGACAGGACGCACGCAATGAAGAGAGACTGAGCGGGGGCGACCGAGAAGAGGCAGATACAGCAGTCTGTGACGCTCGCCTTCTTGGGCTTGAACGCGGGTGACGCCTGCTTCTCGGTCGACTCCTCACCGCGCAGCGCAGTCAGCTGCTTGATGGCCTTCTTGCTGAAGCGTCAGCTATGATGCGCCGTAAAATGCTCACTTGAACTCGGAGGCACCGCGCTGTTGCCACTCGCGACCGACTTCAACACGCATCTTGACGCAGCGGTACATCTCCTCCGCGCCGCCCTGGTAGTCGACGCCGAGCTGGAGCACGTCGCCATCCTTGAGCAGCTGGGGACGCGAGTTGACGTTGGGACTCGACAGCCGGATGTGGTTGAGGAACGTGCCGGACGAACTGGCCGTGTCTCTAATGAAAAACTTGCCACCGGGCTCACACCAGATTTCCGCATGCGAACGCGACACGACCTTGCTCTTGAATGCCGCACGCGGCGAGAGCAGCTCGCCACCGCCTCCACCGGGCGCAACTGCAGGCGGCACAAACGGCGCTGGGGCAGAGGCAGCACCACCAGCGCCTCCTGTGGCCGCAGTGGTGCCTGCGGGCGCACCCGCGGCGTCTGTGCCAGCCGCAGCGCCGCTAGCCGGGATCACTGCCAGCGCACCGACAGCTGCCGCCGAGCGGTCCGTAAACCGCCCAATCTTGAGCAGGAGCGGGGGCTGGCGGCCGTTTACCATGGGTCCAGGGTCGGTGACACTGGCGGCCGCAATAGTAGGGACGACGCCGGGAGGAACATGCATGACGCCCATCTCGCGCTGGACGGGCGCAAACGTGAACGATCTGCTCGACTCGAGTACGGGTACGAGCCGGATGCGGTGGGTGCGCTTGAGGGCGGGGTCGACTGGCGGGATCGTGACTGGCTCACTCGACGTACCCGCGGGCGGCGAGCTGACGCTACGGCTCACGACGCCCTCGTTCAAGGGGTTTGGGCGCTCGGTGGTTGGCGATCCGACACGCCCGCGAACCGCGGCGACGGCGTTGCTGACGCTTGGGGCGCGCGCGCGGCCGCGTAAGATGCCGCCGAGGAAGGACGATCTCGGGGATGTCGGCGAGGTTAAGCTGGGGCGCTGGTCGTGTGCGAGGACGGTGCCGCGGTTTGCCGGGGGAGAGCTTGGCGCCTCGGCACCCGCTGGTCCGCGTCCATTGACAAACATGCTCGCGGCAGGCATCGCCATTGTCGGCGGCGGCGGCGCGACGTCACAAGTGGCTGGCGCGCTGGTGGGTCTAGGAACAAAGTTGGGATCGGCAGTGAGGCGGGCGGGGCTGCTGGGCGGTGTGGGGTGCCGGATCCAAGTGTTGATGTGTAACGAGCGCAGCAGGTGTGAGTTGTGGTGAGAAGACGAGTTGTTCGACGCAGAGAACGTATCGCGGTTTGTGGGAGGAGGCGGTCGGTGGTGTGCATGGTGAGAGAAGAGTTCTGTCAGCATTGGTGCTCCGCGGTGTCTATGAGGGAGAGAAGAGGAGAGTTGATGAGTGGTAGTGGTGTCAGAGGGAGCGCTTAACTGCGGCGTCGCCGAAAGCGACGATGACAGATCCGGCTGCGAGCGCATGGAAAGTGTGCGCTCTACCCCGTGCGCTCTACCCGAGATGCGCAGCCGTTGAGAAGGAGGAGAGGAGGGAAAAGGAGGGGTGGGGGGCAAGCCCGGCGCAGAGGAGCGGGGCGTTGCGAGGAATGAGGAGCGCTCGACGAGTGATTTTGTGTGCTGTGGTGCTCGTGTGTGGGAAGTAGAAGTAGTGGCAATGATCAAGGCAAGGACCGTGCACTGCGCATGGACGTTATATTGCGCAGGAACTTACAAAGAGGGGTGGTGTGAAGCAGGTGCCGATTGCTGTGGGAACGAGTGATGTGATGAGAAGCGGGGCCGAGCGAGTGAGCAAGAGAGAGAGAGCGAGAGAGAGAGCGATGAGGAGATGAGTGTTGGTGATGAAGAGGAGAGTGATGGTGGTGATGTGGGGTGAGTGTTTCGTCCTGGGCGTACAAGCAGGAGGGAAGGTCGTGTGGTGTGTGCGGTGCGGGGCCAGAGGGGCAAAGGGTGAGAAAGGGGAGGGCGTCAAGAAGGACCTGTGCACTGTGCGTGTGGAGGCAAGCTCCGTCTTCAACCCTCATATCCCACAATGCATGTTACACCACACTCACTTCCAACACGTCTACACGCTGCGCGCATGCGCGTGAGGGAGAGGTTCACATGTTACTCCTCGTCGGCGATAATACGCCGCCGCGGCAGGCAGGCGCGGCAGCGCGCGGCGCACAGCAGCCGGCAGCCGTCAGCCGGGCAGCCACCCGGGGAGCGTGATGCGCCAAGAAGAACAAGGGGGACGGTCGTCGGCACTTTACGCACCTCGGTTCGCTCAGAGCACATGGGCGGACCTCAGCCGGGTGGGGTGGGCTTTGACCTCACCTGCGCAAAGCATGCTCTCCTTCGCCAAGCTACACAGGCTGCTTGCCTGTGAAAGATCTGCGACCAGAGTACTCGTCGTCAGCGTCATGTGCACACATCTGCAGAACACACGCACACACGCCATGCACGCCACAGACCTGTACAGACGCCGTGTCACATGCGCAACGGGGCAAATCTGCAATGCGAGTAACTGTCAAGTGGGCAATGGCTTTGGAGTGGGGCAGAGCGTCACGTCTGTAGATTGTCTACATGTCTGTGCTGCACAGCTTTCACGCTAGCAACGGCAATCTTATCCATCCTCTCTCTAGTGGGGTCTCCACACCTAATCTCGCGCAATAAACCTGACATGTGCACCAGTGATGTTGTCGCTCCGTCGCACGTGTAGGCTCGGGGTAGTAGTGCTACAATGCGGCGGGGATCGGTAACTTTAGACCTGATCAGACGGGAGGCACAGTCGCACTGGATCACTGCCGCGCTCGGTCTGAGCGCGGCGGGTGCGACAATGAGACCACGAGCGTGCCCGTCGGCGCGGCGTGGGTATCTGTGAACCGGCGCTAACCCGGCGAGCCAGCCAGGACACTCCACGACGAACGGTCGTCGGCGCATGATACGTCCGTACCCGCGCCATGCCAGCCGACGAGTATCCCGCGACGCTGACGACGTGCTCTGGGGCGCGCGACGCCGCGCCTCCAGCACAGCGCGTCCCCGGTCAGCCGGTAGAACGCGCCGCGCAGACGGCAACCCAGGCTGCCCAAGCCGGCGAGCAGGACAGGCTGGTCAGCCACCACGAAGCGACGTTTTCCCCTACCGGCGGCGCGACGGACCGCGTCGTCCATTCCGAGAGCAAGGTGGCGCCGCGCGTCAGACTCCCAACGACGACAGCGGCTGTCGGCCCCGAGTCAAAGGCGCGACCCAAGCTTTGGCACGACGAGAAAAGAGCGTATGCGCCACTTCCTCAGACGGACTCACGCCCCGACCCTCCCCAGTCGCAACACACGCCCATACCGCCCGAGCAAAAACATAAAGTGACCCCCCGCCGGTACAGTCGTACCTCGACCACACCAAGTTCGCGCACCGCGTCGCCTGCGCCCCCGCCCACGATCGACCGCCAGGCCATCGCCGAGTGGAGATTGGACGTGTACGAGGCGGACGCGGGTGCGCCCGACGAGGACATAGGTAGTGGGCCGTCTGCGTCCTAAACTGCAAAAGTTTGAGGTGCCTTCATGCATCACCAATCATCAGTGTGTTAAGTGACCGACTGGACGTGTACCAGCCCAAGACGGACGCGTCCCAGGACATGGGCACTGAGTCGTTTAGGTCTTCAACTCATGACGCGTTAGCTCCTTCAATCACCGCGTACCATAATTCCTGCGAGCTGCGTCTGCGGAATGAGTGTGACCGTGCCATCCAGCGTCTTAACCGCTGCGAGGATAGCTGTCAACCGGTAACACGCACATGCGCTCCACGTTGGTGCCGCAGCGGCTGTGAGGTCCCGTCACCATTTACTCAGCGAGCACAAGTCGATTGTACGAGAACGGAAGTGCATTCGATTCAGGCGCTTAAACGGGACACTCTCACGGTCATGCTGCGTTGTAGATATTACCCCTTGCAAAGCAGTGCACTTGTGAGTGCTTGTCAAACTGCGAACAGAATGCAAACGGACATGTCGAGCATGTCAGTTTAGGTTCTCAAACCTATCGTACGCCAGGTCCCCTCTGCCGTCCATGAAGGCGTAAGTAGGACCTTTACATCGGTCTAGGCCACCTCGACCACTCTAGTTTCCACTGTTAGATCCGCCGCGGTGCATGCCGTGGCGTGTCGGTACGCGTGTCGCCCCCGTGCCCGACGGCCTCAGTGACATCCCACTCGCCGAGCGCGATCTCACCACGACCGACGAAACGCAACCTCGGCGGTCGGTGAGCTGCGTGCCCGCCGCCGAAGCCGGCTGTGCAGGTCAGAATGCGCCGCCACCGAGGGTGGCACGTTTGATAGACGACCGAGGGGAGTGTGTAGGTGACGACGTCGCTTGTCTCGGGTGCGCGCAACTTGGAGCCATCTATTATTAGTCCACGTCGGGCCCATTTTTATCTCGAGGCAATGTCAATCGACCGAGCGAGCCGAGCAGTTACAACAACTGCAAAGATTGTCATTCTTTCTCTATCTCTACCCGCCACTGCCTCGACCCCCCTGGCGCGACACGGCCTGGCCAATTCTACTTGCAGCGAACGTTTGCGACCACGCTGAAACGGACCTGCCCCATCCTTTGCGCCGAAGTGTACAGTTCCGAAGGGCCAACCCAGCCAGCCGGACCCGACCGAAACCGGGCCCAGGAACACACCACATTTCGCCGCACCTGCCCATTCCATTCTCCATCTCGTCACTTTCTCAGCACTTTAAAGCGCCACTGTCGGCACAACACGCCCCGTCTTCAACGGCTATCCCGCCGTGGCTCACTCAGACGCCCTTTGCACCATGTACATCCCAGTGCTGTCGTCGACACTGCCAGCGGCGACGCCTGGACCTTACAAGACGGTGGGCTTTGCGACGGTGCGCGCGCCAGCACGCGAGTGGACACATCCCGCGAGTCCAGTGTTCAAGGCGCCGTCACGACGCGCGGGCCAGCCCGCGCTGCGCATTGTCCAGAGCGCATGGGGCGTGTACTACCCCGCGAGTGGAAGTGGCGGCGTCGCTTCTCAATCATGCACACCGGCGTCTACCTCGGACACGGCCTCGTCGTCGTCGTCATCGCAGCGCCCGAGCTCGCGGTCCTCTTCCCGAAGATCGGCACCCACCACCCCCATCAGTCCAGGTGGATTCGCGGGCGGATCCGCACCGAAGCGAGCGGGGTCTAGAGGCTGGAGCGGCTGGGGACGAAACAGCCCTAGCTCTGTGCAGGGGACCGACACACCGCCGGCCGCCCCCGTCGGCGTACCCATGGTCTCTGAGCCGGTCAACGGCGTGATGCGCGGATACGACAGATACTTTGGCCAGCGTGGCGGGTGGCTATGTACGTGCCCGTAGCGGCGTTACTGACGGCAGGGTCGATGATGGCGCCGGCTGTAGCGCGATACACTGTGAGTTGTCGTGTCTCGGACGTCACTGACCACGCCAGCTCCCGCTCGCGCCGAACGCACCCCTCGAGCCAGGGCCAGCCCCATACCCCCTTGTCATCTTCAGCCACGGCGTGTGCGGCACGCGCACGACGTATGCGTGCGTCCTTTCCACCGGGAATGAGCTCACCCCAGTCAATACTGCCAGGCACTCGCGTCCGAGGGCTATGTCGTCGTTGCTGTCGAGCATGCCGACGGTACATCGCCATGTGTTCTCCTCCCAGATGGCGAACTGCAGTTTACAGTTCTAAACGAGCTAGAGTGGGTGGTCCTCTATCCGATCCCACACTGACCTCAGGTGGCCAAAAGACGACAGCGGCACGCCGACGCCATCGACGCCGGCATCGCGCTCGCGCTCGGGTTCGCTGACCTCGGACATGAGCGGGAGCAGCAGCACGGGTGCGTCGAGTTCCGGCGCAAGCTCGGGGCGGAGTACAGACTCGTGCAGCTCGCGGCGGCGGCAACGGCGACGCAAGGCCGCGGCGCCACAATTAGACGACCTGTACGCCCTGCAGATCGACCACCGGGTACACGAACTGTATGCGGCGCACGAGGCGTTCTGCGCCATGCTCGGCGGGGGACACGTGTCCGTCGAGGGCCTGAGCGACGCCGACGCGGCGGCGTGGTGCGCCAGTTTTGCAGGACACGTCGACGTCGCACGCCCCGTCCTCGCAGGACACAGTTTCGGGGCCGCGACAGTGTTCCGCTCGCTCGAGGCGCCCCCGACCGACTTTGCCCCGCTCACACTCCGTGCCGTCGTCGCACTCGATCACTGGTGGGAACCCTTCCCCAAGCTCACCGACCGCAGGCCACTGCGTGATCCCGTGCCACCCATCCTCGCTATCAACTCGCAAGAATACACCCAGTGGAGAGAGCAGTGGCCCGATATTCTCGATAGCTGTACCAGCGCCGGTGCAACGCTCGTCACTATTCTCGGCACGACGCGTAAGTCCTCGTATTTCCCTCCATTCCCAAACCACCCTACCCTCTCAAGCCTTGATGCTGCGTTCCCCCGACCTGTCTCTGTCGGGTGAGTCCCCGCGGAGTAAAGCTGGGTCGATCGTAGCTGCACAAAAGATTGTATGAGGTATAGTGGGGGGCTGATTGTGGGAAACCCTATTCTGCCTCTCTCCGTATACTCATACGCGCTACTGAGGACACTTCGAAGGCCCTCACCATCCGACACCGACAGTATCCAACCGCCAGTAGTACTCGGCACTAAGCGAGTGGGCCCATGGCACACCTAGCTCGCCCGTCTTTTCCCTTTCTCCTTCGCAACACAGCTGACGCCCAGACGAGTCGTTCTGCGACGCGCCTTTGCTGTGGACCATGTCGCCCGCGACGGAACGCGCCTACCTCGGAACGATGCACGCGCTCACCCGCGCGTTCCTCGACGGCAACCTCGCAGACCACGCGCTCATGCGACGACCCGCCGACGGCGGCAAGTTTGCCGCGAGCGGGAAGAAGATGATCGGTAACAAGGGCGACGTTATCGTCCACCTGCTCGCCAAGGACAAGGGCAAAGTCGCCAACGGGAGTGCAAAGCACGTCGCGGCCGTTGTTGACGTCAAATGTGTCCCTTCGCTAGACATGGACCTCGCGGCGAAGACGATGAATGGCGCGCTCCCTGCGACCGCGTAGGACCTTGTTTCGACATTCCCGCGGCACACAACATCTTCCGTGAGCGTGGTGGATCACGGCACTGGGTTTCGATGTTCCCCAGCCATAGGACTCGTGTGACATCTTCTTGACAGGCTTAGATCAGGTTGTACAGAATCATGCATGCACAATGGCATTTACGGCGCAGAATGCCTACACAAGTTGTCTAGGGTGGAGATTACCTGTTCATGGCGTCGTCCTCCTCGTCGGCGTCCATGCGCTGGGCACGCCGGCGCTCCACGATACTGGGCGATGGTGGGACTTATGTTACACGTGTGCCGTATGTAGACCACGACTGTGGGTGCAGCAGACACATGGCCATGAGGTTTACCAACGTCCACGTCCCCACCGACTGCCGCCCCCGCCACCCGCTCCAAAACGACCACTATCGCGATCCCTACCGTGGTCACGCGTATGGGGGGGAGGGTCGCGCCTGGCCCATCCGGACCCGCGCTTACCTCCGTCGTCGTCGTCGGGACGATATGAATCGCCACCGCGGGGCGCGTCGCGCCACGACTGCCCACGGTCATCGCGGAACCCACGTCCGTCGGGGCCATCGCGGCCGCCGCGCGCCCCAGGTCCCCACCTATCGCCTGCACGCCAGCGCTGCGGCTCACCGCGCGGTGGACCACGTGCCGCTGGCGAACCGGGGCCTTCGCGCCACGCGAGGACGGGTCGGGCACGGGTATGCCGTAGCGGAGCGGCGCGGTCGGGGCGGGCGAGCGGACCTGCGGAGGCGTCGTCGCGTGCTGCACGAGCGGGACCAGTCATGCGGTCGGCAAGACCGCGGTGTAGCCTCTCAGGCTCATAGTGGTCTCCCGCCGATTGCGGTCCCATTCGGTCGGCGAGGCGCGCGTTTGCTGCGTTCGGAAGCGGTGGCGGCGCGGCTGCCGCGCTGGGACGGCGGCCCTCGCTCTCGAGCGAGAACTTCCATTCCCCGTCCTCGGTCCGCGACGCGAGCACGAGGCGCGCGCGGCTCGCTCCCCACGCCTCCTCCTCCTCGGATAGCAGGCGGGGAACGGCCTCGGGGTCGACAAACTGCACGTCGAGCGTACTCCCCGTTCCCTCGGGCCACACGGTGCCATGAACGCGTGCCGCGGCGGAAACGGCGTCGCCAACACTTGCGTAGCCCACGTACGCGTGGTCCTTGATTCCAGAGAGCCACACCCCAGGATACTCCTCGTGGCTGAACGGCATGCGGGCGGCCGGCGCGCCAACAAGGTCCTCGACCCCTGGACCCATGTGCTCATGCAGCGCGGATAGAAGCAGTGGCCGTCGCAGGTTGGAAATGTAGAGCACCGTGCTGGGCGGGTAGCGTCCTTCGAGGTGGGTGAGGGCGGCAGGCAAGGGGTGAGCTGGGGTTGGGATTGGGTGTGCAGGCGCGACATCATCTCCGTCAACAGCCATGGGCGACTCGCCGTCGGACTTGTCCGTCGCCTTGTCGGGTGACGTGAGAGCGGGGGCTGTGGAGATGGTCTGGGCGATGGGTGCGGCTTGTTCATGCTCGTCCTCGACCATTTTGGTGTCCTCGTCCTCGCCTCCAACCATCTTTGGCGGCACTGGCGTGTCGTCTTCTGGCTGTTTGTCGGCTTTAACAGCGGTGTCACCATCCTGGGGTGCTGTTGGCTCGGTGTCGAGTCGCGTCGCAGCGCCGTCGACCTTGACTGACTCGGCACGCGACTCCCCGCGCACCGTCTCCTCACCTATCGTCGACGAGCCCGACGACTGCGGGGGCGGCGCAGCATCGCCCAAAGGTGTCTCGTCCTGACTGGGAGCCTGCGCGTTGCTCGGCGCTCCATCCGTGACGGCAGTGTTGGCTCCGTTGGCAGCCTCGCTGTCCAGGAACGCCTGTAGCCTGTCGGCGAGCTGGCATCAGCATCCACCACCCCGCAGTGACGCACCTCCTTCTTCAGGCCCTTGACCTCGAGACCGCGCTTCTTGAGCTCGTCTTTGAGCTCGGCGACCTTGAGTTTGCCGACATCGAGTTCCATGTCGACGTGTGGGTGATAGCAGGATGACGAATGTTGTGATTTTCAGAATACACACACACTACCGGCAAATATGTAGGCCAAACCGGTCGCACCCTGCCGGGCCAGCTTCACGTTTACCCAGTCGTTGTTTATGTATCTGACGAAGGCAGCAAAAGAGACAGCAATAATAATGTTCGGAACTCTTGGGGGAGCGCTTCCTCGATCCTCGCCTCTCTTGCGAACAAGGCGGGAGAGAGCCGGAAAGGTTTTTTACCGCCTGACGCGCTCGAGAACCACACGAGAGGGTATCGAACCCACGCTCCAAGGTGAAAGCAAGTCGGACACAACTTAACTTCCACCTGGCCCAGAGTAACCTGATGTTGGGGGCTTCCATCATGCATATGAGGGGGCGCGGGGTGCTACTTGGGGCCGGGGCTCACATGCATCCTAATTCCCAAGTCTATCACGTGTAATTCCCAACTCAGTAAGGAGAACAGCGCTAATGATACTAGTCGGAGCACCGCCAGTGGTCGAAGCAAAGCATCAGGACCTAGCCGTTCATCGTGCCCTCCTCGTCAATATCCATACGCCGTGCGCGACTGCGCTCGCTGGCAGCCACTGTGGCCGCGTGGCGTCGCTTAGCGTTGGGTCGCGCGGGCTTGTTGACTTTGCGATTATGGAGCGTACTGGCCTTCTCCTCGACAACGTCTGTGCCGCGTCGCGGCTCGACGTGAACTTCGATGCGCAGTGATGACTGCAGTCAGTATCTGCTGTGGAAAGACGTTACGCCGCATTGACTATCCTCGCGGCGATCAGCTCTCTCCGCCGCTCGCACTCGACGGTCCTCTGACACTACCGTCGCCCTTTGGCGCAACTCGCCTCCGAAATGTGCGCCGGCCTCACCACCTCTTCACACCTTGGACATACCTTTATGCGCTCGCGCAGCTGCGGCGTCTCTTCGGCCACTACGCCGAGGCCGGGGAACTCGTCATCGCCTCCATTGTCACCGCCTTCGTCGCCGCCGGGCCCGCTGACCTCGTCGTGGCACACCTCGCTGCCAGTCTGCACCTCGTACCAGACTCCGGCGGGACCGGATGGGTATGGAAGGACGTCAAGGAGCGCGTGTAGGAGAAGGAGAGCGTGCGGCATTGCCGCGCCGAGAGCGTACAGCGTAATATGGGTATACCTAGCGTCAGGATACATGTTTATGGGCGACGCGATGACTTACCCCTCGTCGAGGATGAGGCCGCGTGCGCGTCCAAGCAGCGCGCCGAGCTTGGTCTTGCGCGTCACAAAGATCACGTCCCGGCCAAACCCGGGTCGCTGCGTGTCCGTCCGTCGCGCACCCATGCCCTGAAGCACCTTGATCGGCAGCGTTGTCCGCTGTGGGTCGTTACGCCGCGGAGGCGCGGGCGCTGGAGGTCGTAGCTTGCGCGTACCACGGCGTGACGGCCCACTAGAAGGGTGGGAACCCCGAGGACGCTGACTAGGTCCCGCGTCGGCGTTTTCGGCGGCGT
This sequence comes from Cutaneotrichosporon arboriforme, assembly GCA_002335565.1. Lineage (NCBI taxonomy): Eukaryota > Fungi > Basidiomycota > Tremellomycetes > Trichosporonales > Trichosporonaceae > Cutaneotrichosporon > Cutaneotrichosporon arboriforme. Next base: position 387,937 of record BEDW01000013.1, on the reverse strand, counting down.
CGTGCATCAGGTTTGTGCAATTGTTAGGATGTGAGAGCTGAACTGAGGCATTGTACATCAAGTCCGACTTCGACTGTTCCTCCTGCGGCGTGCCTGACCGGCGACAGTGATAGTATCTTAATCAGCGTACTCTTTAGTTACCTCCCCCTCTAGTTATTCAAAATAATCCCAGATATAAATTTCCTAATGAGCCACGTGCTCAAGTCATATGTCTACATGTCTATGCATGATAATGCTCGTCATCTGCGTCACCGTCTGGAACGAGTATTGTGGTCATTCCACTCACCTCTTCAACCGGAGTCGGGGGGACGCAATGACGCCGTCGCTGCCGCACACCCCATCACGCAAGGGCCGCGACCGCGACCGAGATCGCGACGGCTCGTCGCGCGAGGCTACAGCACCGCCGTCGCTTCTGGGCTCGCCCATGCGCCTCAACACGAACGTCCAGCCCGCAAGCGGCTCGCCGTCGCCATCGTCCGCTGGTGGCAACAAGCCGCGCCTCAGCGTCGACATTGGGTCGCGCGATAAGCGCCTTCCGAGTCTTCCGTCGCCACTTGCGGGGCGTAACAAGGACTGGGCGCTCGGCGCTTACGACAACAAGCTCGTCTCGTCAACACTGTCGCACCTGCCCCCGCTCCCACCGCTGTCTCCTAGCGGGATGAGCAGCACGGGGTCGAACCTGTCCACGTTCTCGCACGCATCTACAAGCCCACATACGAACACACACGCGATGACTGCTCCCGCGGCGCGCGCCTCGCCCTCGTTTATCCATTTGCCGCGTCCCACGCCGCCACCCCCAAGCGCTGGAGGCGTCCTGGTGCTGCCTGACGGCACGACACTACCAACAGGCGATTCGGGAGGACGGCCAGAACGTGTCGAGCAGCCACCACTCTCCCACACCATGGCGCACTCGAGCCCACACTCTCCCTGGTCACTTCTGACCGTTCACGTACTTCCCTTGTTCGCGGGCAGCCCGCTTAAAACGCCTCTCGAGGACCTCAAGTGCGTCTAACACCCAAGCACCCACTGACTTCCAGTAACCTGTGCAACTCGCACATTGTCGCGACGTCGCAGAGAACGCCAGCGTCGCGCCTTATCGCCGTTCTCACGGCCGACCTTAGAGATTTCATCGCGTCAGGCATGCTCACCCTCAAGGCCAAGTTTGATGCCATTGACGACGCAAAGGTCGTGTCGCGAGCGTCCGAGGTGTGGAACTTCTTTTGGGGACAAATCCTTCCCGTGAGTCTAACCGTGGCCAATAGAGAAGCGCATGGTCTCCTAGCGTATGCTGACATCAGTATGTTGAAGGGGTGTTTCTACCTCTAGCACAGGTTCGTGACGTACCAACCTCGGCGACGGCTCGGAGGGACCCGACAACCGTGGCCTCCCCGCCAATTGCGGTGCGGTACATTCTGCTGTCTGGATTCTTGGTCCACATCCTGCTACCGCTGATACCACGGCTTGTGCCGCTGGTCGCTGCGCTGCCTGCACCGGGCGACGCAGGGGCAGGTCCTGCGGCCACCGACCTGCCGCGCCTGCTGCAAATGAGCCTCGTGCTGTCGACACAGGCCAGATATTCGGCATTCTACACGCCAAGAGCACACGGAGAGGCCGAAGCCCACGACCGGGAGACGAGCGAGAATGTGCAGGAACTGGGGCGCGCCGTGCGCTGGGCCATGATTGTGGTCAGCGGCGAGGCGTCGCAGCCCGCGGCGCTAGCTGATGCAGGCAACCAGGCGGAGAAACCCGACGCACGCGAGCACGAGCGCCAGCCATCAAATGATGGTGCGCCTCCGCTTCCAAAACGCCCTGGACTTGCGCGCGCGCCGTCGCTCAGCCAGGCGGGACGACTGCGCCCTCGACCTCGTGGCGGTGGCTCGATCTCTGCCCTCGAGCCCGAGCTTCAAGGCCCCGGCGCATGGGGCGCAAGTAACGGCGACAGAGGCAGAACGAACGGTGCAGGTGGAATCATCGAAGAGGACGCCGACGCTGAGGCCCGCGCGGCTGCGCCGCACGCCAGCCTCGCCCCTAGCACTGCTACGCTCCGCGGCGAGAGCGTCGCGACCGTCACGGACCGCACGCCAGTCGTGCCCGCACCAGGTGCAGGGGCAGGGGCACATGCGCGCCGTACCGCGCGCGCCTACTCGTCTGGCGAGAGCGACCTCACCAACGTCTCGAGCGTATTCAGCGGCGCGGGAAGGCGCTAGGCGCCGGAGCCGCACGACGCTGACCTTATCTCTACCTTATTAGACATGTTGTTGTATGCATATCCCATCCATCTACTCGTCGTTCTCGGGCTGCTCCTCCTCGAGGAACCGGACCAGCCGGACGTGCAGCTCGGTCGTGTCGTCACCGCGCAGCTGGTCGGACAGGAACCGCGCTTCCACCTGCATCTGGACCTAGGCGTTAGTGCGAGCGCAGCGGGGAGGGCCTCTTGCTCACCATCTCTAGGGCGCCGCGGACGACACCAGCATACACATTGCTAAACCACAGCCCGCCCTCGCGGGCGTCGCGCGGCAGCTCGGCGAACTCCGCAAGAGGGTTGTCGTCAAAGGTAAGGACAAACTCGGCCGCCTGTCCGGGCGCGACACCGGCGGGCGCGGGCCCAGACGGAGGCGGAAACGACACGGTCGGCGCAATGCCCAGGAAGGCTCGGAAGGCCACCTTGCTCACGACCTCTGCTGTCTCAGCGAAGGACGCGCACCGCTGCAGTCCCGTCCGCGCAAGCAGGTCCTCGACTAGCCGTGTCCCGATGTTGTAGCCCCTAAGCGTCAGTCACTGCCACTAGCTAAACGGGAAATGGTCGGCGCACATCTTGTCGAGTTGTTTGTTCACCTCGCCGTAGTCCTCGTAGTCCTTGATGAACTGCACGACCAGCGCACCGTACGTCAAGCTGAACAACTCGCCGTTCACCTTGTCCGCACGCTTCCACGCGTCGTCCTGCCGTCAGCGTCGCGGAGCAGCCACACTCACGCCAATGGCCTTGTACTGCTTTCCCGGCTGCGACATGGTGCCGTGGTTGGGCGTTGGGCAAGGCGTTGGGCGGCAACGTTGCAACACGCGACACTACAAGATGCAACACGACTGCGGGGTATGCCGATCCGTCTTGGGACATGACGTGTCATTTCCTCACCTCGGTTCAGCCTTGATAGCGAGTCTGGCAATACCTTTACTTAGTCTTCATATTCGCGTTAGTGCAATGGTTAGTCGTAGGCATGGCTGAGTAATTACCAAATTTTGGAAATTACAAAGTCGTGGGTTCGATTCCTGGTTCACGGAACTTGATTATGCTGCCAACCGTTAGCGATGGCCTCTCTTGGTCTTGCGTCATATTCCCGTCTATTATACGGCTTTATGCGTAGGTGACAATGACGCTTGCTCAAAGCTAAGCCTAGGTGGAGGGCGGGGCCGTGCGAGGGGACGCTTGGCCGGAGGCTTTGCCTCTCGGTGGATCAAGCCTAACCGGTCAGTGTGCTAACGCGAATACAAAGACAAACATTATTTTTGGCTTCGCTGCCGCCGTTCCAGAGTGACACATGCCGCGCTGGCGGTGTGGTCGAGGCTCGCGGAGACTCCAGCAGAGAGTCCATACGACGGACACTGTGATGTACGGTATACAGAGCGCTCTAGAAGCTAAACACGGCTCGTAGATGGTATGAAACGTGCTCGTAGGAGTACGTAGTACACGAGCCGTTGGGGGACTTGTTTCGTGTCGCCGGGATGCACCAGGCGCCTGACCGAGGTGGCGTAGAAGGGGGACGTGGGGGAGGCTATGGATCTGCAGCGGAACGTGCACAGACACGGTCGTGTGTTTTGTGGAACTCTCCGGGCAAGCTTCAGCTGAAGCCATGGGACAACGGCGGGTGTTAGAGTCGCTGGGCGTCAAGTTGAAACGGTCGACCGTGAGCCTAGAGCGACACTGTGCTGGAGACACCCTCTACGGATGAACTCTCCGTACGGCAGTAGTCGTTGCTGTTGCTGGCGAGGCTTTGCGCGACAGTGCCAGAGGAGCGGGACCCAGGCACCGAGGGGCAAGTGTTGCAGCGATACGCGAGGATGTGCCTCCCCCCGCTGTATAGGTTCTCGCGCAGTTCTCGCCCAGTTTGTCCAACCCCCAACGCCCCCGCGCCTGGTCACGAGATCGCAGTCTGCACATCGCTACCGCTCCCGCCCAGCCATTCGAGATTCCCTAGTATGCGCGGCCAACTATCGCTACTACTCATGCCAGCAAACTTGAAATGTAAGACGACGTTGCTCCTGACTTGAGAAAATAAATAAGCTCTCAAACAGTGGAAAACAAGGTTTGGACACTAGGGTGTGGGGGCCTGAGCCGTCACACGAACCATGGTCAAGGATGCACCGGGAGGGGAACGCGCTGCCGGCATCTCAACTTGGAGACAGCACTCGCAAAGCGCGGCATGCACGGCATGATCAGAGCCCTCTCCAAAGCCTGGGGTGCAGCCACGGCAGTCAACCACTGACCACGCAGGCATTGATGGATGGCAGGAGGACTGGGGAGATACATAAAACCCATGTCGGTGTCGCGCCCGCGGTTGGACCTCCTCAAACATTGTCCACTCGCCACAGACACACCTACACCACCGCTGTGCGAGCGTAGTTAGTCATGGCTGCGGTTACCCAGCAGCAGAGCACGCCAGTGGCAGTGTGGCTGCCGCCGCGCACGTCGTCCAAGCAGGCTGCGACGATGGGGCCATACAAGCTGTACCGTCTCCCGTCGAACGCGGCCAAGAATACTTCGTCGCCGTGTACCTCGACGTCGTCGTGTGGGCCCGTATCTCCGGCATCCGACACCTCGTCACCGTGGACCTCGACTTCGACTTTTGGGCCTTGGCGGCGCTCGGTCAACTCGACGCCCGCCACGTCGATCCAGTCGTCGGCTAGCTCGACCTTCTCGGCCAAGATGGACTCTGACGCCCTCGACAAGGACGCGGAGGACTACGACCACGCATACGACTTGACGTCGCTGCACTGTGACTGCAAAACCTGCAACGAGGCTGCCCGCGTCGGAGCGGAAGTGCGCGCCGAGCTCGCAGCATGGGCTGCCGCTGAAGCCCGAGCCCACGTTGCCCAAGAGTCTCAAGGCCAGAAGATAATGGCGACGCCATGGCTCGACGACGACGGTAATGAGATGAACAAGGTACGTTGGACCGTCGCAAGAGCAGTTCAAAGGCTGACATTACAGTCGGGGTGGCGCAACTCTATGACCGACGTCGGCAGCGACGATGGCGACGAGCTCGCGAGCGTGTTCGAGAGTGACACGGACGACGACCTGTGCTCTATCATCGCCGACCCAGCCGAGTCTGTTGAATCTGCCCACGCCATCCCCGTTGTTACCGAGAAGCCAGAGATTGTGACCACCACGGTCAAGCTTACGGAGGTCGGGATGTCCCCTACCATTACCCGCAACAACGTAGCATTTGACTGCGGCACCGAGGCGCAGGCCCGGCGTGCCCAGACATCCCAGCAGTTCCGCTTTGTCGACCTGGACGCAAAGTTCAAGGAGATGGCACTGAGCAAGGGCGAGAAGAAGGCTCGTGCCTCGTCGGCCGAGCCACCCATAGAAGTACTGCCGCCAGTGCGTACCCGCACCATAGGCCGCGGCATTGCTCTCGACGACAGCGAGTTCACGGGCAGGAAGGGCCTCAACGCCTCCACGTCCAACCTGCAGCTGCGCACACAAAAGTGGTACAAGCAACAGGTGCGCACGCGTCTCAAGGCCGTCCAGGACTCGTGTCCCATCCGCCGCGCACTCAACAACGCCAAGGAGCGTGCCGCGCAGGAACGCGAGCTCAAGGAAATGCGCGAGAAGGAGCTCTGGCAACTCCGCATCGCAAACGCACGTAAAGAGGCTGAACTGGTCGAGCTCCGGAAGCTCCAGCAGATCATCGAGGAGGACGAGGAGTCACAGTCGGACGTTGAGTCTGACGACGACGACGAGACAGACGCTTGAGGCGTCCTCTCATTTTGACACTTTGGACTAGTTCGACGTACCGGACACTACATGTATTCTACCGCTACAAGAGAGTGCGGGGGGCAGCTGGTTAGGGACGGCCTTGGCCTTCAACGTTGACCTCCAGCTCCACTGTTTGAATTCCGCACCGTCAGCATCAGTTTCCTACGTCGTCAGTTCCCACGCCACCCGTGCTCGTCGTAACAATCCCTCTTTGCCCAGCACTAAAACATCGTTCTGGCGTTTCAAAAAACGGTTATAGCGAGGAATGGGCCGGAGGGCGCGGACCCGTCAATGACGAGATGTTCCAGACGCGCGTTTTACATTTCGCGGCGCTTATTTACTGGGAGCAAACCATCCCACACGTCGTGTGGTAGTGAATGCAGAGCGGATCGTCGACGATTGCCCCGCGCTGCTGCTTTCGTGTCCGGCGCGTCTTGTCTGGCGGACTTACGGTACGCCCGTCGTACAGCCTCACCCGCCGAGTTCCTACTTGTCGACACCTCGGATTTACGGCACCACACCCAACCACCCCGCGTTGACCCTGTCGCACAAATCTCCGCCACAGGTCACCGTCAGCGACACACAAAAATTCCACCAGTACCCTCGGTTTCCGCGGGGTGCGTGACCATGGGAGAGGACGCTGTGCCTGCCTCCTTAACCTTATCGCCCCCACATCGGTCCCGGTGGGCCATCACTGGCGCCATCGTTTCACGAACAGAAACGCACAAGTCCGTCGTGCATGGCGTCGGACGATTCCATCGGCGCCGCCTACCGCCTTGCACTAAACGTTACTCCGCCACGCTCACGGCGGGTGATATCAGAATGTTTAACTCGGCGTGCCTCGGTGTGGCTTTACGTTTCCAGACGTGGGGACCCCCAGCGACTTCTAAGGCGGTTAGCTCTGGTGCCGCATGCCGCCAGGTGTCTCGGACGATAAACCTTGAAGAATCCCCCGATGCACACTACTGTAGAACAAGGCTACTAGACTTGTGCCACGGTCGCCGCGCCACACTCGCCTCGGCGTTGTAATGATAGGTGCACGAGCGCACTGGGCTAGCATTGTCGCAGCAGCGGTGTCTCGCGGAGCGTTAGTGGACATCAGCGACTGGTATCAGAATTGAGGTGGTATCGCGGGATGTTAGTACTGTCATACTGTATCGCACGGTATGGCATCGCACGACCGGCAAATCGAGGTGTGTTACTACTGAAGGCCACGCCGCTGCGAAAACCTGCCACAGTGTTCGTGCCACGGTTAGTCGCCTCACTGCTAGCCGCCACGCTTTTAGTGTGACCGTCTTCGCCGTCAATAACCCTGCCAATGCCCCAAGACACTCAACATGTGAACGCCCAACTGTCTGATACGGAGGACACTGCACAGTGACTTGACAACTACAGTACAGTACAAATCTCTATTTACCGTACCCCTGCCACTGCATCCACTGCTGGTGCTGGTTTGTCTGCTGCGGTGGCTGGCCATACGGTGGCTGCTGGTGCTGCTGGGGCGGGGGGTGCTGGGGATATCCGCCGTACTGCTGTGGCGGCTGACCCGGGGGAGGGGCTTGGTGTCCCGTTGGCTGGGGATAGTATCCTGGCCGCTGTGGCGCCGGCGGCGCGGGATACCCTGGTCCAGAGGACGGTGGCGGCGCGTAGCCCGGGTACGTCTGTTGCTGGGGCTGAGCCGGCGGCTGTGGATACCCCTGCGGCGGCTGCGAGTGCTGCGGTTGCGGCGGCGGCGCAGGGTACCCGCTCCCCGAACCGTACCCCGATGGAGGAGCGTATGACGGTCGCGAAGGCGGCGGGGGCGGGTATGCCTGCTGCGGCTGCGCGCCAGAGCCGTACGGCGACGACGACGACGGGGGAGCGGGGTAAGACGGTGTCTGGTAGGAGCCGTACGATGTCTGACGCTGCGGTGGTGGCGGTGCTGGGTAAGCGGCTGACGACGACGACGGCGCAGGTGGTGGCGGGTATGGAGACTGCGTGGAAGCGCGTGACTGCGACGGCGACGACGCCGGGGGCGGGCTAGTGGGTACAGTCGGGAACGACGGGTAGCTCGGTTTGGGCGGTGGCGGGGGCGACGACGCGGCATTGGAGCTATCAAACGCGCGCGGCAGCGACGACAGTGAGCTAAAGTCGTACGGGTTGGCACTGGACTGCGACGCAGGCGAGGTCGGCTTCGGGGGCGGCGGGTACGGCGAGCTGTTGCCGCCGAGGTTCATGCCTGCAAACTGCGAGCTGATACCCTGGGTGTGCCTCGCTGGCGCAGATGGAGGCGGCGGCGACGAAGCGCCCGGTGACCCGAGGCGGTTACGCGTCTCAATGTCAGAGACCATACGGTTCCGCTCCGAGTCGCGCGTGGACACAAAGTTGTGGACCTCGCGCCTGAGATCGGCGATGACGGCGTCGACGGACGCGTAAAACTGTTCGGCTTTGTACAGGCCGTCATTGACCTCGTCGACGGACGCGCCGGCACGTTCCAGGCGTCGCTCCCACTCCTTGAGCCGGCGGCTCTTTTCCTTAGCGGAGCGGTTACGCTCACGCACGCCGCGGCCGCGCTCGACGCGCTGCACAATGGCCTCGAGCTCACTCGTAAGCGTCTTGCTGGCCTGCGTCGCCGCAGACAACCGCGACTGGTACGGCCGGAACTTTTCTAGCTCGGCAGCGAACAGCTGCGGCTCAACGTTACCCGACCGCCGGTTCAGTAGCAGCAGGTTGGACACGTCGTCGCTCTGCAGCTTCTCCTTGAGGTCTTTGAGGACCTCGTCGCGCTCCTTGCGCACCTTGTGCAGACGGTCGAGCTTGTCGCTTGCCTCCTTTGCGGCCTTGCGCAGCTCCTCCGTCTCGGCGGCATCGAGCGTCGGGCGGACCTGTTCCTCGTCCGCGAGGTCCAACAGACTCATACCCTCTGGTACCTGCGGCGCAGGCTTGTTCTTTCCGAGAGCGACGTCGCGCGCCTGGGCACGCAGCGCATCGGGGCCGCCCTGCAGCGCGCTAACGTCCGGCTGAATCTCGCCCCACAGCTTGGCGATTTGGGCGTCCGAGCCGGCAGCGCTCGACAAGGAAGAGAGGTTGCTGCTAATCGTCTGCCGGAACGCCGCCGTGTGTGGGCCACTGGGGGTCTGCGTAAAGTTTGGCGCATACTTGGCTCGTGCGCGCTCGCACTCCCTGCTCTCGTTGTCGAGCGACGCAGTAAGGTCCTGCAGCTCACGCTCACACCGAGCACGCTCGCCCTCGACCTTGCGCACGCGAGCCTCTGTTGATCCAGACCGCTGAACCTCACCGGCAATGCGGACCACCTCAGGGCTGACGTCGACGTCGGCGTCGGCGTCGTCACCATCGGCCATGCGCCGCCACGCATTGACAGCAGCAGGTAGACCGAGGTGCTCCAGAGCAGCACGCACCTCCACCTCACTGAGCTCGACGCGCTCTACCTCGGCACGCGCCAGCTTGGCTTTTTCCTCCGAGTACACGGACGCGCTTTCGTGCACGGCCAGGGGGATCAGACGGATGAAGATGTCGGGGCCAATGAGCTTGGACACGTCCGTGTTTGAGTACACTTCCTGGATTGAGACGGGCGTCGGGGCAGGCAGCTTGTCAATTGGTGGGAGAGACGCGTCCGAAGGGAGTATGTCGTGGTAGATGAGATCGTTGTTCTTGGTCGCCTGGGCCTTCTCCTCCGCCACAACCGCAGCATGCGCCTTGGTAATCTCGACCATGCTCGTGCCGGCGTCGTTGGGAAGGGTGGGGACTGGGCCCGAACCAAGCTGGTAGTTGAAGCCCTGCGCAATGCGCGCGGCCTCTTTGGCGTCCTCGTCGGCCTTCTTGTAGCGTACCAGTGCTGCGCCGTGCTTGCCGGCTGCGTCGTCGGCGAGGCCCTTCTGGTACTGCGCCAGCGACGGGAAGTACTTGGCCTTGACGTCAATGAGGCGCATCCAATGGCGGTCAAACACGCCCTTGCCAATGAATTCCTTCAACTCGTCCGCCAGCGCCTGGTACATTGTGGCGAGCTGGTTGGCCGTGCGCGCAATAAGGCCCGGTGCCTTTTTCTCGTCGACGAGCTTCTCCAAGAAGACCTCGGTTGCCTGGGCAAGACTCAGGCTGATAAGAACGTGAACAACGTCGCGGCTCAGGTCTGTCGACGGCGCGTGCAAAAAGTTCTCGTTGATGTAGGTCAGCATGCCTGCCGTAGCGCGGCAGTTGAAGTAGGCGCGCTTAAGGCCTTCCGGGTCGGCGCGGCTCTGTGTCGCAGCCAACGAGGAGAGCACGGCCGCGAGCAGGTGGATAATTGACGCCTTTTCAAACGCCAGAGACGTTTGCGTCGTGAGCTTGCCTGTGAAGGCGTCGTTCCTGCGTGTGAGCTGTGTGCGCGGCATTGCCAAGGCCCGGTACACACCAGCCAAAGGACACCTTGACCTCGGAGAACCGCAGTTCGAGGAGCTCGAGCTGGCCAAAGTACTTGTACAGTAAGTCACGCGCTGGTCTGTCAGGTTTCACTCGCCCACGCCAACGCACCCGTAGCGTCGCTGCCGGCGCCGCGGACGGCGTCCTGGCGGCAGCGCATCAGAGACGAGATTTCCTCTGCATAGTTGTCTGGCGACTCGCCAAACGAGTGGGCGATGGTGGAGCGGATAGGGCCCGCCCAGTCGGCGTCCGTCGTCGACTTGCGCGGGATGGCGATGAGCGGCGACTGGTGGGCCATGGTGTGGTGGTGAAAGACGACACTGGCGTGGCCTCGGACTATGGCATGGTCGCAGCACACATGATGCGTGGGCCCATGACGCAGGCGGGGGGCTGTGTGCGGGGGTGATGGGAGAGGGCGGAAGTATTTCCACGTGGGTTTTGGTGGAGGCCGAGTTTCACCCAGCCAACTCTTTGCCTCGAGGTGTCTGTCCTTGACGGCCGCAACCATACACTCCCCACTCGCCCGACACTGCAGCCATGGCCGACGCAACGCAGGCCGACAAGAAGGTCCCCGAGGTGCTCCTCGACGTGAGTGGCGCCGTTGACACGTCATTCTAACGGCAGTTTGCCGATGGCGGCGTGTACATCAAGCGTGCGTTGCGGACGACGTCCCAACGACGCAGACTGACATGCAGACAAGATGGAGAACGCGGTGCTGAGCCTCGAGAGGCGGCGAATTGAGCGTGACGAGGCCAAGAAAGCCGCGCGCGCGATGGAGTCGCTCGAGGTGCAGAAGCAGGCGACGAGTACCCCCAATGACTCGCACGTCAAGCTCATTGTGAGTTGCGTTTGGCCGGGAGCGAGGTTGCATGCCCCGCCGTCCTGTCGCAAGGCGTTCTGTGGCAGTCTCTATCTGGCCCACCACGCAACTGTCGATATGCTCTAACGCCAGATGAAGGAGCTCGGCGTCGAGCGCGAGGAGGCAGAGAAGGCGCTTGCCGCGGAGAAGGGCGACCTCGTCAAGACGCTCGTGGCCCTCACCTCGCCTGCGCCAAGGCGACCCAACGGCGTTGCCTAATGGCTCCGACGGATCGTTGGCGTCTTGCAACTGTTTGAACCAGGTTGACTCTGACCGCGATTTTGTCATTGGCTCGTTGGCATGGCAGCGGCCTGACCCCCTCCCCTCGTCATTTCGCGCACATCCCGCGCATAGACTGTGACAACATGCATTATACACTGTACACTGGAATGAGCGGATCTATGGCGTCCAAGCTTTAAGGGGTGGATGGGTCCGAGGTCGAGGAAAGAACAAACGACAATGCGGCACCGGCTTCAAACACGGCTAGCGACGTGGTGCGAACGGGCCTAACAGGTCACCGTAGCGCAGCAGACAACCATGCGGCCGTCGTGAGGCGCCGCGAGCCTCTATAGGCAGAGCAGGCCTCGGATATGTGATGGGGGCGTTATCTACCCTCTATACCTCCTCGAGGTAACCCTGGACAATGAGGCGCTCGACCAAAGCGCGCTCTAGACGGAACCGCTCGCCTTTGCGGAACTCTACACGCTGACCATTATCGAGGACGACGTCGCCTGCGTCGCGTACGACACGTACATCGACCATGAGCTCGCCTGGCGGACGGAGCGGGGTAGTGAGGTCGAGGACGTCGAGGAAGTCGGACTTGTAGTCGAGGACGAGCGAGTTGTAGCTGCGGAGAAAGTCGAGTTCCTGGGGACTGAGGGCGGAGCGGAGGTCGGGTGCGTCGGCGTCGCCCGAGGGCGAGGGCGCAGCGAGGATATGGGCGAGTGCGCCGCCCGCGTCCCACCATCGTTCCTTGATCCCGCCGACACGGTGAGCGAGGTATGCTAGCAGGCAGCGCTTGTTGCGGCGCACGGCGAGGTGCTGTACTGTCAGGGCGCAGACGAGCCCGCGGTCCTGGGACAAGGTAGCGCCGTGCGCTTCCGTCGCGGCTGTGATTGCCGCGCCGAGCTGTCGCGTCTCGAGCGCGATGGACAGGACGAGGGGCAAGGCGTATTTTGGCAAAGGTAGCTGTGGTGTCGATGCCTGGGTCGATCGATGCGCTGCCGAGACGAGCTGCAGCGCGAGGTCGCCGTGCATGGTGGGGCAGTAGTAGTCGTTGTCACGAAATCAATCAAGTGTTTCCCCTGTTGTAATGTTAGACGCGTCGAGGAGCGCGTACGGTGAAGGTGAGCTGGGGAGGTGTTTGTATGGATCACGTGACATAAGTTGTGAGGGCGTGGGGCTCCTGGGGAGTGACGTCGGCATTGATCGGGCTTTGTTTGGTGGCACGGCTGTCCGGCCCAGTGCGCCTAGAGCCGCGTGAAGTACTGTGGGGGTGAAAAAATACTTCCGCTTGGTCCTTTGAGAGACGTGTTGGCTGATGTGAGCGGGCGGCCGGAGATGAGAGGGAAGGTGAGAGGGAAGGTAGGCGCTGGGCGGGAATGACGGGGCCGCTCAAACTTGTCCACCCAAATGCACCCACACGTACCCACCGCACCCAACGCAGCCTCTCCACGCCGTGGCATCCATTCGACGACGACAACCAACCTCTTTCTCCTTCCACTCACAACCACAACACACTCTTTCTCCCTCTCTCTCTCCGCCCCTCACCCCCTCCTCCCCATCACACCCGTCATGCTCGCCACCTCCCTCCGCACCGCCACCCGTCGCGTCCTGCGTGAGTCCCTCTTTCCCAGCTGAAAAATGGCCAGCTACTAACCACCACCTACAGCCGCCCGTGGCTTTGCGTCGTCGGCCCTCCTCTCCGAGTCGTCCCAGTACCAGTCGACGGCTAAGAACATCTACGTCAGTAAGTATCTAGCAAAAGCACACAAGTAAATGCCGCCGGCATGTCTTTGCGGGGCAACGCTGATCCAAACCCAGACAAGGACACCAAGGTCCTCATCCAGGGCTTCACCGGCAAGACGGTACGTCTTGTTTCCCCGATCTCTCAGCCATGCGCATGCCGCACGCCCAACGCCACAACCGAACACTCTTGCTGACGCCTCCCGCAGGGTACCTTCCACGCCCAGCAGTCCATCGCCTATGGCACCCGTGTGATCGGCGGCACCAACCCCAAGGTGAGTCTCGTTACTGGGCTCGCGCGTAGCGCGTAGCGCGGCCGAGGAGAGCATGAGGCGGACAGCTTGTCGCGGCTGTTGTCGAGGTTGTCACCATGACGTACCATGCTGGCAATGTTGCCGTGGCTGCAACGGGAGTGTAGGCTGCTGCCTTCGCTCGGAGCATGACCCCCTGTGCCCGTTGAACGGCAGAGGGGGCACCACCCTGCGACTGCGAGTAGCGCGGCGCTTCGTCGAGGAAGAGGGGACCGCGGTGTTGTTGGAGCCTTGGCCCCGATTCTTGGTCCTTGTGGTGGTCGTGCAACCGCTAACACCCCCTCAGAAGGCTGGCCAGACCCACCTCGGCCTGCCCGTCTTCGGGTCGGTCAAGGAGGCCAAGGAGGCCGAGGACCCGTTCGCTACCGTCATCTACGTGCCTCCCCCGCACGCCGCCGACGCCATCCTCGAGTCGATTGAGAATGAGATTCCCCTGATCGTGACCATCACCGAGGGTATCCCCCAGCGTGACCAGCTCAAGGTCTACAACGCGCTCCAGTCGCAGAACAAGTCGCGCATGGTCGGCGGCAACTGCCCTGGTATCATGTCCGAGACGTGCAAGCTCGGCATCATGCCCGGCCACGTCTTCTCGCAGGGCAACATTGGTATCGTCTCGCGCTCTGGTACCCTCACCTACGAGGCCGTCAACCAGACGACGCTCGCCGGCCTCGGCCAGTCCCTGACTGTCGGTATTGGCGGTGACCCGTTCCCCGGTACCCAGCACATTGACGTTGTCAAGGTGCTCCTTGCCGACCCCAAGACGGAGGGTATCGTGCTCATTGGTGAGATTGGTGGTTCTATGGAGGAGGAGGCCGCTGCCTACCTCAAGGAGCACAACACTGGTCCCAACCGCAAGCCCGTCGTTGCCTTTATTGCTGGCCGCACCGCGCCCCCCGGCCGTCGCATGGGCCACGCCGGTGCAATCATCTCGGGCGGCAAGGGCGCCGCCTCGGACAAGCTCAAGGCCCTCGAGGACGCCGGCGCCGTCATTGCCGACTCGCCCGGCCAGATCGGCACCAAGATGCACGAGCAGATGAAGGCCGCCGGCAAGATCTAAGCGGGCCTTTCTTGGACGTACGAGGCTTGGATTGAGGGGCTCAAAGAACCGAGCTCTTGTGTTTTTGGACGACGACGGCCATCTCCGGCCTGCCTGGCAGCTGCCTGTAGTGCGGCGCTGCCGCTAGATGAATCATAAGCATACGACAAGGGGAGGTTGGCGCTGTCGACGAGCTCGGCGGAGCTCGTTAACCACCGATGACGCTAAACAACAACTGGGATTGTATTGAACAGTGGAGGAGTATGAGTTGCACAATAGCCGAGAGCATCGTCAGAGCAGCACAAGGGCATTACATCCAATGACTATTGGGGGTACCCCTCTCGGTGGGATCAAGAACCTGTCTGGTCTACGGCGGATGTAAGCAGGAGCTGGGCTCGTGGTGGAGGTAGACTCGTGACGGTTCCCGAGTCGCGTTCGACTCGTCCATTCACTCCTCCACATGCGGCATGGGATCATGGTTGATAGCTGACACCGGTCCTCATCCAAACTCACACCTTCATACCTACTAACTCTTCCCTTTCGAGATGAGCGTGAACGACGAGCACCGGCCGAACCCCGTACGCGCACCCGCCGCGACACACGCGCTGCTACGACGACTGCATGACCAGTCACTGGCGCAGGAATCCAAGCTGGACCTGCACGCTGTGCCGCGCGAATCGTTCGGCGCAGTGATGGCGGACCAGTTCGTCGCGCTCGAGGAGGACAAGTGCCAGTTCGTGTACACGCTTTTGCGCGCAAGCGGCGCGACCACGGTCGTCGAGGCCGGAACGAGCTTTGGCGTGAGCACAATCTACCTCGCCCTCGCGGCGGCGCAGAACGCCCTCGACCGCGACCGCGGCGGCAGGCCGCTCGTGGTGGGGACAGAGCACGAACCGGCCAAAGCGCAGCAGGCGCACAAGTACTGGGCGGAAGCGGGGGTCGACTCGGCCATCGACCTGCGGGTCGGCGACCTGCGCGAGACGCTCAAGACGGGACTCGCCGACGTCGGGTTCCTCCTCCTAGACAGTGAGTGCTCACAGCGTGTTTGGGTGTGTGTGCAACGTTGCCCGACACGATAGTACGTTGTAACCCGTTGTCAGCTGCAACAGGCATCGATTTGTCCCATTCAAGCGCACGCTGCCTGCACTCGTGCGCTACCCCCGACGCCAGCTGACCCTAGTCTGGGCACCAATGGCGCTGCCCGCGCTCGAACTCGTACGCCCACACCTACGCCCCGGCGCAACCATTGTCGTGGACAACATTATCCGTTCGGCGGAACGATATGCCGAGCTGCTGGCGTACGTGCGTGCCGACGAAGCGTTCCAGCGCCTCACAGTGCCGTACCACAACGGTCTCGCCGTGTGGGTCTACTCCCCGGCCGTTTAGAACAAAACAAATGCTACGAGGTATCGTCGAGAGAGGATGCAGGGACGACTGCGAGATATGTATACGACGTCATGTACGACGTCTGTACGACGCCGTCTGCACGACGGACAGGCGACTTTTGGTGACCAGAGCGTGAATGGAATGTGGTGTGATTCCAAGTGCGTCTAGCGGGGTTGCGCGGAATGGAACGCGTCATGTGCGCCGGGGCACAGCGACGCCGGGGCCGTAGACGTTGTTAGGCCAGGAATGCTCGAGGCCGCGACACGGTCGGCGGAGGGTCGGACGCGACGGCGCAAGGTACCGAAGGAGAAGGAGGACGAGCACCCCGGTTTGAGCGGCGCTGACCATGTGTGGCCGGTGTCGCCGCCACGGACAGTGCATTCACTGGTCCGTATCTATTTCGAGCGAGGTGTGGATGACGGAGACTCATCCCCACGAGCACGTTGAATGTCGAAGCGGCCACACCGCACGGGCGCAAGGACGCTTGCACGCACGCACTCGGCTGTGTTAGGGTTGCTGGGCAAGAGGTACCACTTTCGGGGGGAGGTGTTCCACACCTGTGGGCCAGTCAAAGGTCCGTGTAACACGGAGTGGCTCTGTCCTCTGACTCTGTTGGCTTGGTAACTACCACTGCCATTGTGCCCAGCTAGCCCGGCGTTGAGCACGAGCAATTGCCTCTTCTGCAAGCTTCCTAACAGACGCAACCCGAGTTACGTGACTTCGGTGTAGAGTAAACACACACGTCTTATGCAGCGCAACCATCTCTCGTCATGTCTAACATCAGATGTCTACAGAGACCAGGGGAGATACCAAGAAACGACTACAACGGGACTGTCTATAGGAATGCAATGCACGGTGGCGGGAGGGCGCTTACAGGCGCCAGCGCCTGGGCGAGGTGGACGTGTCCGAGGACGCCTCGGACTGGTCGGAATCTGTCGACGACTGGCGTTTCTGCCTGTTTCGTTAGCTGTGGCGGTCTTGTGCTTTTTTTGGATGCCCCATGTCCTGGCAATACCCCGACCACATGCCTTTGTTGGCGGCACACGTCCACGCGTCCGTGGGACGTACACGCGCCGTCCCCAACGTGCGGACCTCGCCGGCCGGCAAAGGGGTATGTACAGGATGTATGCAAACAAGGAGGGAGACTCACTTCTTGCGCCAGAGGGAGGGGATGCGGCCGAGACCTGCGCGCGATGCACTGCGGACGTTTGCGAGCGAGATGCGCGACGCCGACGCTTGCGGGTTACTACCGAGCGCACCGCCATGGCCGCCACCAATAGCCGCGGCGGCCGGGTGCGACCGTGATGGAGTGGCGTGGGCGACCTGCGGCACCGGCGGCAATGGCGGCATGGGCGGCATTGGGCCATGGTTGCGGCCGGGCGACTCGCGCCGCAGCGATACAGCCGACGTGGTCGCAAACTTGTTGTAGTATGGCGACGAGGGCACCGGCGCCGGCGGCATGTCGTTAGATCCGAGGGACGGCCGCCGCGTAAATTCTGGCCGCGCCGGGCGCTGCGGGGGTACCGACAGCATTGACGTCGACGCCGCAGCCGAAGACATGTGGTAGCTCGCCAGGCCTGTGCCGAGGAATCGCCGCTCTGCCTCGATGCTCTCCCGTGGCCGCGGCGGTGCCGTGCACGAAATCGAGCCAAAGGACGACGTGCTCTCGAGCGCCTCGACGTTGGAGACCGGATGTGTGCCCTTTGGCATCTTGCTCCTGCGCAGCTTGAACAGGCCCATTGTGGGTTCGGTATTTTCGGGGTCGGAAGGGCAAAGGTAGCCACGGCTGTCGCCTTTTTGAAGATAGAAAGTCGACGTTGACGGCGACGACGAAGAGCGGTACGCTTTACTTTTGAAGCGACGAAATATTTGGGTAAACGTTAAAGGTTACAGCGAGCTGGGCGCCTTTGAGCTATGTGAGTAGTGGGTTTTACATGTACTGAAGTGTGAGCTTAGATTTGTTGCGATGCCATGTTTTGTCATGTTTCGTGTGGTTTACAACGGGGGTCGGGGGCAAGGAACAAGGGCCAGCGGCGGCGCGGGCAGAGGATGCCGGCTGCGCGCCGTCTAGCTGCGGCCGGGGTATGCATGCTTGCTGCTTCCATCGAGCTAGCTGCATTGTGCTGCTGCACATGCACATACCAGGCTAGTCTGGGCCACGGTCATGGCCGCGATCTGACAGAAGAAAGCGAGGGTCCCCTGCGTCAGAACAAACTCTAAAACCGCCGCATGCCTATGCCTAAGCACGCGTCCAGGTCCACATCGGGTTACTTGGCTGCAACGACCGGTGGGCCGAAACGAGGGTGCACTCTATGCCTCGATGCAGCAACCAAACCAAGGTGTTTGCCAGGGTTTCTCCCTTTCGTAAGCGCCACACGTACTCTCGCTTTAGCTGCCAGCATCCATTTTTACCCTGGCAGGTCGCCATGTCTGCCTCGTTGCTCACAGATTGCATGGCCGCGGCCCAAATCGTCGAGACGAAAGCATCCGGATTGCTGGGTCCACACAAGGCAACCAAGACCGAGTGTGACTGGCAGAGACAAATGTTACAGCATCCCCCTCAAGTTCAAGCTCGGGCGACCGATGTCAATGTGCCCGCCAGAAGTCGCAAATGCTTACGCTCACTCTTGACAACAGGCGAGATAATCCTGGCCGCACTGGCTCCGGGGCTAAGCGGACATGTGCGCCACGCACCAGCAAGCCAGCCTAGACACATGCGACGGCCGTGCGACGCCATGCTGCGCGAACGCACACACCCGCGACGACCACAATTCCACAACTCGGACGCCGAGATCCAACGCATCAAGCTCGCACTTAGCACCGTAGCGCCATTCCACACTGGCCCGTCCACCGTGCACAACACTGAATGGTAGCAACAACTAGGGCGATCAACCGCTGCCCCGCAGCCCTGTGTGTCTGATCTGCATCTTCTCCAGCAGCGGTAACGTCCTGTGCTTGCCCATCCGACAGAGAGCGCGTTTCAAGCCCTTCCGAAAGGCGAGATGGCGGGTGGTTGGGCAAGCAAGCGAACAGTTTGTCTGTACGTACTGTTCTGCACCGAAAAATACCTCTTCGGGTCGCCTTGTCGCCCAGCGTTTCACTACTAAAGGAGTACGCACGGCACACTATTCGGACGCTGAATGGAACACCCCTGCTCCCTGTAGATGAGAACGTAAGGACACCTAAGCGACATGGTATCGCTTGCCCGTCCTCGACAGGCACCCACCACTCATCTCAGGAAGGACACGGGCGTCGACGTCCGCAATCGAGCCAGACCACCGGGTACCCGACGCCGGCGCCGGGTTGCTCCGGCGAGACTGATTTTCTTCTATCCTGAACCCTCAGGACAGCGTCGGCAGGCACCGGCACTCTCCTGGCCGTCGTCGCTGGCGCAACGTGCATCTCCGCAGCAGCATGCTCTAGCATATCGGCATGCGCCCTGGCTCGTCCTGGAGGCCAGAGCCCAGGTCATCCCCGCCCTGGCTCACTGCATGCATGTTCCAACAGGGTTGGCTGCGCCAACAGGGTGGTTGCTTCGGCGAACACCCCGACTGTCCCACACGGCGACATGGAAACTGCGCACAAACGAGACCAAGAATAGACCAATGACATGTATGTATACTACTACTCGTACAGTGTTCCCAAGATGCAGTGTCTAGTGAGGCGGTAGGGGGAGTGCGCGGGGCGTTCGCGCCTCTGGCGTTGTCGTGGGGCCCGGCGACGGCGTTGAAGGTATGAGCAGTTTCTGCGCAACGTCAGCGTCGGCACCACTTGGCCAGAACTCACCCCGCCCTCGCCGTGCTTGGCAATGAGGGTGAACAGGTCCGCGATCTGGTGCTCGAGCGCTTTTTTCTGCTCGCGCAAAGTGCCTAGTTCGCGCATGCTCTGCGACACCTCGTTCGTGAGCGCCTTCTTGAACTCGTCCACGTGGACTGCTGTTAGCTTTGGTACTTTGGTCAAAAGACCCCAAACCCACTCTGCATGTTCATGGTAGTCGCCTCGCGCATTGCCTCGATGAACCGTACGCGCTCCCCCCGGATCTCGGTAGACAGGTCCGTCGCTACCGCCCGCAGGAGGTTCTCGTTGTCCTGCCGCTGCTTGTCCAGCACCGCCAGGACGTTCTCCATGACCCCATTCTGGTGTGCCGCGCGCTCGCGCTCGTCGCCCATCATCGCGACGAGCGCGTCGAGGCGTGCAGCTTGCACACCGCCCTCTCCGACAGGCGCCTGCCCCGAAGCGTCCGCCTGCTGTGCTGCCTGTTCGTCGAGTTTGCGGTGCAAGTCGGCAATCGCGCCAGTCTGACCCTCCTCGCCCGTAGCCAGCATCCCGTCGAGACGGCGGTTCATGCCTTCGAGCTCGGACCCCGAGTTGTTGACAAACTTCTCCAGCCACGTGTTGAGCTCGGACAGGTCTTGGTGTCAGATACGGATGCGCGGGTTCCAACTCACACTTTGCAATGTCCGCAGTCTGTTGTGTCTGCGTTGCGCGCTCCTCTGCGAGCTTGGTAACCATACCCTGGACTTCGGCGAGCTGCGCGGCCGTCGCCGCGTCGACGGGCGCTACCGCCGGTGGGACCACCTCGGCGTCGCCCTTCGGCGCTTCGCGGGAGAGGTCTTGCGCCGTCTCCTTGGGCAGGTCCTTGGGCACAGCGCTAGCATCTGGTTCGCCCGAGCCTGCCGCGACTCCAGCAGCCGCGCCAGCGGCACTTAACCCGGCCGTCGTCGCGGCGAGGTCGGCCTGGCGTGAGAGCACCTCCTGGATAAGCGTCGCGAGCGCGTCGAGCTTTGCATGAATCTCGGGCAACTGGGGCTCGGGCGCCGGCGACGCCGGTGGCGGGGGTAACTCCTTCTCCTCCACTTGTGGCTGTCCCTCCGCGGCGTCCTTGGCCGCCATGGCCGCGATCTGCGCCGACGACTCGTACAGTACCATCTGGACGCCGCGGAGGTCTGTGCCGAGGGCGTTGAGCTTTTCGTTGAGGTCGGGCGGCAGCGTCGCGACGCATCCATGGATGCTCTGCAGCCCGTCGTTGAGGGCATCGAGGCGTTCAGGCAGCACGAGTGCCGCGTCACGCTCCTCCCGTGCATGTACCAGTGCGCTCATCGTCCCCACGCTGCCCGACAGCATGTTCACGCCAGTCTGCACGTCGTCCAGGCGCCGCGTCAGCTCGTTGCTCGTCATGTCGAGGCGCGCTAGGACCGTCGGGTCGGTCCCTGTGCTCGCGGGCGATAACGCCCCGGCAGCGCGGGACAACGTCGAGAGTTCAACCTGGGCCGATATCGTCGAGAAGTCAGCCTGAGGCTCCAGACCCCTAGTGCCGAGCGGAGCCTCTTGGACCAGCTCGGGCTCCACTGGTTGAGCCGATAACGTGCTCCGCGCCTGCGTCGACGGCGTCGGCGCATAGTCGTCAAGCACGCCGCCGATCGACTCGCGCTCGGTAGTGTACCTGCTCATAACGCTGCCGTCGTCCTTGGCGTCGTCGACCTTGGACGTGGTGGTGAAGTGGCGCGAGAGGGCGGGTACAGTGAGTGTGTCAGGACTGAGCGCCGTCGACGCCATCGAGGACTTGGGCGTGTCGGATGGAGGCGATTTGAAAAGGGCGGCTTTGGCAGCCTCGACGCGCGACGTGGACACGTCAGACAGCGGGGCAGGCTTCAAATCGGCCTCAGGTTCCGGGTTGGTGACGAACAATGTGCGGCGCGGTGTCGTGGGCGACGACATTTTCGGCGACGTCTTGAGCGCAGCCGTGCGGGGCATAGCGATGGTCGTAGGACCAGACGATGGCCGCGTCGACGCCGCGGGCTTGGAAACAGACGACGCAGGCTGCGTCGACGTAGCGTCACTCAGCTCGCTCCGCGCCGCGACAGTCAGGCTCTCGAGCATACCGACCGACGGCGTCGCGCGCGCGACGGGTGCCTTGAGCGATGGCGACTTGGGCATCACGGCCGGGGACTGAGACCCCGAGTTACTCAGCCTGTCGGCGATGGTCGGCTCAAAGACGGCGGCGGCGGCCAGCATGCGCGTGTTCATCCGGCGCGGCGTCGTTGCCGCCTTGGGCGACGTCCTGAGCGCGTCGGCCGGTGTAATGGGACGTGCTTCCGTCTTGGGCACAGTGGCGCGTGGCGCAGTCTTAGGCGCGACGAGCGCGGCCGTCTTGTCCGCTTCTGCGAGGACGGCCTTCCTTGCGCGAGGCGGGGAGCGCGGGCCAGCTAAACCACCCGTGCGCGGCGCAGCCTTGTTCTCGGGCACGACAGGCAGCGTGCGCTGTAAGCCCGCGTCGACAGCGCCGAGGTCAATGTCGCCGTGGCCGTGGGTACTCCCGTCGGCGCGCGGACGCACCTGGCTCGCGCTGCGGGACGGGTTGAGGTCGCTTGGGTCAAAGCTGAACGCGGTCGCGTGCGAACGCTCCGATGCAGCGCGGGAAAGCGGTGGCGGAGTGTCGACAGGGTCGGGCTGCCACGCGCGTATCCTCGCATCCATCGCCGAGCTCCGCACGCGGCTTGGGGCCGGAGCGCCGCCACCCGTCGCGGTCGCGTCAAGCGAGCGGACAGCCGATTCGCGTAATGGCGTCGAAGAGGAGGTGGTCGAGCTGCTCGCCTTGGTAATGACCCCGGGCGCGTCGACTGTCGCGTCGCCCTCCGCGTCCCCTTTGTCCGTCTCGGAGACGTCCCGCCTCCGGATCCGCAGTGGCGCGGTACGATGTACTGGCTCAGTCTGCGGCATCTGCGGCACCGGCCAGGGTAAACTCCCCTTGTCTGGTGTGTTGGCCGCGTCAAATGTCCGCATGCGCTCCTCGATGAGAGTGCTCCGCGCGCGCTGCTTCGGCGGCAGCGGCGGGGGCACATCGCTGTCGCTGTCGTCCTTGAGCTGCTCGATAGCGGCTGCCGCGTCGGGCACACTGACGACATGGCCAGGCTGGACGTTCACGACCTCGCCTGGTTCGGGCGGGCGCACCCCTGTTTTCGTCGTACCGAGCGGCGACGCTTTGGCTACCGGTGGACTGGGTAACACCGGCACGTGTTCCGTCTCGGGGGTGTTGCCCGCCGAGCTGAAGCTGAAGCGATAGTCACTGCGCGCGACCCACGTGTCGCCGACCTTGTACACAGGCTGTTCCTGCAGGTCGCGGAAACGGTGCAGGGACTGCAGGCTCGGGCTCGGCGGAGGGAGCGAGGTGCTCGCCCCGGGCTCCTGCTTGCACGCGAGAAGCACGTCCCTGTTTGCGTCAGAGTTGGGTGTCTGTGCACGGTGACTCACCAGATAGCGCTCACCCAGCCCAAGCGGCCAGCGACGCCCTCGACGGCGAGGTATCGCTTCATGCCCTGCGCAAAGACAAGCTCCAGTACCTCGCTGCCTGCGCCTTCTGGCGCTTGCGGCACGCCCCGCCCGCGTACCTCTGCTGGACGGAGAGAGCGGACTTCAACACAGTCGCGCATCTGCAGTTCCTCGTCCGGGCGCGAGTTTGCCCTCGGCTCGGGGATCGACCCGAAAGGCGACCCGTGTGGCGATCCACCTATCACAGGCACGTATGTGACCGTAAGGACATGAGCAGAGAGGGATGCCCACGCAGTCATCCACGAGCCCCAGCGGTTGGACGTGGACGGCACTGGTGCGAGGTACAGCGCCGGTGAGGCTCTGAGCGTCTGGAAGGGTGTCAGCATGCACGCATTAGAGCTCACTCACGCCCGGTCGTTGCGGCTCAGGCATGTTCCCGCCCATCTCGACGTCGCCCATACGGTCCATCTGTCGGTCTGTCGAGCACGGGCTCGGCATCTCGGGCTGTGGGTGGCGCAGCGGCTGCGCAAACCAGCCCGCCTCATCGTCGAGGCTCATAAACTGGCGCGGCTCGTCAGCGTGGACGCCGACGGCTGCCGTGCCCCAGCCTGTATGTTTCTCCTCCTTGTTCTTATTCTTTCGCAGGCCGTTGAACACATTCTTGATCTCTTTGAAGGGAGAACGTTTGATGGGCGAGCGACCGGCCGACTTGCCCAAACCACCCGTGCGCGTTGGGCTCTTAGGCGAGTTGACATCGCCGTTCAAGTTGATGGGCCGCTTGTCCGACTGAAGCGGCGACCAGGACGACGGTGAGGGTCGCTGGGGCGGTGACTTGGGCGTGTTACCCGTCAGCGGCGTCGGCAGCTTGAGGCCACCTGGCAGGATGCGGGCGCTTGAAGGGGGCGGCCACGGCATGGTCTTTGACGCGGGGATCGGGCGCGCTGTCGGGATTGGCAATGGCTTTTCGTCGAGGTACCGCGGGTTCAACTTGCGCGGGGACGGGGACGTCGGCGACTTCACGCCGAGAGGTGGCGCGCTGCCCGGTTGAGGCAGCGCGCGGGGTTGTGGCGGTGTCATATCTTGTGACGCTGGCTGGCCGTTCTCCCACGCCGCCACCATGCGCTTCGTCGAGCCCTTGCCGCGGTTTAGCGCAGGCGACGCCTCAAGAGGGGGGCGGGAAGGCGCCGTCGACGGAACAGGCATGCGTTGGGCTCTTGGCGGCGTTGAAACCTGTCCGCGGGCGTTCTGGACCGGCGGTAATGGTAAGGCTCGCGGTGCC
This sequence comes from Cutaneotrichosporon arboriforme, assembly GCA_002335565.1. NCBI lineage: Eukaryota > Fungi > Basidiomycota > Tremellomycetes > Trichosporonales > Trichosporonaceae > Cutaneotrichosporon > Cutaneotrichosporon arboriforme. Next base: position 363,460 of record BEDW01000013.1, on the reverse strand, counting down.
GGCGCGGGTCCAGGCACTGGCACGGGCTCGGGCATGGTCGGAGGCGCTTGGCCGAGGGGCGAGGGTGCGCGCAGGTTGGGCGACGCTGGCGGGAGACGTAATGGCGATCCTGAACCGGCGCGTGGCGATGGCGGGGCGGGTGAGCGGCGAGGCGAGGGCGGTCCGGGGCTGCGGCGGTGTGACGAGTGCGAGTGCGGCGAGGGAGGTAGACGCATCGGCGAGCCGGGGCGTTCCGGGTTGGAAGGAAAGCGGTTAGGCGACTTGCGGCCTGAGAGCGACGACGGCGAGCGGGGCGGACCGAGACCAAGGCCAATACCGAGGCCGACGCCGTTTGACGAGTGGGTCAAGATGGACGCCTCATACTCGCTCGCACGCGAGCGCACGCTCGGTCCACGGCGAATGTCCCCCACGTCGTCGTCGTCGCCGGCGTCGTCGTCAGCGTACATCGGATCGACGCCCGCGTCGAACACCGGCGGAGGACCAAGTCCTAATGGGTTAGCCTCGACGGCCTCGGCAATGTCCTGCAGCGAGTGGAAGGACGCGGGTTTAGTGAGGCCCGGCGACGACATGCTCGGCGTCGTGAGCGCCGTCGAGCCAGAATGCGAGCCTGTCGGCAAACCAAAATAGTCGCTGGGCGGTGATGCCGACAACCGCGCCGTTGACGCCGTCATGTGGCTCCCCGGGCCGCCGGGCGAGGGCTCAAACGCCGTCGCCATCGGTGGAGAGGATGTGTGTGGGTGGGAGGGTGGTCGTTCCTGGATCGGCGGGTTGTTTACGCCGAAGTGTTGTGTGTCGATCGGTGAGATGGGCGGCGCACGGACAGTGTTTGTTGAAGTTGTGGCGCCGGGGTAGGTGTCGATGTGATGTGGCCTGCAGTGTGCAGGGATGCTCGGGCCGCAGTCGGCGGCGTCGGCGTGTACACGCACGGATGTATGGTAGTGATGCAAGAGATGTAGAAAAGAGACGTGATGATGTCGTGCGGCAATGTTGTTTTCTCAGGTTCTCAACATGGCTAGTATGGCTCGTTGCAATCTCTCACGTGGTACCTGGTCGCCATCTCTAGATCTCTAGAGCTCTCTCTCGCTCTCTCTGGGCATCTCGATATGCCGTCAGCCAACCAGACAAGCTGCCCTACAGCTCTCCGGCTCTACAGGCACACTGCCAACTCGTCCCCACCGTTATTCGTCTGCTCGCTTGCTCTGCATAAACACAACAACCCAACAACAGCAACAGGCTGCCCACTGTCACCGCCCACTCCCCCGTTCCGTCGATCCCGTGCACGACCCATGCATCATATCAGCCAATCCCACCCTGAATAGAAAACAGTCGCGCCCAGGGTGGCATTCCAAGATAATTAAACAATACTCCCTTTTTACCACGCGACACAGTGGGGACCCCGCCCGCCTGCGTCGTCACTTGCTGCGGTGGCGGCGGTGCAGGCACGACAGAGCACGGCGCGTCAGTTAAACGCGCTCAACGTCCGTCGTCTTGACTCCATCATACATTTATGGCATTGCCGCGGCCGCCAAGACCCAACACCCTCCTCGCTGTCCTCGTCGCTCTCGGAGCAGTCATATACCTCCTCTTCACGCGCACCAGCTACCTCTCTCCGTCCAAACCTGACGCCACCATGAGCGGCAAGAAACACGTTGGATACTTTGTGAGTTTGATCCTCGTCGTTGTGAGCTGACCCCCCAAGGTCAACTGGTATGCGATCGCCCTATCCTTGCATTAACCACAGGGGCATCTACGACCGCAAGTTTCCCCCGCAAAAGATCCCGCAGCAGCACCTCACGCACATCAACTATGCGTTCGGCAACGTCAACAAGGACACGGGCGAGGTCGTGCTGAGCGACGCGTGGGCCGACGTCGAGGTAGGTAGCGTGTTGTGGGGTGCGCCGCCCCAGCTCACGCACTGACGCCGCGCAGATCCACTACGAGGGCGACAGCTGGAACGACGAAGGCACTAACCTCTACGGCTGCCTCAAGGCGATTTACCTGCAGAAGAAGATGAACCGCAACTTGAAGGTCCTCCTGTCGATTGGCGGGTGGTCGTACTCGCCGAACTTTGCCAAGATTGGTGACAAGAAGTGGCGGCGCAAGTTTGTCGAGTCGGGTGTAAAGCTCGTCGAGGACGTAGGCCTGGATGGGTGCGTGTCAAGTGTTGGAAGTGGCTGACCGCAGACTTGATGTGAGCTCTACAGGCGTACTTTGCTGATGCAGATCGACTACGAGTACCCCAAGAACAAGTCGGACGCCAAGGCATACGTCGAGCTACTGCAGGAACTGCGCGGGGCGCTCGAGCACCTCGCGCAGAGCAAGGGCAAGCCGCCGGGACAGTACCAGCTCACGGTGGCGGCGCCGTGTGGGTGTGAGCAGGTCAACATTCTGCGGATCCGCGAGATGGACCAGTACCTCGATTTCTGGAACCTCATGGCGTACGACTTTGCCGGTTCGTGGGACAGCGTCTCGGGCCACCAAGCGGGCCTGTACAACGACAACCCGGACGGCAACTCGGTCGACCGTGCAGTACGCATGTACCTCGCGGCCGGCGTCGCGCCGCAAAAGCTCGTCATTGGCATGCCGGCCTACGGCCGCGCCTTCATGGGCACCAACGGTATTGGCCAGCCGTACAACGGCGTCGGCAAGGGCTCGTGGGAAGACGGCATGTGGGATTACAAGGACCTGCCGCGGCCCGGCGCAGAGGTCATCAACGACCACCGCCTCGGCGCGAGCTACTGCTTTGACCGGTACGTCGCCGCTAGCGGCCCATGCTGACTCCAGCAACAACGGCCAGCTGGTGTCGTACGACACGCAGGCCATCGCGCACCAGAAGGCGACGTACATTAACCAAATGGGACTCGGCGGCGCGATGTGGTGGGAGCTCGACGCCGACAAGCCCGAGGAGACCGGCGAGGCGCTCGTGCGTACCGTCCGTGAAGTCCTTGGCCAGCTTGAGTGGCGCGAAAACGAGCTCGACTACCCGGGCAGCAGTGAGTCAAAGGCACCGAGACGGGTTGCTCACGTCGCAGAATACGACAACCTCCGCAAGGGCATGAACTAGACCTATGCCATAGAGTAGACGATTATCTGGACACGACCATACATGCAAACGATACGTGCGCGCCGGGCGCAGCGGCGCAGGAGGTGGGGGAGGACACACGGGTATATCTGATGCTCGAGAGCATCTGTCTAGAAGCCAAAGATGCGGAAGATGAGATACAGGGTGCAGCCGACAAAGCGCAGGCCACTGAGGGCGAGGACGGCGTAGAAGATGCACGTCTGGGGGTTAGTTTCAGCCTGTATTGGAGGGAGACGCACGAGGTAAGGGTTAAAGTTGCCCGAGGACGCCTCGGAGAACCGCTGCGAAAGCCAGGAGGTGACGATGGGCGACGTGAAGATGAGGATGACAAGGGCGTTACTGAGCATGAAGGCGAGTACGACGTTTGTGCGGAAAGTGCGGTCGCCTGGGATGTGTCAACATGTTAACAAGAGGTGGTGAAACACGTACTGTCTGAACGCTTTGTCGCTTCGTCGCGCTTCTCCTTGACTTGCTCCTGTGGAATTTTGAGTTCCCGGCGCGCCTGCTGCCACACGGCGTCAATGTCCTCTTGTTTCGTCGGCAGGGCGACCTCGAGGTGGTCGTCGCTCGAGGCAATCTTCTTTGCCGAACCGAGGTCCTTGTTGGCGCCGTTGTCGCCCTTGGTGCCCCACGACACGTCGTGCAGGTTGCAGAAGGCGTAGATAAGGAGAATGTTGACGTATGACGGGAGAAGGAACAGGTACTGCACAAACGACGTGAACATGTGCCACGGATCGAGGTACATGAGCGACGAGATGAGGTACAGGCCGTAGGTCGCCAGCAGGGACAGCGCGAGGTCGAGGAATGTCCGGTTCGAAAACAGTTCCTTGACGTTTGTCCAGCCCTCGGTCGTGTGCGGGACGGTGTGGTACACTGTAAAGCCGGCGCAGTACAGCAGAATGCCCTGGCAACATGCAAACAGGAAGATGCTTGGTGTTAGTCGCGTGTGTTTCGGAGGACAACATACCACAACGTGTATAGGACGACTGAGCCCTGCGGACGGTTACCGAGCGAACAGACCGTGACGCCAAACCTAATGTCAGCTGCATGATTTGCCGAGGTGCTCACAAAAGCGCGATGTATAACTTGTTCGTGACCTGGAACAGCTCGTCACCGGCGCCATAGAACGGGTCGTTGCCGTTAGAGATGGACGACTGGATGAGGAAGTAGAACGCGAGGTAGAACGAGGAAATGGACAGCCAGTTGAAGAGGAAGCTGACGAGGTTGTATATCATAAGAAACTGCAGGAAAAACTTGCGGATGATGCCGTGTCCCGATGTCCAGATACGCCAGAAGCACGCAATGGCGTACATGGACGCAAAGATGGAGCCGTTGAGCCAGCGGCGGCGCTGAGAGATAAACTCGGGCACGCGCCGCGGCACATCGGTCGACGCCTTGGCGCTCTTGACGTACTGCAGGCGCCAGTTTGCGTGCTTCTTGGTGACAATCTCAAACGCGAGGATACGGTCCTCGGCGAGGAACTTGTTGCGCGAAAAGATAGACGCCTTGGCGCCGGGCTTCTCCATCATCTCGCCGTGGAAGTAGGACGCGAGTGGACCCGTGCCGTCCGGATGGTTGGCCACCGCGGCGTACCGGTACGCCGAGAACGCACCGGGCAGCACCGAGATGAGGCCAAACACCGACTCGAAAGGCTTGTCAAGGATGTTTGACATTTTGTACTCAAAGTTTTGCCCAGCCACAAGCGGGTTGACGAGGTACTTGCCAAACGTGCCGAGGTCGGCGTAGATCTAAGAAAAATCGGTCGGCTTTTGGACATTGGGTGCTCACCTCGCCACAGGCGCCGCCGACGCTAGGGTGCTTTTCAAAACACTTGTACAGCTCGTACAGGCTGCGGCCGCTGGGCTTGGTCCCGACGTCGAGCAGTGCGCATACCTTGGTGTCAGCACACGGCAGACTGCCACACGTACGTTTGGCTTGACCTGCGGGCCAAAGGCGTTGAAGAACCAGCGGTGCGAGTTGAGTTTCTTCTGGTTGCGCCTGCAGGGTTAGCATCCTCTTGCGACAGTGTCCCACTCTTTGAGGCAGAAGATGACCTGTACCGGCGTCGAACCTGTGCCGACCTCGCCCGAGTCGTGAACAACAATGTTGGTCGTGTACTCGAAGATATGCGCCGTGACGTCCTTACCCGCAACCGTATCCTTGGCGATACCTTCAGCGTACACACCCATGAGGTTGAGGACCTTGAGTACTCGTGGGTCGCACTTGTTACGCCCGTCGGCGACGATGCACACGACGACCTTGCGCCAAGCGCCCGGTCCCCACGTCTTGGAGCGCGTGCGCGAGCACAGGTGCGCAATGTTCTTAATGACGGCGTTGAGCGTACGCAGCAGCAGCGTCGAGTCTTCGTTGTACATTGTCATCACAATCTGCCGTCAGCCACCCACACCTCACCAGTGCTTACAAAGAGCTCGGTCTTGCGGCCGTAGAGGTACTGCCGCAGGCTATACCGGTTGCGCGTAAAGTCGTCCGGGTCGCATGTGGCAGCTGTGTACCTGAGCTTCTCCATTTCGCCGGGCTCGGCACCGCTCTGTGCGCTCTGAGCGCGGTCGACAATACTGCGGGCGGCGGGCACGTCAATGACGAGGTTTCCGTTCTGGAGCTGGACCTTTTGGACGACACGGCGCGCGAGCAGGTTCTTGCGCACCTGGTGCCACTGGGACGTGCCGGAGAACCACCCTATGCCAGGCGTCTGCGGCATCGGCGCCACAAAGCCGTTACCGCCGCCGCCGCCGTAGACGCTCGGCGGGTAGTTGTTGTTGTTGGCGTATTGTTGCGTGTACGCCAGCGTCGGGACAACCGAGCCAATCTCGTGCTCCTTGCTCGGCGTCGCGCCCCGCTCCGCTAGGTGCGAGTGCGAGTTGTAGCTCTTTACGTCGTCGTTGACACCGTCGTCGTGGTGGTACGACGCCACATAGTCATCAAAGTAACCCGACGGGGTAGGCTGATGCCGTGGTGTCTGCGGTGGCGGCGGGTATATGGGCTCTGGGTTCACCGGCGTCCGCATCGCGTTGTAGTTTGTGTAGTTGGCATACACGCTGCCTGTGGCACTACCTGCGTTGCTGCCAGCGTTGGAGGGAGGATAGGATCCAGGTATGTTATTGTTTGTGTTGTAACCACTGCCAAGGCCGCCATTGTTGCCGCCGTTGCCGTTGCCTCCTCCTTGCGCGCTGTTGCTGCCGTTTCCGTTCCCAGCGATACTTCTGCCGTTGTTCGTGGTGTACGGGTGGCTGCCTGGCCCACCGCCGTATGGCATCATCGCGGACGGTGCTGCTGACTGTGGCGGTTGCGGAGGAGGGGGGTAAGTGCCTGTTGTCGGTGTCGGTGTCGGCTGTACGCCAGGGTAGGTAAAGACGTCGCCTGGATGGATCGAGTTGACCTGGGCGCGCTGTGTATTTCCGTTACTCATGAATGGGTCAGAGTGTGGTGCACAAGTGGAGTTTGTCAAAGGTGCGACGATGTGTTGCGGGAGAGACTCGTTGGGCCAGTAGCGCAGGGTGAAGGACGGTGAGGAGGGGGCGTTGGACGCGCCAGAAGCCACCAGCCTAGGCGCCTTGTGGTGGGGCTGTGACTGGTATGTTGGTGGTGGCGGGGTTCGAGCGCGCGCGCTAGGTTCCAAGGGACCCTCCAAGGGACGCTGATGAGGTTGTTGCTGCTGTTGCTCGGCCAGAGAGTAGAACGGGTTCCTGCTCGCGACCGCGTTGTTGGAGGCGCTAGAGGGATAGGGCGTGCAGTCGCGTCCGTCTGGCCTGTGCGGTCCCTGTGGTGGCCACGGACACTGCTGTCGCGGGTGTCCTGGTGGCGGCTGCACATGTGTGAAGCTGTTGTACTTGTGGAGCGGCATGGTGTCTGGCGAGGGGGGAGGGAGGTCTGTGCTCGAACGACACACGGGCCCCGAGCAATACACGCTCGCGAAGCCGGCCTCGTCGTGGTGAGCGCAAGTTTGAGGTGTCACAAGGTCAGTTCAGCACGAGATAAAGGGGGTCCAACGCGATGCAGACTGAAACGTTGCCATGCAGACAGACAAGCTCGGCGTCGTTGGTGGGTAGGCAGCTCCGATACGCTCGGCACAGGTCGTCGATTAGTGGTCCGTTGTGCACGCTGGCCCCTGCATGCAGAATATAGGGACGCGCAAGGTGGCGCCAACGGGTGTCGCGTCGGGGACGAGGGGTTGTGTCAGTTGGGTCGGGCGACATCTATCTTGGGCCGGCGTGGACGGTGTAACAGGGCTCAAGTGTATCTCGTCGCGAGCGCCGAGCCCACCGGCCAGCAAAGCTTCATGCATGCGGTGTTCTTTTCTTTGACGGGGGGCGGGAGTGTGTCTGCAAGGTTCCGGAACGCGTGCATGTCGTGAACAGCTGACATGAGAGACGAGTGTAGTTGCGAAAGAGGTTAGACATTAGACAAAGACGCGCCCTGCGTGGACGGGAACGCGGGGTCGACGAGACCAGGCACAATACCACAGGACAATGGGCATCCCGCGTACCGAACATATGGGCTACAGTACACCCTGCCCAGCTGCCCCTCACCACCTTGGCAAAGACTTCAGCACGCTGTGTTGATTCCGTCAATGTGCAGGGGATGAAGCGACGCGCCGTCTTTGTTCGAGACTGCATGCCCTCGAGAGACATGAGAATGGAAGGGCGGGTTGGGTGAGGGGAGAGCGGACACGACGACCATGTCCGTCGTCACACCTCACTTTGAGGCCGTGGTGATGAGCACACAGACTTTGGTCATGTCCACACACTCTCATGTAGCGCACAGACCGCCAGCGAACCAAACACTCACCCACGCCCACTGACATGGCGACTGATTTCTCTTCTCACTTGACCAACAACTAACAGATACATCCGCAAGAAGCAACGAAGCAGGAACACTACTTCTCACACAGTACTCGATCAATCTCTCAACTATCCACCCATGGGGAAGAAAAAGGATCCCCCGCCACCCGCGCCGCTCGACTTGCCGGAACCCAAGGCAGACCAGGCTAAGGACAGCGAAGGCGCCGCGGCCAAGGCGGTAGGCGAGAAGGACAAGCAGGCGGACGGCCCGGCGGCTCAAGGCAAGGCGGTAGACCAAGGCAAGGAGAAACCGTCGGAGGGAAAGGACAACCCCCCGGAGGACAAGCCTCCCGAAGGCGGGAGCAAGGACAAGGGCAAGAGCAAAGACGGTGCCAAGAAGGACCAGGCTCCCGTCGCCGCCGAGGACAGCTGGAGCTACTATCCAGCCGAGGCGACAGCATACGTGACCGCGCCGGGACCACAAGTTTATGCTGCTGCGCCGGGCCAGCGGCCGCCCGTGAGCCAGAGCTCGGGGAGATATCCCGCCGTCCCACCACCTCCGCGCCGACGCCCGCCCCGTACCTTTCTCGACTGCCTGCTGTGCCGACAGCCGCCGGAGGAGGAGTACGTTGGCTCGTACTACTACGGCGGTGGCGGTGACGGCCGGGGAAGAACGCGTGCGCCTCCGCCGCGACACCCAAAACGTCCCGATACGCCCGACAGTCAGCGGAGTTGGAAACACCACGACTCGTACTTCCCCACTTACGTGCCCTCGCAGCACGCGGACGAGTCGTTCTTCCCCTCGTACGACCCCGGCAGCGCCATCGTCAAGCGCGCAGAGGCGGCCGCCCAGCTCCACGGCGCACGTCACGGACATAACGTCAGCGTCCACTTCCCCGACCTCCCCCGCTTCGCCGAGTACCAAACTGCAGGGGGCGTCAAGCCGGGTACATGGAAACAAACGCAGTGGGGCGTCGAGGGCTGGACCGGGTTTGGATGGGAAGGGCAGCGTCTGCCCACGGCCCAGGGCCATTTCTTCTCGGCACCCATGCCGGCTGGCGAGCCGCTCAAGAAAGACGGCGATGGGAAGAAGAAAAAGAAGTAGCGGGTCACGATCTAATAATGCAGCGATGTCACACCATGTTTTCAGTACCGTACATTTATCATTACTTCACCCGTTCTACTGCTTGTACACGACGGCAAAGCCACTGGTGTCAGCGCAACCCTCTGAGCCTCACTCACTCCCAGCTCTTCTCGCCTACGGTCTGGAGGGCGCTGCAAATAACCGTCTTGCCTGCGTCGTCGCGGATCCAGTCGTACATCTTACGCAGGCCAACCGCATCCGAGTCGGCCTCGACTGAGTCCGGCACGGCGATGCTGCGGTCAGCCACCGCCCCAAGCGCACACTCACCGTCCACCCCTGATCGCGTTGTCGAAGACCATCACGCCGCCTGGACGCGTGAGGCGCAGCGCTTCCTTGAAGTACTCAAAGTACTGGTCCTTATTGGCGTCGACAAAGACGAGGTCGTAGCCCTGTTCGGCGGGGGGCAAGCCGAGGTCTGCGCCGGGCGGCTGAGCAAACTTTCCGCGCGGGTCACGCAGGAGGTCGAGCGCCTTCCCCACGTGCATCGCCGGGAAGGGGTACAGGTCCATGGTGAGAAAGTTCTTTTGGGCGACCTTGGCGTGTTCCTCTGACGCCTCGATGGTGTCGATCTGCCCGTGCGTCGGCAGCGCGTTCGCGAGGAACGAGGTAGAGTATCCCGCCAACGTCCCAATCTCGAGTACGCGCGTAGCGCCCATGCTCTTGACTAGGATCGTGAGTAGTTGCCCGAGCATGGCGGGGACGGCAATGTGCGGCATCCCGGCCTCGTCTGCGCGTGCCTGCGCCTTGGCCAGTGACGGGTCGCCAGCCAGTTTCGGGTGCGACAGGCGCGCGGTCAAGTATGCGTCGACCCCGGCCGCTGAGCGCCCTGGCGTAAGTAGTGCCGCACAAGATGAAACGTACAAGGCTCGTTGCCGGCTTCGTCGGCGGGGAGGGGCATGCCGCCACCTTTACGCTTGGGCTTGTCGTCAGAGCTCATGGTACGGTACGAGCTTGGATGGGAGCGAGGAGGGGGGCGCAGAGCCACGCTACGCGCGCCTGTTATATACAGCGGCGGGGGGTAGTGCGCAGCGTGAGCTACCGCACACACACCACTTCGGCCGAACATGGTAAAGGTGAAGTGTACGATGACACCTTGTGCACCGTGTCATGCCGACGCTGATCACCGCTGTGGCAAACTCGGCCACTCGGCCTCGGTGACTTGACTGCGCCCCTCCAGCCAAAAATAACCGACCTAAGTACGTCTCAACTCAAGCAACCAGGTGATTGGAAGCCGCAAGAGGGCGTCATCGTGGGAAGAACTGCTGCAGTTCGCGCAGTTCCAGTTCCGCTGCATGCACTGGCGCACTATCTCCAGCTACCTTCGGTATCGTCGCCCGATGGCACACCGGGCGGGGGGGACAGTTCAAAGGGGGCTTTAATTAGCTTGTTGCCTCATTCCCTCCTAATTCGATTAACTAATTCGATTTACATTAGAACTAGATCTCCACCCAATGTCTATATTTGAACCTCCCATCTATTCCACCCTTGGCCCGCTCTGGCCCTGTCCAGCTCCATTAACAGAGGCATTAGGACAAACGGGAAGGGCATTAGCATTTTGTATTACCCACATATTACTTCCCAATCGAGCTTTCAATGTTTTGCGACAAACCACGTTGGTGCCCCTTTTGCGGAATAGCAGCGAACAGGTCGCATGCCCCAAGCAGTCCATTCTCAGCGCTCCAACTCGAGTTGCGTCTCTTCTGCCCTTCGCACCGCCGTCTCGACAACAAATTCTCATTGCAAACGCCGACGTTGAGGCCAGAACGAACCGCAGGCGAGACCTGCTAGGAGAGCCTACTGCGCCGGGACCCACCACGGTCGCTTAGCTGTCGACGACGCGGCACCGCTTGCCACCCATCACAAATCGTTTCATCTGCTGTATCCCGCCTAGGTGACATTTCGCAAACATGTCGCCGCCGCCGTCGTCGCCGAGACAGATTGCGACGGACCCGAGCCAGCCGTCGCCCTCGCACCACCGCTCCATGTCGTCCTCTGCGCCACGCTCCCCGGGCCAGGCGCTCGGCGGCCACCCCCGCGGCAGCGCCGGCACAAGCCACGGGACGTCGTACCGCGACAACATTGATGTGCAGCGGCAGATGCAGCAAGACATCGATTCGGCGATGAGCATGTGTGCGTATCGAGTGGAGGTCGGGGCAGACTCGAAATGTTAAACTCTTGCTGATGGCAGCACGTGCCCGCTCGTCGTCGCTTGTAGACCGCTCGCCGATCATCCGTGGAAACCGTGGCGGCTACTCGACGTCGCCGATCGAGGAGGCGCCGTTCGGGATGCTGAGCCAGGCGGAGGAACGCGAGATGGACCGCGCGCGCAACCACGGCGACCGCCATCACAGCGACTCGGACCACACGCCCTACCGGCACGACGAGGACCAGTTGTCTGACGCCGATAGCGCAGGGTCGTACGGCTCGCGGCGCCGGCGCAGCGACACGGAGCGCGGCGGAAGCGGAGAGTACCTGGGTCAAGTGGCGTACCGGGACTCGACGGGTGGCCTGCGCAGCGTGTTTGACTTCGCGCCAATGGAGGAGTTTGCGGCGCACGAGCGCAAGCGGCTGGACGACGTGGAGGGGCCCGCACACGGCGTGACCCCGGCAGAGATGGAGGCGGATGTGTCGGGTGTTGGGGGCGAGACGCGGAGGCGGAGCGACGCCGTTGTGCGTGTCGCGTCGCCTGCTCGCCGGGCGACCGACGACGCCAGCGGCAGCGGGAGCAGCACGCGCAAGGACCCGATGGAGGAGCCACACGACGAGCCGTTCTCGCTACCGAAGAATGACGAGGACGAGGACGACGCGGCCCTGCACAAGGTCCCGTCGCCGTCGGGGTCGCCACAGCAGACGTTCCACCGGCGTCGGGCACGCAAACAGTCGCCGTCCAACCCCAAGGGGCGTCAGGCCAAGCTTGCGATGTTTGAGAGCTTTGGTGGCGGCGACGACGACGACATCAAGGGCGGGGCGCTCAAGGCGCCCCGGCCCGGTGCGAGGCCACAGGCGCAGGCGCCCGAGCCCGCGCCGCAAAAGTTCGTCCCGTACACCGACGCGCCAGGCCACGACCGGCCATACCGTTTCTCGTTCTACTCGAACGCGCTGCCCGTGACGATCCACGCGCGCTCGCTCGCCGAACTGCCGGCCGAGGGCCAGTCGTTCGAGGACCTCTTCAAGGGGCGTAACAACCCGGGCGACCCGGCCGCAGCGTCAGCACGCACATCGACCGACGTCGCTGGTGCCGCCGCCGGTGCGGCGCGATTCGGCTCGGGCCGAAGCACGCCGAACGAGCCAGGCCTCCTCTCCCTCTCGGCGCCCAAGCCGTCCAACCTCGCCGCCACAGCCATGACAAGGTCGGCGTCGGCCGCCAACGCCGGCGCGCCTGGCGCAGGTATGCCGGGCATGCCGACCTCGCCGCCAACAGCCGATGAGGACCCCGAGGCGTACACGTGGTGGCTTGACGTGCTGTCGCCGACCGACGACGAGATGCGCATGTTGTCCAAGTGTTTCGGCATCCACCCGCTCACGACCGAAGACATTCTTCTCGAGGAGACGCGCGAAAAGATTGAGCTTTTCCGAAACTACTACCTGGTCTGTTTCCGTTCATTCGACCAGGACCCGTACTCGCAGACATACCTCGAGCCGCTCAACATGTACATCATCGTGTTCCGCGAGGGCACCTTGTCTGTAAGTACACATGGACGCGCGCTGGCGTGCTTGCTCACTCCCCCAGTTCCACTTCCGTGCAACGCCGCACCCGCAGAACGTGCGCCGCCGCATCAAGCATCTCAAGGACTACATCTCGGTCACGTCCGACTGGATATCGTACGCGCTCATCGACGACATCACCGACGCGTTCGGACCGCTCATCCAGAGCATAGAGTACGAGGTCGACAGTATAGATGAGCTTGTCCTCATCCTCAAGGACGCAGAGCAGACAGACATGCTCAGGCGTATTGGCACGTGCCGTAAAAAGGTCATGGGCCTGCTGCGTCTCATGGGCTCCAAGGCAGACGTGGTAAAGGGCCTCGCGAAGCGCTGCAACGAGAACTGGCTCGTCGCGCCAAAGTCGGACATTGTGAGCACACTCCCCCCCCCGGTGTCCACTGACGCCCCAGGGCCTGTATCTCTCAGACATCCAAGACCACTTGATCACAATGACATCCAACCTGAACCACTACGAGAAGATTCTGTCGCGCTCGCACTCAAACTACCTTGCGCAAATCTCGATCGAGATGACCGACGCCAACAACCAGATCAACGACGTCCTCTCAAAGCTCACCGCACTCGGTACCGTCCTCATCCCCATGAACCTCGTCACCGGTTTGTGGGGCATGAACGTGCGCGTGCCCGGCCAGGACGGGCCAAACCTCAACTGGTTCGGAGGCATCCTCGCGTGCCTCGTCGCGTTCGCATTCGTCGGCGCCTTTGCGACGTACAGGTGCTTCGTGAGGAACTAGATATCTACATGTATTGTTGTCATCTTGCGACAAGCTTATGCGGCCCATGCCCGTGCAACTCATGCAAGTAGAAATACAACAGCACAGTCTAACAATGCTACAACACTAGTATCCGCCACCGTCGTATCGCGCCGCGGACGCCTGTTTCCTCCGCATCTCGTCCTCGAGCTTGGGACAGTCGGAGAGACCGTGCCCGAGTCCGCCGCAGATAGGGCATCCCTTGAGGACGCCGCCTGCGCCGGCCGCCGCAGCACGCGGATCGTCGATCGTAAGGAGGAACTCTGGGATTCTGCCGTCAGTCAGCTCACTCCAACCCCCTTGGAAGGGGTAAAACTCACTTCTGCTTCGCCTCCATCAACAGATACTTTAGGTCGAGGAGGGTCTGCTCGGACGTGTTGTGGTTGATAAACGTGGTCGCGATGCCAGTCTTTCCTGAGCGACCAGTGCGCCCAATCTCGTGAACATAATCCTCAATCTCCTTGGGCATCGTGTACACTATCACGTGCTGGATCTCGTTAAAGTCCAGACCCTTGGACGCGACGCCCGACGCGACCATGACGTCCTTGGCGCCGCTCTTGAACGACTTGATTGCGTACTCGCGCTCGTCTTGTGCTGGGCTTGTTAGCTTTCAACGGGCCGACGAGAGAGCTCACTTTTGCTGCCGTGGATCGCGACGGCCTCGACGCCCTTGAGCAGCAGATACTCCTGGATATCTGGCATCAGAACCTAGCCCAGCGTCGCACTCACCGTCCACCTCGTTCTTGTTGTCGCTGAAGATGATAACCGGCGGGGGAGTCTTTTGCAGGCACTCGAGGAGGTAGACCATCTTCGCCTCGGGCTTGACGTATTCGACCTCCTGGATAACGTCCATGTTGGCGGCGCCCGCACGCCCAACGTTGACGAGGATGGGGTTGACGAGGGACTGCTGCGCAAAGTCCTGGATTTTACGCGGCATGGTGGCTGAGAAGAGAAGCGTCTGGCGCTGATACTTGAAATGCGACATGATACTGCGCACGTCCTCCTCGAAACCCATGTCGATCATGCGATCCGCCTCGTCCATGCACAGGTACTTGCAGTTGTCTGCGTTGAGGCGGCCCTTCTCGAGCATGTCGATGAGGCGGCCTGGCGTGGCGACCACAACGTGTACGCCTTGATTCATCACCTCGGCCTGGTCGGCCATGCTGATTCCGCCGATACACAGCAACGACCGCAGCTCGGGATACCCCCCGTCCTCCTTAAGCTTGTTGCACATGGCCACACAGCCCTCGTACGTCTGCCGCGCGAGCTCGCGCGACGGGCAGATGATGAGTCCTACGGGCCCCTCGCCCTTGACGAACGGCAGCTTGGTTTCCATTTCAAGCGACTGCAGGATCGCAGGCAGAGTGAATGTAAGTGTCTTGCCCGACCCCGTGAACGCAATGCCAATCATGTCACGCCCGGCAAATCTGTTGTCAGCGCAAAGTGCCACCAAAGTCACTTACGCCGTAGGCAGTCCCTGCATCTGGATCGGTGTTGGCCGCTTGATGCCCTTCTCCTGGAGGTACTTGAGGATCGGCTTGGGTATCTTCATGTCCTGCGGGTTAGTTGAGGAGCTTGTATGCAACCCACCGCAAAGTGCTCGATTGCTGGGGGCGGGTCCTCGCCCTCGATGATGATCGAGTGCTTGTCGCGGACTGCCTGCTGGCCGTCGACGTCTAGGTCGCGTATATACCGTGGTGGCCGCCACGAGCTCTTCATGCTCTCGGTATACGTCATGCCGCGCGCAAGTTCCTGCGCGCTGGCAAGTTTCTTCTGCGCTCGCTCCATCTGCGCAAGTATCTCTGCTTCCTTCTCGGCCTCCTTCTGCGCCGCCGTCTTGTTTGCATCTAGGCGTCAGCTCTAGGACCATCTCTTTACACTCACCCTCGAGTTCCCGTTGGCGCTTCACTTCCTGCGCCTCCTGCAGCAGTGTCCTCTCCCTCCGCGCCTTTTCGCGCTCGCGCTCGTTCGCCTCGTCCATTGCGCGCTGCGCGTCCTTCTCCTCCTCTAGCTCCTCGCTCGTCTTGATTTTCTTTGTGTGTCGCCCCGGCCCGAGCTTGGAGAGCATCTGCGCTCGCCTCTTCGCCACGGGAACATACGGCTTGTAGTCTGCCGGCAGGTCATGGTCGACCGCGGGCTCGGGCGACGGCGAGCGCGTCGACGGCGCTGTTGATGTTACCATCGTGTTGTTGGTGGTTGAGGACGTCGAAAGTGGAGGTGTAATGGTTGTTCGTCGCGTCGTTGTAATCGAAAATGAGACTATAATTGAAACATTGAAATGCATGAAATGCTTTGTAATCACAGCGTGGCCGCCGCGTGGGATTGCCTCCGTAAACGCCGAATCTCCGCCCAGAACGAGGGGAGTGGGGTGGAGGTGCAGTGTTGTTGTGCGAATTTGCTTCCGCTTGTCACCGTAGAGAGAGCAAGGCACCTGTCTCGCTCGCACTCTCCCCATCGTCAACCTCTGCGTCACCGCTACCTACTCGACCGTTCTCATCGTCTTCTCTTTACATTCTCCTTCATCCTCAAACCAACAACACCGCACTGCACGCGCACCTCTCAACCACCCCCGTTAAGTGTGCAGGATATCTTGCGCCGCCGACGCCTAACTGTAAGTCGCAACAATGACTGGAACAGTCCGAGAGGGGGGTCATAGCTGATGCCTCCGCTTACGCGCTACACCCACCCCTGATTCATTCTACCGCCGCCACCCCCTTCGCCTAACGCTACGCATCGTTCATTCTCCAGTCCCAACCCGTCCTCTATCGCCAACCACGCTACACCTGTAAACGCGCGGCACGATGGAGGTGAGTCCTTGCTCGCCACTGGTGCCCAGCAGATGCAATGCGCCTCCCGACCTGCGCGTGACTGGCGCCCGCAACAATGCACACATCATTTGCTGACAACGTGCGCAGGCTCTCCGTGAGGCCATCATCGACCCCTCCAAGGAGCTCGACGTTGGGTACGTGACATCTCATACATCAGCGCCGCGCCCCTTCTGACCCCCTCCAGCACGCTTGACAACGTCGTCACGACCTTTTACACGGGCGCTGGTCCAACGGTATGCTTCGCAACGCGCCCCCTGGAACGAATGGCAGCTGACTTGACCGCAGCAACAGCAGGCCCAGGAGGTCCTCACCACGTTCCAGGAGGGACCAGACTCGTGGCAGCGTGTCCCCAACATCCTCGAGACATCTGGTAACATAAACACCAAGGTAGGCGTCGCGATGTGAGTGTCTGCTGACATCGCACAGTACATTGCCCTGCAGGTGCTCGAGAAACTCATCCAGACGAGATGGAAGACTCTGCCAGTGGACCAGCAGCATGGCATCCGCAACTTTGTTGTCCAGGTGACTGTGGACATTTCCAGTGACGAGGCACGCATGCGCAAAGAAAAAAGCTATCTGAACAAGCTCAACCTCGTCCTCGTGCAGGTATGCACCAAATGTGGCGACGTCGCTAACTTTAGATCCTCAAGCAGGCATGGCCCAAGGACTGGGAGTCATTCATCCCCGAGATCACCACGTCGTCGCGCGGAAACCTATCGCTTTGCGAGAACAACATGGTCATTCTCAAGCTCCTGTCGGAAGAGATCTTTGATTACTCGGCCGAGCAGATGACTCAGGCTAAGACTAAGGCCCTCAAGCAGACCATGTGTGGCGAGTTCTCGGACATCTTTACGCTCTGCAATGAAGTTTTGGAAAAGGCCAACAAGCCCAGTCTGATCAAGGCGACACTCGAGACCCTGCTGCGGTTCCTCAACTGGATCCCTCTAGGATACATCTTTGAGACCCAGATCATTGACATTCTCGTCACACGGGTGGGTAGCTCTACCGCGTTGCGACTTGGACTGACAACAGTTCCTCGAAGTGCCCGAGTTCCGCAACGTGACGCTCAAGTGCTTGAGTGAGATTGGCGGCCTCAACGTTGGCCCCGAGTACAACTCCAAATTTGTGATTCTGTTCCAGCTCGTGATGACTAGCGTCAACCGCATGGTCCCGCCACACACCGACCTCGCCGCCGCGTACGCGTCATCGGACGACGAGGACCAGCAGTTGATCAAGAACCTGGCCATCTTCCTCACCAACTTCCTGCACCAGCACCTTCGCCTGATTGAGACGCCCGAGTCGAACGAACTGCTGATCAACGCACACCTGTACCTGATCAAGATCTCGACAGTCGACGACCGCGAGGTGTTCAAGATCTGTCTCGAGTACTGGGGCAAGCTCGTCGCCGAGCTCTACGAGGAGATCCAGTCGCTGCCCATGGGCGACATCAACCCGCTGATGAATCTCAACCTCGGCGGCATGGGGGTTAACGGTCCCCAGACCATGGGTCTGAACGGCGCGCCGCTGCGCAAGAACACGTACTCTGACATTCTCTCCAACCTCCGTCTCGTCATGATTGAGAAGATGGTCAAGCCCGAGGAGGTGCTGATTGTCGAGAACGAGGAGGGCGAGATTGTGCGCGAGTTCATGAAGGAGAGCGACACGATTGTGCTCTACAAGAGCATGCGCGAGGTGCTCGTCTACCTCACCCACTTGGACGTTCAGGACACCGAGCAGATTATGACGGACAAGCTCGCCAAGCAGATTGACGGCTCGGAGTGGTCGTGGAACAACCTCAACACGCTCTGCTGGGCGATTGGTTCGATCTCTGGCGCCATGAACGAGGAGACGGAGAAGCGCTTCCTCGTGACGGTCATCAAGGACCTGCTGGGTCTCACCGAGATGAAGCGCGGCAAGGACAACAAGGCCGTGTGTGCCTCCGACATCATGTACATTGTCGGCCAGTACCCGCGGTTCCTGAAGGCGCACTGGAAGTTCCTCAAGACGGTCGTCAACAAGCTGTTCGAGTTCATGCACGAGACCCACGAGGGTGTGCAGGACATGGCCTGCGACACGTTTATCAAGATTGCCCAAAAGTGTCGTCGCCACTTTGTCATGCAGCAGGCCGGCGAGCACGAACCGTTCATTGACGAGATCCTGCGTACCCTGCACCGCATCACTGTCGACCTCCAGCCGCAGCAGGTACACACGTTCTACGAGGCTGTCGGCTACATGATCTCGGCGCAGCCCAACAAGCCGACGCAGGAGCGCCTGATTGAGAAGCTCATGGAGCTGCCCAACAACGCGTGGGACAACCTCATGCAGCAGGCCGCGAGCAACGTCGACGTGCTCGGCAACGCCGAAAACGTTAAGATCATGTCCAACATTCTCAAGACAAACGTGTCCGCGTGCACGTCGATTGGGTCCTTCTTCCTGCCGCAGCTCGGCCGCATCTGGCTGGACATGCTCGGCCTGTACAAGGCTGTGAGCAGCATCATCTCGGAGCAGGTCGAGTCGCAAGGTCTTATTGCGACCAAGACGCCCAAGGTGCGCTCGCTGCGTACCATCAAGAAGGAGATCCTCAAGCTCGTCGAGACATACGTCAAGAAGGCCGAGGACCTCGACGGCGTCAACCAGAACCTCATCCCTGGTCTGCTCGACGCCATTCTTGGCGACTACAACCGCAACGTTCCTGCCGCGCGCGACGCCGAGGTGCTCAACGTCATGGCCACGATCGTGTCCAAGCTGGGCAGCCACCTCACGCCGCAGATTGCGCCGATCATGGAGGCCGTGTTTGAGCCGACGCTCGACATGATCAACAAGGACTTTGCAGAGTACCCCGAGCACCGCGTCGGTTTCTTCAAGCTCTTGCGTGCGATCAACCTGACGTGCTTCTCGGCGCTCCTCGAGCTGCCACCACCCCAGTTCAAGCTCGTCATGGACTCGATCGTTTGGGCGTTCAAGCACACTATGCGTGACATTGCCGACACGGGTCTGAGCAGTGAGCAATACCTTACACCAGTACAGGCTAACGACCAGTTGCGTTTGAGATTATCAACAACTTTGCCGCGTCGACGCCCGAGATCTCGAGCCAATTCTACCAGCAGTACCTGCTGTCGCTCCTGGGCGACGTGTTCTTCGTCCTTACCGACGCAGACCACAAGAGTGGTGAGTAGCCATTTGGCTCTGGGATGTCGCTGACACTGCAGGTTTCAAGATGCAGACGATTCTGCTTGCGCGCCTCATCTCGCTCGTGGAGAGCGGCGCGGTGCAGGCGCCGCTGTTCAACCCTGCCGAGGTGTCGGACCCGAACATGTCCAACGCCGTGTTCCTCAAGGAGTACATCGCCAACCTGCTGTCGAACGCGTTTGGGCACATGCAGCCCGCGCAGATCAACGCGTTCGTCAACCTCATGTTCGAACACGCGTCCGACCCGGCAAAGTTCAAGCTCACACTGCGCGACTTCCTCATCTCGCTCAAGGAGTTTAGCGGCGACAACGCCGAGCTGTACATTGACGAGAAGGAGGCCGAGGCCGAGCGCAAGGCGGTCGAGGAGCGCGAAAACGCCATGCGCGTGCCGGGCATGCTCAAGCCCGCGCAGCTCGACGACGACGCCGAGTTGTGAGCCCCCCGGCGCACTGTCGGTCGCACAGCGTCAGACCTCACGAGCAAACCACAAAAGGAGAGAAGCAGCCGCGGGCGTCATTTGCATTACTGTTTGCATAGGGTGGGCGACGGGCCCACTGTCGTGTATACCCAGATCCGTACATTTGTTTTATGAAGTCTTACCAGAGCAGGAGGGAGATTAAACGCGGCAAGTGTAGATGGCGGGCGTTGGGTGGGGCCGGAGAACGCGGTCTCATGACTTTTCAAGGACAAAAGTCGCCGCACGGCCCGGCGGTGAGAGGGCGTGCGTAAGACGAGCCTCGGCTCTCACGTCGTGGCTATAGCTAGCAACAATAGCTCCGACAAATTCGTCCTTACGCCGGGGTGTTGTGCGAAAGCGGCAACCGACGCCCCAAGCCGCTCGGAAAGAACACGGCAGACCCCCCGGCGTCCTGCCCGGTGCTCCCGGAAACAATCTTGAAGGCTTGCGCCTGCTCCGTCCAGCGGCATTACACTGATGCCGGCAGCAACTGGCGTCTCGGATACCATTTAGCAGTAGTCGATGGAATGTGTGGTCATATGGGTGCGGGTGAGCCCGGTGGCCCCGTGAGTGGTGCTTGGCGCACGTGTAAGACTTGTCTCTTAACTACATAGTGTAGTATGCCTAGAGTCTAATGGCTGTTGGGCGCGGGATGCGGGCCGGCCGTGACCGTGTTTACAGTTGGGTGCCCCGTGGGCGTTTATACTCTGTCTGGATGGCAGGGAGGGGAGAGAGCAGCCGGCGGGACTGGGTTGGGATCTGTGGAGTGGGAGTGAGTGTAAGTGTATCTCCATGCCCACACACGAGTTATGTTTCAAGGCTATACCTTGTGCATCGCTTCAGTAATGTTGCATTGCATGCGCCGTCGCCGCGGCATGAGCCTAGCTCCAAGCTCGTCCCGGCCGACCCAAAACCTTGTAGATAGACGGACCAAACGTTCGTGGCGACGCAGAAAAGGTAGGAAAAGCCCAAGGACGCTCGCGTGGCTTACCTCCCATGGCATACGGCATGCTCACGCCGGATCGCCGGACTTCGCGGTGCGCGAGATGCAAGACTGTTTCGATGAGCAGGGGCGCGGACGACGTCGTCGACGACATCGGGACGCGGACAAACTCCAAACAAAGCCTGGAAGTCCTCCCCCTGTCCCTGTGGTGTCACCCTTATCCGGCAGACCCTGCCTGATGACGAGAGGGAGACAGGCAGAGGAGGAGAGGGAGGCCGCCATTGAGCAATAGATGCATGCCTGGGATGTCGGAGGATGAACGGGCCGAAGAGGAGAGTATGTACGTGAGAGAAAAAAGGGGGAGAGGGGAAGACAGACCTCTGTTTTACGTTTATTGTTTCTCTCGTCTTGCTCGCTGCCTCGTCCGTCATGGATACCCGCTCTCCAGGAACAAACGTGACTGCTTCACGACCCCCGTGGCACCGTGTCGAGGCAGAAGAGCAGAGCTGGCAAAAGAGTGCTGCCCCCCAAGGCCCCCATCTTGCCATCTTTGGCGCACTAAACCCTTTCTCTGCTGGCAACAAACCCTGGGTCGCGGTGTTGCTGACGACACCTGGTCCTGTGGCACTCGTCCCGATTCTGATCGACAGCGGTGGCGGTAGCCCTCGCTCCCCTCCCTCCCCCAGGGATGTGTTGCAAGCATCGCAGCAACGCAAGCAACGAGGAAACAGGAGGCACTACTTGCTTGCTTGTTGGGGACCACGCAGGGGTGTGTGTGTGAGAGATAGAGGGAAATGCAAGTTTACTCGGTCGTTCTTCGTGTCCGTGTCGTTCTCGTCGGCATCTGCAACCACCACACACCTCGTCTCGCTCTCTCTCTTCATGTCGCCTTGATTGGCATTGTCGCTCGGACCCACCTTGCATCGACCATCTTTCCTTCTGACCCGCGCAAGAACGCCATGTGTGGCGTTCAGAACACACAATCATTTTCTCTCATCGACTGCTAGGCTAGACCACACACAACGCGCGCACGCACCCACACCAACCCACACTTATCGACGCTCGCTCCTTCCAACTCTTTGACCGACTCACTCCTCCCCGTCATGGCCGACACGAGCGCGGCCGACGCCCGCGCCGGCGCGGGCGATACTTCCTCCCCTCCCCCAAACTCTGCCCGGGACGTCCTCGAGGCGCGCGCCCAGGGCGCTGCACAACAGAAGGACCCGTCCAACTGGGCAAAGTCGCCAGGTATGTACGCCGACTCCAACCCTGGGGTGTTCTCGCCGGGGTTCACACGGCTAACAACACACAGGCTCGATCGCGGCGTTTACCATTGTCTTCTCCATCGTCGCTATTGCTTGCGTGTACGTGCTGTGGCGCGGGCCGAACCGCAAGGTGCTGCCATGCATCAAGCGGAAAAAGGCGGCCAGGTCGATTTCGGACAAGGAGGCCGAAGCAGCTGCGGCGGGTGGTGAGACGGGCGCGGGGGCTCCTGAGAACTGGCGCCGCACTATCGTGCGCGAGACTGCGCCGTTTCCCATGCGCAAGTCGCAAGCACCGGGCACACTCCTGCCGCCAGACCTCTACTATGATGAAAAGCTGTCGCGGCAGAGCACGACGCGCTCGTCGCTCAGCAACTACACCCAGTCGGTTTACTCGCAGGCGACGCCGTCCAACGTGAGCAACAACCGCCGGTCCGTCGCACACCCAGGCATGATGACTCCGGAGATTGCCGCGCCCCAGGCCGTCCACAGCCCAGGCATGGGCGTGCTCGGCGGTGACCTGTTCGGCCTGCACACAGGCGGCAGCGGTCAGCAGCAGCGCACGTCGCGCGCGTACCTCCAGCCCGGGGAATATACGCCACGGTCCACGACGAGTGTTTACAGCGGGAGATCTGCGACTGCGAGCCCGACGCCTGGCGATCGCTCGCGCGCCTCCATGGTACGCAAATCGACGGCCTCGTCAATCAGCGTGCCCTTTGTACCCTCGCCTCTGGCGTACTCTGCCTCTGGGCCCGACGACGGGCAACAACAGCCCCGTCGCCCATCGTACCACCGCTCGCGTTCGTCCAAGGGCCGCACCGTGTCGTTTGTCGACGACGGCCAGTCGATGATGGACGCACGCTCGATTAACTCTGCGCCGCGACAGGGCGCAGGCGGACGCTCGGGCGGTTCTCCGCCTCGCGGCGCAGACGCGCGTCGCGCCTCGTCCTACTCCATGCCTAACCGCATGTCGCTCGTGCCCCCCGGCGCCCTTGGCCCGCACCCACCCATGCCTAGTCTGCCGTGGAGGACGCACCCCGCGCCGGCAGTGTACTACCCTGCTGCGCCCGCCCCGCGTACTTCGTGGAACACGTCGCAGGCGTACCTCTCTAGCAACGAGATGTACCCGGCGTCCTACAACGCGTACGCCGGCGCGCCAGACTTCAACCCGCTCCCAGCGGGCGCGCTCGCCGCCGACCACCCCGTTGCCCTCGCGCACAAAAAGCTCGCGAGCAGCGACAGCAGCGGCTCGGACGGCTCGATTCCTCCCGTTCCCCAACTTCCACCCGGCGCGTCGCCTGGCTCGCTTGCGCCCGCGTTCGTGCCCCCTGGCAATGGCAGCCAGCCGCTGAGCCCGCCGCGCGCGAACCGCGCGTCGCAGGCCATAAACCAGCCGCCAAGCCCGCCGCGCGCGCCAGTTCAAGCAGCCAGTCCGCCCCGCATCGCGCGCAAGGCGCTCCCGAACCAGTCGCCACCTGCGCGCGGGGGCCGTGAGCCCACGCAGCCAGGCTATGCCGCGACGAGCGCGCGCATGCAGACGCTGAGCGCGAGCCCGCCGCGTCAGGGCCGCAAGGTGGTGTCGCCACCCCAGAGCGCAGAGGGGCCAGCGGAGGGGTCGGGATCGCACGACCACACGGGCTCGAGCACGACGCCCGCGTCGACAATGGAGAACTACACCACGCCGACGTCTTCCCCGCCCACGTCCGCGCCCTCGTCGCGTAACAAGCACGCTAACCACTCGCGTACGCCGTCGTCGTCGTCGCACGGTAGCACCGGCAGCGGCCGGCGTAAGCGCGGCCTGTGGTTTGAGTCGATTGACGAAAACCACACCATGGTGACGGCCGGCGACGGCGGCCGGGAGGAGGGCGCGCCTGTAGCTCCCCTCGCGGCTTAGGACATTGCGCGCGACTCCACGTAGCACACCACCGCACACGTGCACCCCCCTTTATTGTACAGTATGGGCATAGACCGGACAATGCACCTTTGCACCTGCCCGAACCACCCCGACCACCGCTCCGCAGTAAGTATCGATAAGTAAGACTAATAGATCACTGCAGGCGAACTTCTGACAATTGCCTGACATGTCTGATGGCTGATGGATATGGGCGTTTTGAGTATTCGCGAATAAACCCGTGGGGGATCTGCGGCGTTGCGGCGCGGCGGCCTCGACTCGGCGCTATGACCCGTTTCTGCGCCTTCGCAGCACGGAACATGCGGAGAAGGACGGAAGCGGTATGCGCGCTGGCGAGGGTAGGTAGGTGCCATCATTCGATGTACTCGGCACGCCCCGCGGCGCATACACGACGCAAACATGGAACACCTGCAGCCATCACTTGGCAGGCAGCGAAATGACCCGACGGCCAATGGTCTGGACTGCCATGGCCACGGCCCCTGCGCATCAATCAGTATCGTCTCGGCACGGCGCCGGCGCTCGCTCGTTTGTTCGCTCGCTCGGCACCTGCACGACAAGTGTCGCGCCTGCATCGCCCCCGCCGCGGGCGGACTATAGGTCTCAGTATGCGGGTGCCCGCAGCTGAGTACAAGAAGGGGCGAGCGCAGCGAATGGCCGAGACGAGGACGAGGAGGAGCAAGAGGTCTGTGCCGGCCGCCGTGTGCGTGTGTGTTGGCTGCCTTCTGTGCACAGGCCGTCACCAAACACCCCGTCGTCGCTCTTCGCCATAAAACATACGAAACGAACCCGCCACCACGACGCTGCTCCTACTTTTGTCCACCACCCACCGCGCCTGCTTTGCTTGCATCTTTCGCCACAGACTGCAACTGAATCGCGTCGCTTGCTAGGGCAACACCACCCTCGCGTCTGTCGTCTTGTGGTTCTCGCCACCGTGGCTCGGCACGAGCCACCCCTTCTACCAGTACTACGACTACGTCCTCGTCCCCTTCCTCGTCCCCTTTGTCGTCGAACTCCACCCTTTCGTCTTCTCGCCCGACGTCCGCGCCCACGCGCGCATGTACAACCCGGTCTACATGCAGCCCGGCGCCGTCAACCCTATGAGCGGCGTCATGCCCGGCATGACCATGGCGGGCATGCCTGGCATGGCACCAGGCATGGCCGCCACCATGCCCGCCGCGGGCATGCCCGGTACAGTGCCGATGATGATGTCGCCCGGCGGCGCACTCATGGACCTAGGGTACGACTACATGCCCCCGCAGCTGAGCTACCGCCCCGAACGCCACATGTCGCCGTGGGACCTCGCGACGCAACATTCGTCGGGCACGCGCCTTGAGCGCACCTTTCTCGAGTCTCTCGTGAGTACCGCCCTTTCACAACAGCCAACGCCTGCGGGGTGTTGGCAACAGCGCTACCCCTCCCTAACCCACAACAGCTCAGCACCTTCTCGGACAAGACCCACAAGCACCTCAGCGAGGAGGCGGCGAAAAAAGCGCACCGCCGCGTGTACGTCCTCAACAACGGCGGCGACGCAGGCAATAGAACCCTTGGCGGTGCCGCCGCGTACCAGGCTTTCCTGTGAGCTACCTCTGCGGCACGTAGGCGTCACGCTAACGCTGCGCAGTATCTGGGACCGCGACCACTTTACCGTGTACCACCAGAACGCATCGGACGAGAACCGCAACCGCCTGATTGGAATTGCCGTCGGCGAGCGTAGGTTTTGGCCTGCGGGGGTTTGCTGACGCCAGTGCACCGCCTATGGGAGCTCGTCACGCCACGCTCGTCGCGCGCCGACATCCAGACCGCGGGACGTATCGCCGCAGCCACGGCACGCCACATTTTCAACCGCGTAAGTCGGCCTCGTCCACCCTTTGCTCACGTACAGCACTACAACCTTCCCTACGGAAACATGTTCGGGTACCCGTCGCTGCAGCCGCAAGCGCACTACACTGGCGGCCACGACGGGGGTTCGGACTCTGGCTCATCAGCGCACAGCGGGCGCTCGCGCTCCCGCCGCCGCAGGTCGGGCGACTACGTCTCGGGCTCGGCGGCGTACGCGCCCGTCGGCGCAGGACAGGGATACTACGCCGGGTACTCCCAGACCTACGGCGGCATGCCTATGGCCGGCAGTGTCCCGGGCATGCCCATGGCGGGCGGTATGGCTGGCATGCCCATGGCCATGCCCGGCATGGGTATGGCCGGTATGCCCATGGCTGGCGGCATGCCCATGGCGGGGATGGGCGGTGTCGGTATGGCGGGCATGCCCCTCGCTGGCGGGGGCATGGGAGCCATGGGTGCCATGGCGGGTATGGGTGCCATGGGCGCGATGGGCGCAATGGGCATGCCTGTCATGCCCGGCGTAGCGGGTATGGGTGTGGGCGTCGGAATGGACCCATCAATGGTGAGTTACGCTCGAGACCCAAGTGGAGTTATTATGGGGCCCGGCGGAGGCCAGATTCGCCGTCGCGACGCAGTGTACCCTCTTCTCAGCGCGGCCGCGCGTCTCCTCGCGTCCGTGCCGACGTTGCCCGCATACATTGCGTACCAGACGCGCGCGGCGGGGCGAAGAACGCCGCGGAGGGTGAAGAACCGCGTGAGAGAACTCAGCAAAGCGGCAAGAGACGTGGGAGACCATCTCAGCGAACATCTCTCCCTCACAGCTCTCAACCGCCACTACCGCGACCAGATCGCGCAGGCGGGAAGAGAGGCCCGCGACGGCGTCGCTCATCTCCTTATGCCTTGTCTCACGGACCAGTACCAGAGCACATACGGCGCGTACCCTGCAGGTTATCAGTACGGACGCTACTATTAGCACCCTCAGAATGTTGAGCCGCGCCGAGCCGCAGGCAGGAGGCGACGAGCCAACTCAAGAAACGCCACAGCGAGCGTTGGCAATGGCAACGCACGCGGCGACAAGGTCAGCGAGCCACGGTAAGATCGTAATATTGTAAAGAGGAGGACACCGTCGGGGAGGTCAGTTTGGGTTGGGAATTTAGGTCGTGTCACATGTCGAATGCAGGTCTATATAGTACAGCGGGTGGTGGGCAGAGACGTCATCTACTCCGGGAGCGGCGTGGGCTGGACGAGAGGCTCGGGGCTGGCGTTAGTCGTGCAAAACACCATAACTTACCGTAACGCAAAGACAATCTTCTTGCGGACGACGCCGACGACCTCGTAATGGCGGGTGCGTTCCGGCCTGGCCGCGCGGCGTCGTTCGCGCCTACGCTCTTCGCGCTCGCGCTCCGCACGCTCCTCTTCACGCGCGCGCCGGCGTTCCTCCTCAACCTCGTCGTCGTCGAGGTCATATGGATCAGACGAGGGCCAGCCGGGCGCGGGCGAGCTGAGGTCGGACGAGTAATCCCGCGCGCTGCTAGGCGCCCACGGAGATGAAGAGGGCGGGAGCGGGGGACGCGCAGGCGTGGCGAGCTCAGCCTCGGGGAAGAGTGGTCCGTCGTCCTCTTCCTCCTCGTCGTCGTCGCCGGCGCGGCGTTTAGCAGGCGGCGGTTTTGACGGCGTGGCCGCCGAGGCGACCGCTCGCGCTGACACGCCCACGCCAGCGTCCTCCTCTTCTGCCGCATCGCTCTCCTCGTCCTCGGCGTCGCCGTCGAGTGCCATGCTCGTGCCCGCCGCGGCGCGCCGAATCACCGCGTACGGGCGTGGAAGGGACGCAATCTTGCCGTGCAGGAGGTGATGCGCGCCGACGTGTAGTGTTGGCCGGTCCTGATGTTAGCTTCGTCGCGAGCGAAGCGAGCGGCGCCGCCCCTCGCCCCGAGTACACCTTGCACAGGTCGCCGTACTTGATACAGCTGGCCCACGCTAAAAAGGTACCGACGCAGCACGAAGGCGTTCGCCGCCGTTGCCGTCAATAGTTGACTCACCGGCCTCTCGAGCCCCAACACGCCCACAACCCCTCCCGCCTTGTCACCCTCGTACTCGAGCTGGCCCTGGAGCTCAATAACGACGAGCTCGCCGCCGAGCTGTGCCAGCGGCCCCGCGGCCGTCGTGGCGGTAGACGCGCCAAAGTGCTGCGGGAGGAGGGGGAGGTGGATACGCATCTTGGCGTGGTGAACTACAACAACAACAACAACAAAGAGGGCGAGACATTGCGCGCGGCGCGTCGACGCGTTGCGGATATACGGGAAGTACCCTTCCGGGGCGGAGTTGAAAAGCCTCCCCGCGTCCACCCTTCCCGGTTATTCCCACGTGGGCGTCCCTGAATTCCACCGTGGCGGGCATGATTGCCGGCGGCTCGGACGCCCGCCCTGGACTTTTTGGCCAGCAACACGTTCTCCCCAACGACTGTCTGCATCGCACCATCGCCCTCAACGACAAACATGTCCGGTCTCCCTAAGCCCGAGCTCCACAGCGACGCCAAGTTTGTGTTCCTGTCTGACTGGGTGAGTCGCGAGCGGGCTGCGTGAGCCGCACAGCGGTGAGCGTGGCGAGAGTGTCGCGCCGGAGGTGTTGGAGGGGATGTTGGCCGCTGAGGTCTGTTTTGATCGCCCAACGCCCAACGCCCAACGCTGCGTTGGAGCGCGTTGGCTCTACGCAGGAGTCATTTTGGTCTCCCTCGCCCATTGCGCCTGGCATGATTACGCTGTGCTCGTCGCTGACGATGCAGGACGGCACAATCTCGGATAAGGACTCGAACGACTACCTCGTCGACAACCTCGGTTTCGGCGCCGAGCAGCGGCGCGCGTACAACCCCAAGATCATCTCTGGCGAGCTCAACTTTCGCGACTCGTTCCGCGAGATGCTCGCGAGCGTCAGCAAGAACCACTCGTTCGAGGAGTGCAAGCAGCTGCTGCGGGAGAGTGAGTGTCTACAGGCCCGAAGGGCTAGTGTGTGTGGGGGCGTTGAAAGGGGACGAGGGGCGATACTTGCTCGGGTGTGGTGAGCGTTGGCTACTCGTACAACCTGTACCATTTTCCGCGCCGCGCTGCACTGCATCATCGTGGAATGCCCCGACACACACCCCAGGCTAAGCTACATCGATAACATCGGCATTTGCCGATCGATCGATAAGCCAGAGAGAGATGTGTGCGCTGCACGGGCCGCCGAATGCCTGCGCCATCGCCTCCCCAGTTCCCCGAGCCTCCTACCCCGCCCACGTACACGATGAACGCATGTGGCGTGTGGCGGGCGCCGTGTGCGACACCGCGACCCAACATCGGCTCACACCAGACATCAAGCTCGACCCCGGGTTCCCCGAGTTCTACGACTGGTGCAAGGCCAACGGCATCCCCGTGATCATTGTGTCTAGGTGAGTGAGGTGGTAGGCGGCCACGACGTTTGGCGAGGCTGGTTTTCCGACTGTACCCGTCGCGTTTGTCGCCCTCACTGTCCTCGGGGAAGCGACTCGGCTCACACCCAGCGGCATGGCGCCCCTCATCCGCGCCGTGCTCGAGAAGCACATGGGCGCCGAAGCCGCCAACATTGAGATCATCGCCAACGACGTCATGTTCACCGACGCGGCAGGCAAGGGCACGTCGTGGGAGGTGGTCTACCGCCACCCCGAGAGCGGGTTCGGGCACGACAAGTCCCAGTCGATCCTGCCGTACCGGCACATCCCGTCGCGCCCGACCCTCTTCTTCGCGGGCGACGGCGTGAGCGACCTGAGCGCCGCGCGCCACTCGGACCTCCTGTTTACAAAGGTCGCGGCAAACGGCGACTCGGACCTCCTCAAGTACTGCAAGCAGGAGGGCATCCCAAACGTCTCGTTCCGCCACTTTGACGAGGTCCTCGCCTACGTCAAGGAGGTCGTCGCGGGTACCAAGACGCCCAAGCAGATCCTCGATGAGAAGTGGGTCAGGTAATAGAGTGTAGAAAACTAGAGTATGCATAGAGTGCAGTTGGAGTCACGCTGTGGGTCGTGGGTAGTGCGTGTCAGCGTGTACATGTATCTCTGCGGTACGCTGTGCTGCTGTGGGGTGCGCTGCATGCAAACCCCTCGTCGCGCAATTGCACAAGGCAGCCGCAGGCGCATGCTACAGACTACGCATTACAAGTGGGACGCTGGATCCCTGGCCCAACGCCCCCTAATCCCGCTACGCTCAACGCCTACGACGGCCGCGCGCTGACAGAGAACAACAGCTGTTTGCCTTTTCCCTTCTTCTTGCCCTGGCGCGGCGCGTCGGCCGGGGTCGGGTCAATGTCCATCTGTGCGACGCCGTTGGCCGCGTCGTTGACCGCCGCGCTGCCTGCCCAGGAACTTGACGGCGCGGCGGGTGCGGTGCCGCGGATGCGGGCGATCGACTCGTCGCGCGCGGTGGGTTTGGAGAAGAGGGCGGCGCGTTCTTCGGCCTTTGTGCGCGCCGACGACGACGGCAGCGACGGGAACGCGGCCTTGTTGACCTGCTGTGGCTGCGGCTTGGCCGCAGGCGCGGCGCCAAAGTTGACTGACCGGATCTGGGGACCGGCCAGCGCAGACGGCGTCTTGCTCCCCGACCCGGCGCCGCCGCCCGCCCACGGCGTCGAGTGGGTCGATGGGCGAGAGGGGCCCGGGGTGTTCAGCGAGGGGAAATTGCTTGGTGCGAGGCGCGCGGGAGGTCCTGCGCCCGGAACGTGTCGCCCGTTCACGCCCGTCGTCGCGCGGCGCGCGGGCGCGGCGGCGGCCGCCTCCACGCGGTCCCATACCGTCCGCGAGTTTGCGTTCCCCCTCCCAGTGTGCGTTGCGCGCTTCGCTGACAGGATACGCCCAGACGACACACCGGCCCAGTTTGTGCCCACGCTAGTGGGGCCGCCGCCTAGCGCAGGGAACGCCTCTTCCTGCTCGATGCGGAACGAGTTGACCGCGGCGAGGACGGCCTGCTGCTTGTCGCGCTCGCCGTCGCCGTCGAACAGTGACGCAATCTCGCGCGCGACGCCAGCCGTCGCCTCCCTGTCCTCATCGAGTACGTGGAACAGCGTGTCGACCATGTCCTTGGCGCTCGACTCGTTCGTCTTGAACTGCCGCACGGCGGCGCGGAACGACGCGAGCTTGGTCGCCGAGTCACCGACGAGAAGCGCCACGCGCGAGAGGAGCGCAGCGTGCCGCGCTGCCGTCGCGTCGTCGACGTCGTCGCGCGGCGTCGAAAAGCCACTCGCACTCTCTGCGTCAGGCGAATGCGGCGCGGATGACGTCGCGACTGGCGTCGCCAATGCACCGCTGCCGTCGCTCAGACCCGTGGTGAACGCCTTGCGCCGCCGTGTCTCCTCTTGCCGGTCCGTCTGAATCTGGCGCCGCTGCTGTGCTGCCTGCGCGGCGTTCATCGGCGGCGCAGCTAACTGCTGCTGCTGGGGACTGTCGCGCGTGCCAAGCGTAAAGCCACGCCCACCTTGGCGCGACGGCCCGGCTTCGGGGCGCGCAGAAAAGTCGAGATGCACCTGGCGCGCCTGGGCGCGGTCGCGCTGCGACATGGCCTCCCCATGCTACTGTCAGAATACACACCCGACATGGGACCCACCTCTTCCATCATGTGTGCGCGCAGGTCGAGCTCACTACCGAACACCTGGAACTTCTTCTCGATGCACACCGGCTGCATGCACGGGTAGTGGTCGCGGCTGGTGTCAGCAATGACCCACGTTTGATGGCCCTACTTGAAGTGGTTCTCAAGCTTGTTGTAGTTTTGAAAGTAGACGTTGGGGTTGCCCATCTGCTTGCAGACGAAGCACTCTTCGTGTCTCTCGCGCATGTGCTTGAACAGCTCGTCGGGGCCGAAGAACGCTTCGTGGCAGAACTGTCGTCAGTCAAACTCACGGCAGCGAAGCTCACCTCGCACATGGGGTGTGGCGTGTCCCACGACTTGATCAGCTCGCGCTCCTTGTCGCTTCTAGGCCGGGGCGGTTTCTGCCCGCGCTGCAGGCGTGATGGGTCGTGCAGAGCAAGCAGGTGGGGTGGGTATAGCACCTGTTCGTGGGAGAAGCGCGATAACTGGCGCGTGCACAGTTTGCAGAACACGAGACCATGTTCCGCGAGCGTGTGCTTCTCGAGCGCCTGCCACCCGTTCGCCATGTGCGCGCAGTCGGGGTACGGGCAGTTGAAGCGCAGGAGTAAGAGCGACTGCTCCATCTGAACATTAGCACTGCCTTCTCGCGCTCGACCCACCACCTCCTCGTCCTCGAACACGACGCCGAGCTTGTCGTCCTTGTACGGGAACTGCTTCAGGTCAAGCGTGCCGGGAAGTACGAGGCCCTGGTACCACTTCTTGCCCTTGTTCTCTGGCTTGTCCGCGTCGGCCTGGGCGCGCTCGATCGCCGCTTCGCTCGAGGGCTTGCGCATCGGGCCTTCGGGGAACGGCGCCTGCTCGCGCGAAAAGTACAGCGAGGGGCAGAGGGTCTTGCAGTACGCGCACTCGTGCATTCTGCTGGTTAGTTCTGGGCGTGGACGGCGAAGAGTCGACTCACTTGTAGAACACGCGCAGGCGGATCGCACATACACTGGGGTGAGCTACTTGCGCGCAGCGACAGAAACTTCACTCACTGGCAGACATGGTGGTTGCACTGGCCGACGCTCCAGTAAGTCACCGGTTCGGCGCAGATAAAGCACATTGCGCCATCGGTTGGCGGGGGAGTTGCGACAGTTGCCGGCGGCTTTGGGGCAGTTTTGGCGACGACGGCAGACTCGGCCACGGTGGGCTCGGGTTCGAGCTGGGGCTCGGACGGCGCAGGCGCAGGAGAGGTAGACTTTCCCTTGCCCTTGCTTGCCTTGCCGTTGGCGCTGCCGCCAGTGAGGCCAGTGTCGAATGCACGTCGTCTCGACATGGGTGACGAAGGGGAGTGTGGGGAGTGGAAATTGGTCGTTGGGCAAAGCGTTGCTTAAGCACTGTTGAAACTGGGTATCGTGAGAACGCCTGTGATGCTTCTGTTGCCGATGGTAGTGATGGCGAAGCAAACGGTGGAGAGAAGCTGATGCTTTGGTCGTTGTCAATGTCGATGTGATTGCTCGACTTTGCTCTTCGCTCTCTTGTCTTTGGAGTCAGCAACCAAGCACACACCCTCGCAGGCAGGCACCACCACCTATGACACCCCGTCTGGCCGTCTTCGGAGCCGGAGTCGCGTGGACACTAATGAATTACACCTGGCTTTTTAATTAGCAATGACCCACCCAATACCTTCTTTTCTTATCACACGTGGCCTCGCCCGCTTGGGCCGTTCCGCCTAAGTGACCTGGTGGAATGCGTGACCCGTCATCGACGACGACGACCACGGGCATCAGACGTTGGGCACCGATATTGACACTGCGTACACCATCATCGCACCACTGCTCATTCCCACAAATATCCCATCGCCGCCGCCTTCACATCGGCCGACCGCCACGCCACCACGGCCAAACGACGAGAGTAGGGGGCTCAGAGTGAAGCAGAGGCAGCCCGCCCGGCCGCTGGCAGCAATTACCCATCCTCCCGCATCTCGCCCAACATGGCAACGTCTATGAGGGGCTTGACCCAGGTATGTTAGCCGCGGCGCGCGTTCAAACGCGTCTGCAGAGTGTGTATGGCTGCCCCACCCTCGCACCCACCCAACGGCGCATCGTCGCGCTTACCCACAGTACATCTCGGACCTGCGGCAATGCCGCGTCCGCGAGGCCGAGGAGAAACGCGTCAACCGCGAGATGGCGCACATCCGACAAAAGTTCAAGGACGGCAACCTCGACGGGTACCAGAAGAAAAAGTACCTGTCCAAGGTCGTGTTCACGTACATTCTCGGGTACAAGGTCGACGTGGGCCACATGGAGGCCGTCAACCTCATCAGCAGCAGCAAGTTTAGCGAAAAGCAGATTGTACGCACGCCATGGTGCAGGTCCCTTTGGGCTGACGGCTTAGGGCTACCTCGCGATCACGCTGCTTATGCACGAAAACTCGGAGATTGTGCGCCTCGTTATCAACTCGATCCGAAAGGACCTCGAGGACCACAACGAGATCAACAACTGTCTCGCGCTCCATGCCATCGCCAACCTCGGTGGTAAAGAGATGGCCGAGGCGCTGGCCGAGCCAGTCTTCCGTTCCATGATCAGCCCGTACGTTGACCCTCCCCGGCGTCACTAACGTTCCCAGCACCTCGACCACGTTTGTGAAGAAGAAGGCCGCACTTACCCTCTTGCG
Source organism: Cutaneotrichosporon arboriforme (assembly GCA_002335565.1). Classification (NCBI taxonomy): domain Eukaryota; kingdom Fungi; phylum Basidiomycota; class Tremellomycetes; order Trichosporonales; family Trichosporonaceae; genus Cutaneotrichosporon; species Cutaneotrichosporon arboriforme. Next base: position 329,290 of record BEDW01000013.1, on the reverse strand, counting down.
TCTGTACCGGAAGCACCCGTCGGTCATGCCCGTTGATGAATGGGCTGAGCACATCATCCCACTCATCGGCGAGCGCGACCAGGGTGTTGCCATGACGGTCGTGAGCGTGGTCACTGCCATGGCGCAGGATAACCTCGAGGCCTTTGCCGGGTGTTACCAGAAGGCTGTCGACAGGCTAGACAAGATTGTGTTTGACGCCGAGACGCCAGCAGCCTACGTCTACTACAAGGTGCCCAACCCTTGGCTCCAGATCAAGCTGCTCCGCCTGCTGCAGTACTACCCACCACCAGATAACCCAGAGGTCGTCGAGATGGTCAACGGCCTGGTGCAGGCCATTATCGACATGTCCCAAGAGACGCCAAGAGTGGGTCTGAAGATGACAACTTTTGCTGACGGCAGAACGTCCAGCACAACAATGCGCAGAACTCTGTACTGTTTGAGGCAATCAACCTCGCCATCCATCTTGACCCAGAGTCCAAGGTCGTGTCTAACGCGTCGGTCCTGCTTGGCAAGTTTATCCTTGCGCGCGAGACCAACGTGCGCTACCTCGGCCTTGACGCCATGGCGCACCTTGCCGCGTGCTCGACGTCGCTCGTGCCGGTCAAGAGACACCAGGACACCATTATTCTGAGCCTCAAAGATCGCGACATTTCAGTCCGCCGCCGCGCTCTCGACCTGTTGTACTCGATGTGCGACACGACAAACTCGAAACGCATCGTCGGCGAGCTCCTGAAATACCTCCAGGTTGCAGACTACAACCTCCGTGAGGAGATGGTGCTTAAAATTGCCATCTTGACTGAGCGGTTTGCCACAGAGGTGAGCTACGAGCAATGGAGCCAGCTGACAGCAGTACGAATGGTACATTGACACCATCCTCGAGCTCATCTCGACTGCGGGCGATCACGTCGGTGCCGAGGTGTGGTACCGCGTCGTCCAGCTTGTGACCAACAACGAGGACCTGCAGGCGTACGCCTCCGCGGCCGTGTACCACCACCTGCAGGCGCAGCAGTGCCACGAGAACATGGTCAAGGTTGGCGGGTACATCCTTGGCGAGTTTGGGCACCTGATTGCCAACGAGCAGGGTTGCAGCCCTATAGAGCAGTTCCACGCGCTGCATTCCAAGATTAACATTTGCACCGCACCCACACGAGCACTCCTGTTAACGACGTACGTCAAGTGGGTCAACCTGTTCCCCGAAATCAAGGAGCATTTGATCAACATTTTCCGGCGATACACGCACGTGCTCGACGCCGAGTTGCAGCAGCGTGCGTGTGAGTACTTGGCCCTGGCGACGCGCGACGACGACGACGAGTTGCTGCAGGCAGTGTGCGACGAGATGCCCGTGTTCCCCGAACGCGAGTCGGCGCTCGTGTCGCGGCTCCACAGCCGAGGGGACAAGGCGCAGGACAAGCGGACATGGATCATTGGCCAGCAGTCGGAGAACCAGGGGCGTATCGCTGAGCGGTTCCGGAGTTTCCGCAAAGGCTCAACGGCGCCCGAGTCTCCTGTTGACCCGTCGCCGATCCCACCACCAAAGCCGCAGCCTACAATCCTCGAAACACCCACGGTCGCGCGGTCGGACACGGCCGAGCCGATGATGGGTGCCGGCTCGGGCGACATGTCCGAGGACATCATGTCGTCGCTCGCTGGCCTCGACCTCACGTCGCCCACGCAGCAGCAGACCGAGGGTATGCTCACTGGCAACGGAAACGTCATGACCGCCGAACCCGACGTCATGACCCCAGGTACGGAACGGCCCGACGACTTTCTGCACAACGCCACGCTCGGTGGCGTCAACCCGGCCCTTCTCGCGCCCGTCACTGTCGCGCCCAACATTGACAAGTGGCTCGAGCGACTCAGCTATGCGAACGAGGGTGTGCTGTACGAGGACAAGCAGGTGCAAATTGGCATCAAGGCCGAGTACCACGGGCACTTGGGCCGCATCGCCCTGTTCATCGGCAACAAGATTAGCACGCCGTTCACGTCCGTGTCGGCCAAGATTGAGAACGGGACCGAGGACACGCTCAACGTCAAGTTCCACGACCTGCCCGTGTCGACGATCGAGCCGCTCGCGCAGATCCAAGAGATGATCCAGCTCGAGTGCAAGGGCGTCTTCACAAAGCTGCCGACGCTGCGGTTTACTTACCTCGCTGGCAGTTTCACCACGCTCGTGCTGCGGCTGCCCGTGTTCCTCAACCGTTTCATCGAGGGCGTGCAGTTTGACCAGGTCCAGTTCTTCGAGCGCTGGAAGATTATTGGCGGTGAGTAGTAGTTGGGCGGGCATCGTGTTGACGTTGCAGGACCGCCCCGCGAGGCGCAGCAAATCTTCCCGATCAAGCTCACGGCCGACGGCGAGCTCGACGTCGAGCGCAATAGGATGGTCATGGAGGGACAACGCGTCACTGTCCTGCCCAACATTGACCCGAACCCGTCCAACCTCGTGGTTGCGGGTGTGCTGCACATGTCGCAGACGGGCAAGGTCGGCGTGCTCGCGCGCGTAGAGCCCAACAAGGACGCCAAGCTGTGCCGCCTGACTGTCAGGAGCACAAACGAGGCAGTGTCCGCCGAGATGCTCAAGCTGCTTGCGCGCCCGCTCAACGCCGACATTGCGGCGTCGCTCTAAGTTTATATTGTCATGACACACACATACACACATACAGTACTCCGCACATATGTAGCTGTGATACCCTGGGATGGGAGCAAAGCCCTAGCACCATCCGCCCGATGGCGCATCATGTTCGGACGATTGGGCATGTGCCAGGTGCGGAAGCTGCGGGGAGGCCTAAAAACGTCCCTGGTGTCGGTACGCCGTGTGCCGCAACGGAGCATGCACACGACGCAATAATGATGACATGGCATGCATTGACAGGGAGACGGCAGGGGAAAGGGGTGTACGAATGGGGTCAACGGACTGTCGGACGCGTCGCGCGTTGTCGTCGGTCAAGCAGCACGTGTTAACGTGCTCCGAGGTGTATTTCAATCCAGGCACGGGTGAATAGGACTCAAATAGGATTTCTTTGATAAGTGATTAGGTTTAAGGGAGGTTCCGTTAGCCGTTGTTGAGTCTTGGCCCCCAACTGCCGACGACACGGTGTTGACCACTCGTCACTCACTCCACGCCACACACCACCACACCTCTCGTCAACAACGGCACAACACCACTTACTGACTTGCGCGTACGACTCCATCTACGACCCCATCACGCCCGTGTACCAGTCCCGCGGCGCAGTCGGCGCGCTCCACTAACGACGCACACCACTGCGGCAAGAGGCCAGCCAGGCGTCAACCGCCCGCCCCGCTACACCGCTTCCGCCGCTGCACACCGCGCAACCACGTTTTCGGCACGCTCGGCACCCCGAACCCGCACCGCTTGTATCTCCAAGCGTCGTCGTCGTCGACAAAGGGCACGGACGCGGCCGCCTCCTCCTTCGAGGAACCGTAGCGTTCACCCACACCCTCCTTTCCCCACCCCACGCCTTTCCGCATCGCCGACCAGACAGCCGCTGTTCCTGCCGCCATGGCCGATCCAAAGGCCCTCGGCACACTCATCGTCGTGGTCGGCAAAGCCGTGAGTTTCCCCAGGGCCACATGTGCAATGCTGATCCTTGTAGCGCAACTTGCCAAACAAGAGCCGGTTTGGAAAGCAGGACCCGTACTGTGCCGTGGAGATTGGTGCAGAGAAGCGCAAAACCAAGCCCATCAAACGGTGAGTGCCCCGCGTCGCGCACGCTTCCGCTCCCGAGCTCATGGGTCTCAGCGGCGGACAGCACCCGGAATGGGACGAGGAGCTGCGTTTCACAATCTACGAAGACGTCGACGACATGCTTTCGGCGTCACAGTCAAAACCGCTGCCGGGCGCGCCGGGCGTCGTTACCCCCGCGTCCATGGCGTCAAAGAGCCGTAAGGGGGCAGGCAAGAAGGCCGGCAAGACGATGCGCGTGTCCGTGTACGCCGACGACCCAAAGGAGCCAGAACTCATCAGCGAGGTCGTCGTTCCCATCGACGACGTGCTCGTCAAGGGCGAGGTAGACGGTGGGTGCCGTGTTGACGGGGTGTGGGCTGACGCGCCAGAGTGGTATGACCTCCTTTCCAAAGACAAGTACTGCGGTGAAATCTACATGGAACTGACATTCTACTCGAATGTGAGTGGCAGTGTGTGCATGCATGCATGCATGTTGACGCCCAGGCTGTTCCGCCTAAACCAAAGCCGCCTGTGCAGAACCCGATGGCGAACAACAGTCCTCACCGGATGGGAGGGCGACCGGGCTTGCCGACGAGCGGGTCTGTGTCGGGCATGAACCTGTACATCCCGCCGTATCAGTCGGGTGCCGCTGGTGCTGGGGGAGCGGCTGTGGCGGGCGCGCCTGCTGGCCCGACAAGCACGCCGCCGAGGCCAGTGTCCATGGTGAACAACAGCTTTGCCGAACTCGGCCTCCCGCACCAGCAGCCGCAGCAGCAATCGACGCAGAGCCACCTTGGTCAACCGCCCAACGCCGCCGACGCACTCGCAGGCCAGATGGGGTCGATGGCGCTCGGCCCAGCGCACCATCGCCCCGCCGCGCAGCCGGTGCAGAGCGCGTCGATCGGGCACGCGCGGCCAGTGTCATACGTGGGCCCAGCGACCCAGCATCAACAATCGCAGCAGCCGGGCAGTGGCGGCGCTGCACCAGCCAGCGGAGCCGCGCCGTGGGCATCGCTCATGCCTGGGCAGCAGCTACAGCAACAGCCGCATGGCATGGCGCGGCCAGTCAGTTCACAGGATCTGTCGGCGTGGAACCAGAGCATGGACCCGCGCGCAAACTCGGTGCCGCCACGGCCGATGACGTCGCAGACGCAGCACCACGGGCGGACAGGTTCGCAGAGCAGTGCACTCGCGGTTCCGGGCGGATACCCGTCATCGTCGTACCAGGAACCTGCGGCGCCGCAGGGATACCAGAGCCCTCCTCCGACACAGGGGTACGCGAGCCCGCCGCCGAATCAGCCTGTGCCAGGGTCGTTTGGTCAGGCCGGCCCGCTCCCGACTCCGCCGTCACAGCAGGGCTCGTTCAGCCAGCAGGCGCCCTACACGCCGCCGCAGCCCGGTCGACAGGGCTCGTGGCCGACGCAGCAGCCGTACCAGAACCACCACCAGAATCAGCCTCACCAGCAGCAGCAGCCATACACCCCGCCTGTGCCGCCGCCAGCGACAAAGCTGTCTGGGTCGCTGCCCAACACGCCGTCGCACATGTCGAGCGGGAGCGGGTACCAGAACGGGCCGTACGGCTCGCCGTCGGCCGCTCCGAACGCGTACGCGCACCGCCCGTCGTTGGGAGGCCAGGCGCCACTGCCTCCGCCGCCGCCACCGCCACACCGCCCCTCTGTGGGGTACTACCCCTCGGACGAGCTGTACGCGCAGGGCGGCCAGCAACAGCAGCAGCAGCAGGCTCCCCCGCAGAGTTACGGCGGATACCAGTCGCCGCCGCCCGCGCAGATGGGCGGGTATCAGCCGCCGGAGCAGTACCAGGCGCCTCACCAGCCTCACCAGTCACCGCACCTGGCGCCGCACCAGGCGCCGCAGGGGTACGCTTCGCCGCCGCCGCAGCAGGGGTACTATGGGGGAGGAGCGCCGCCTCTGCCGCCGCGCGTGCCGTCTCCGATGCCAGGTGGCGGCGCGGGGGCCACGTCGTCGGGCGCGAACAACACCGACTGGCGCAGCTACCTGAACAGCTTAAGCCATGTATCGGGTACGCCAGGCGCTGCGGCGGCCACTGCGCCGCCCCCGCAGCAACAGCAGTATGGCGCCCCGCCGGCCCAAAACGACTGGTACGGCGCGGCCGGCCCGCCGCCGTCTGTCCCGCCGAGCTTGTACTCGCCGCCGCAGCAGCAGCAGTGGTAAGCTAGTATGTGTACGGATGCGCGGCGGTAGCATAGGTGGGTGGTGTGCGCCGTAGAAGCCCATATAGACATGTGGTGGATCTGTCCGTCTGCACTTGATTTTTGCATGCGAGAGTGGCCCGGGGAGTTGTTTAGGCAGAGGTGGTGGCCGGGTAAATTGGCTAGGTGGCCAGGCCACGTTGCTGACAGAGCCGGCGACGTTGCTGACATAGCCGGCGACTTCGCTGACATAGCCGGGATGGGTCTGTCGTCGAAGGAGGACGAGTGATCGGGACGTAGTGTGGTAAGCGTAGTCAGTCAGTCGTATATAACACAGGGGCTGGGGTAAGATAGGCTAGAGAGCTCTCCCGTCCCGTTAACGCTTTCCGACAGACACAACAATGGCATCATCGTTCAGACAACTAGCGGGCATCCCGCCATCGACGGCATCGACGGCCGACTCGGTGCTGGTGATTATCGACGCGCAGAACGAGTACGCCGACGGCGCACTCAAGGTCACCAACGTCGACGCGTCGCGCAAGGCCATCAAGGCCCTCTTGGACAGGTACCGCGATAACGGCGGCAAGGTCGTGCATGTCGTGCACAAGGTAAGTGACATGTCCCGCGGCTGGCCTGCAACGCATGGCTGCGAGCGGGGCTGCGTAGCGGGGCTGCTTGGGGGGCCAGACGGGGCTACAGTCGGGGCTGCGTAGCGCGGCTGCAGACGGGGCTGCGAGCGGGTTGACGGCCCGCGGCCTCGCATGCTGAGCAGAGAGCAACGCTCTGCGTTTCCAGAGGCGTGGCCATACGTCCGCCCCGTTGAGGAAACCCACGTCCAGGCGCAATTCACCCTTGCTCAACGACTCGCACCAGCCTCGATACTCCCTGCTCGCTCTTTCTTCCTGCTCACCGCTCGCGTCGCTAACGGCGCAGGTACCCGCGGGCACACCGGTGTTTACGCCGGACACGCCTCTAGCTGCCGAGTTTTCCGAGCTGGCGCCGCGCGACGGCGAGCCCGTCGTGTCGAAACTGCACCCGGGCAGCTTTGCCGAGACCGAGCTGGGCGACGTGCTCGCTGCGGCGGGGCGCAAAAAGCTCGTGCTCGTAGGATACATGGCGCACGTGTGCGTGTCGACGACGGCGCGCGAGGCCGCGCAAAAGGGCTTCGACGTCCTCATAGCCCAGGACGCCATTGGCGATCGCGATGTTCCCGGCGCAACGGGCGATCAACTCGTCAAGGTGGGTGGAGTGCCACCGGCCCGAAGGGGCGGGGGCCTAAGGCCATGAGCTATTAGGCGCAGAGAGGACCGTTGTACGAGTGTGTGGCAGCGTAAAGGCGTGCTGTTGCATGGCGCTTGGTGCAGCGCACCTCGCTGCGCGCTGTACATGCCCTCCCCACTTCTGACGCCGCGCAGCCGTTGGGCCGCCTGGCGCCACGTCCCCGTACAAGTGCTGACGGCAGATGGTCTGCACCGAGCTCGGCGACGCGTTCGGCACAATCATCAACAGCACGGACGTGCAGTAGCAGTAGCAGTAGCATACGTAAATATGAAGCAGGGAAATGCAGAATGCGAGAGTTCAAGAGACGCTGGCACGAAGAGGGCATTCCCCTCTGGGGCTCCTCCGATTGACGGCAACCACCATTCCGGCAACGATGTCATCGGCCTCCACCACTGGCCGCCACTCATTGCACACCACATCTCTCACTCGACAACGATGCGGCTACTCGTGTCCGCGTTGCAGCGCACGGCCGCGCACCGCGCCACTCCCCCGCTCTGGCCGTACGCCCGCCGCTGGCCGGTAACAGTGTCACCGACGGTGCTGCGTGTACGTGGCGCGCACGACGATGCGAAATCTAGCGAAGGCGAGGCGCCGACATCCAAATCGTCTGCGCCAAAATCCGGTCCGCGCTCCGTGGCCCCGCCCGACGCAAAGACGCTCTTGATCGTCTACCACTCGCTGACGGACGGTGCGCGGCAGATGGCGTCGGCGGCGTTTGACGCGGCCGTCGCGGCGGACGCGGACGGCGTGCATGTCCGCATGGTGCCCGCGCGCAGCGCCGGCGCCGAAGACGTGTTGGCTGCGCAGGCGTATATCTTTGCTACGCCCGAGAACCTTGCGTCGATGGCTGGGGCGATGAAGGACTTTTTTGACCGCGCGTACTACCCCGTTCTGGGGCGCGCCAACGGACGGCCCTACGCCGCCCTCATCTGTGCTGGATCCGACGGCGAGGGCGCCCTCCGCCAGCTCGACCGCATCGCCCTCGGCTGGCGCTTGAAAAAGGCCGCAGAGGGCACGATTGTGTGTACTCATGCGCAATCGCCGGAACGTGTCTACGCGATGAAGACGATTGTCGACGAGGATCTCGAGCGGTGTCGAGAGGTCGGCGCGGCCATGGCGGAGGGGTTGGCTCTGGGTGTGTTCTGAGGCGCCGCGCGTAGTGCGCCGCCGAGAAGGGCCGGCTGAGCCAGACCTAAGCCCTCTGGCCGAGCGAGCCAGATCGCCGCTGACGAGTTTACAACACGCAAGAGCCCCGCACTCTGCTCCGCTCAGCACACGCCGCGACCACAGCCCCGCGACCTCCATAGCTTCTGCATAGCATCTGCACTGTTCCAAAGCCTTTACTTGGGCGCATACGCCACCACCTCGATCTCGACGCGCATGTCGGCCTCCGCGAGCGACTTGACGCCGAGACAGGTCCAGAGAGGCTTGTGGTTGGGCATCCACTGGCGCAGGTTGCGCACCGTGGCCTCGAGGGCGGGCTCGTCGAGCGGGACGTGGTACGAGTTGACGCGGAAGACCTGCCCCGTGAGCGAACGTAGCGAGCGACGGGGACGGGATTTGTTGTAGGCGATGCAGACTTGGAGTAGGTTGGGGGTGCCGAGCCTAAACCACGCCGAGCCCAACCATCCCACATCATCCATCACTACTACCCCACCGCACACCAGCACTAAACCAGCGCCAGTACCCACCTGGTCCCAGCCACTCCCGCCCGCCTCGCGCAGCGCGAGGTCGACGTTACGGAACGCCTGGTCGATCTGGTCGATAATGGAGGTGGGGAACGCGCCCGTCTCGGGGTCCCACCCGCCTGGCGTCAGCACAAGCGCGAACGCTGCCACCGGCCGTAGTCAGCAGGAGGGATAGCGCTGAGCGGCAGGCACGCGTAGCACGCGTAGCACGCGGTACCCCGCCGGCACTGCCGCGGGGCCCTCTTCCCCGGCTATGCACCGGCGAGCACTCGGCGCACCCGATAGGTGCGTCGGCGGGCGCGCGCGGTGTAGGCTGGTAGGTTCGGGAGTAGGTTCGGGACGCCTCGCTCCGCTCGCCACGGATGCCAAGACCACGCCTGGAGGGCAGCACTAAAGGTGGGGCCCACGCGGGCTCGCTGCGAGGCGTAGGGCTCACCTTGTCCTGCACACTCGATACGGTCGCCCACGCGCACAGTCTGCGAGTAGTGGAACATGCGGGCGTGGCGCTCCCCAACGCCCGGGTACGTGTAATACGACAGCGACGACATGTGCACACTAGTAGAGTAGTAGTCGTGGTTCGAGGTGAAGTGGGCAAAGGAGAGGCCAGTATCGGCGAATTGGTTCGGTAACTAAGCTTGGTCATCAGTCGGTTGCCCTGCCAAGCCTGGCAAGTATGTGGCAGTTCGCCCTTGTCGACATGAGTGTGGCCAACGGGGTCGCGCGGCGCGGGGCACACACGCGGGTCCGCACGTCACTGCGACGGCGGGGGGTCGGGGGGCGGAGCAACGCCAGCGCTGTCCCGACGCCCCGCCGCCGGGGGGGGGCATATATCTCCCGCGCACGCAGGTGCGATGCCATCTCTCCCCCCTCCCTCTACTCCATCTGTAGTCCACGACCATGTCCGCGTGCAAGTTTGCTTCCTACCCCGGCCTCGGCGAGCACAACGCCGCGACGCTGCACTACTCGCAGGCCGTGCGCGTGGGCGACAACCTCGAGACGTCTGGACAGGGTGAGTCGCGCCGCCCGTTAGGCATTGCATTCCATCGCTAACCCCAGGCGGCTGGGACCCCGCAGCCAACCCCGACTCGATGACTGTCCCGGACGACCTGGACGCGCAGGTCGACCAGGCATTCAAGAACTGCGACCTCGCACTGCGTACCGCCGGCGGAAAGGGTTTCGAGCAGGTACGTGGCGTCGGGGAGGAGCACATGGGGAGAGCGGGAAGGAGGCATACCGCGGAGAAGGGAGAGCCTCGTGTCCTAGCTACGGAGCATGCCCCCGCACGTTTTACGGTGCTCGCGCTTTCCGCTCACGCCTCGCGCTGACGCCAGGTGTACCGTATCAACTCGTACCACGTCCCGCTGGACGAGCCCGCGCTCGAAGCCATGGTGCGCAACTTCCGCAAGTGGATGCCCAACCACAAGCCTATCTGGACCTGTGTCGGCGTCACGTCGCTCGCCGACCCGGGCATGAAGGTTGAGATTGGCGTCGTGGCTTATGACCCCAAGTAGCGATGCGGCCGGCCCGGCGGCAGAGTTTAGTTGATGCAGTTCAGCAGTACCACAGCACGTCGAGCGACGATTGCCAGTTGTGTCGGCAAGGACTAACCGATCGTTCCTGTGCAGTCTCGCGCTGACCGTGGCATGGCGCCACGCCCGCCTTGTAGTGTACTCTGCATCACGTCTACTGGAACTAGATGGCTCGCGTGTAGCGCAAGCTAGACCGGGGCGTCGGTGTAGGGGGGCGTCGATGTAGGTTCTGTGCGCGCTGGCGCGCGCGTTTAGACCTTGACACTCCAGGGGTGCTCAATCTGGCCGGTCTGGATGGCGTCAAGGTGGTTGAGCAGACCCTTTGCAATGTCGCCCATGCCCTGCCCCTCGGGTCCACAGGGAATGTCAATGTCGCGGCCGTTGTAGCCAATCTTGTCGACGGCAGACACGACGGCAGCCGTGCCCGTGCCAAACACCTCGACAAGGGTACCGTTCTTCTCGGCCTGGACGAGGTCGTCCATGACGACCTTGCGCTCGTTGATCTCGAGCTTGTCGGGCCAGCCAGGGACCTTGACCTTGCCGCTGGCGTGGTCGCGCATAAGCTGCATCGCGCTGTCGCGCGTCACGCCCGGCAGCACAATGTCCTGCAGCGGCGGCGTCACCACCTCGACCGTCCCGTCCGGCTTCTTGAACGCGACAAACAGGTTCATCGTCCCCACCTCGGTCAGCTCGTGCTCGTCACCGAGCAGCCACAGGTTCTGCGAGTACCCGTGCTGCGCCGCCGCCTTCTGTGGCACAATGCCCGGCGCGTAGCTACTGTTAGCGCCCTCGCTAGAGTTGTGCGGCCTCGGCTTACTTTGCGCCGAGCTTGTAGCCGCCCGTACCGCCGTGGTGCGCGCGCACAAACTCGGTGGTCGCGTAGAGCTGCACCGGCTTGAAGCCCTTGGGGTAGTACGGCCCGACGGGGCAGCAGATGACGAAGAGCATGGCGTCGGTGCTGGGGCCGACGCCGAGCGCGGCCTGGGTGCCGATAAGCGTGGGGCCTGGCGTCAGCGCACGCTTGAGCGAGCGAGCGAGCCTCGCCTTGGGCGAGGCGAGCGAGAGCGGCGTGACAACAGTGGGAGCCAAGAGAGAAGCTTAGAGGAGCTGGAAAGCGACGGCTTGTGGTCGGGCCCTCTCGGACCTTGACTAGCCATCACGCCGTCTCTCGCCGTCTCGCAGCCTGCAACTGCTCGAGACTTTGACCACTCACGGATGTAAAGCGAGTACCCCTTCTCCTTGGGGATCCACTTCTTGTCCACGTCGACGAGCTTCTTAATGAGCTCGGTGAGCTGCTCGCCGTCAAACGTGGGGAGCGCGATACGCGCCGCCGAGTTGTTCATGCGCTCCATGTTCTTGTCCGGCCGGAACAGGCGCACGCTCCCGTCCGGAGCGAGGTACGCCTTGGTGCCCTCGAACAGCGTGAACGCGTAGTGGAACACGGTCGACGACGGTTCGAGGTTGAGTGTCTGGTCTGCGGCGTTAGGCAAGCACGGGCGAGCTGCTGCTCAATCAAGCGGCGAAGCGGAGCGCGACCCCGCGTAGCGTGGCGCGCCGTCGCGCACCGCGGCCGCGTCTGCCACGACACGTCTAGTAACCGGCACTAGCGCAGGAACACTGGTACCGCGGACCTGATCGCCATGATCTGCCCGACGCGTACCGCATCTACACCGCGCCGTCCGTCGGGATACACATCCGCTCTTGTGTGTGCGTGCACGACAGAGGCGGGCGGTGAGGCTGGGTGCTCGCGTAGCGTGCCTCTCTCTGCTCGCTAGCAGAGATAGCGCGCGGCACCCCCCTCGCCTAGTCGCCAGCTTTCGCGGGCACGCTGCGGCGCGGTGGGAGAACGCAGCGGCTCTGCCGCTGCGCGCTCGAGACACACTCACAAGGCTTGATCTCGGGCGTGCCCCAGCCCGTCTGCTCGTTCCACGGGATAGTGAGCATGTGGTCGGTGAACGTGTGGCCAAACTTGAGGTCCTTGGCCGGCGTCATCTCCTTGGGCGACGCCGTCTTTTCAATCGTCACGGCCGACGCCTGGCGTTAGTCCTGCAAAAGCACGGCGAGCGTCGCGAGCGTCGCGAGCGCAGCGAGCCGTGCGAGCCGTGCAAGCCGTGCAACCCGTGCGGCCATCATGCCGGCTGGACCACCGTGGGGGTAAGGGTGGGGCGTCGCGCATCGGCGTGTACACCCGCGGCCCCTCGTCCCGCCCAGCGGCGTCGAGTGGACCCGCGCGACGCCGCTAGAACAGTCCCAAGACCGCGCACGTCGCGGCGACCACCAAAACCAGCTCACGCCGCGTCGCGCCGCACCGCGTAAACCCACCTGGATGTCATTCCCGGGACCAGTATACTTGCCGCGCGCAGCGAGTGCGAACGCGCGGGGCGCGGCGACGCGCGCAGTGGCGGGGGCCGACAATCGCGAGAAGGAGCGGAACGAGAGCCTCTGGAGCATGATGGCGTGGTGGTGGTGAGTGGTGGTCGTCGTCGACAACTTTGTATCCCCCTCCCTCCCCACCCAACTCGCAAGTGCCCGAGTCACCCACCCGCAAGGCCCGGCCGGTCGGCCGCAACTAACTCGACGCAAAGGCCACTCACGTGACTCACCTTTCCCTAGCACCACGTCTCGGCATTGTCCGACTACACTCCGTCCACTTTCCGCCAGCGTCAGTTATCGTTCAAGTCGTCACCAACGCCGACTCGACTCGAACTCGGCCGGGTGCATTGTTCATTGCGGGCTCTCCAGGATTGAGCTGTGCGCTGAGGTCTACGATTAAGAGAGACTGCTCATACGTGGCCTGTCGCCGCGCTGTTCGTGGCGCTACGCGCCACTCGCGCGCGCGCGCTCACAGTCAAGCCACACCATCCATGCTCGAAGATACAGACGGAGGGTGTGCGCACGCTGCGCGCGCACACACTCCAAACTACGTCGTACATGAACCCGTGTGAGTTCGTCGTTGGGTATCGCATTATACTTTGGCGTCCTTTACGTGGCAGTGTTGATGACAGGAGGGGTAGGCTACAGGGGAGTGTGCCTGCGCCCCAGCCCCAGCCGTTTGCGGTGGGTGGGCCGACATTGTCGTGTCGTGCGCGTGTATAGAGTCTGGTTGATGCAAGAAGAATTCGGGAGCGCATGTGGGGGTTTGGTTGGTGGTTGGGGCAAAGGATATGAATTAAGGAATGTGAATCGTTGGCCTACTCCATGTCGACGTCGGACTGGCGGCGGGTGCGCTGTCCCTCAAGATCGTCGTCGTCCGAGTACTCGTCGTCGTCCTCGACGGCCTCCTCGTTGTCCTCCTCCTCGACATAGTCCATGCTCTGCTCGGCCAGGAACGACGCGGGCATCAGGCTCTCGCCAGTGTACGTGAACCCGCGGAAGTTTTCCTGCACCGAGCTCGTGAGCGGGCTGCCGTTGATCGCCTGGGGTGGCGGGTGGTTGGGCTTGATCGCCATGCCCATGTGCGACGGCTTGGACAGGCTGCCGCCGGGGCCGACGTACGAGTGCCGCCCGGGCTGCGGCATGTAGTCGGCATCCTCGTGTATGTTGATGCCGGCGTCCTCGAGCGTCGAGTTTGTAAACTCGGGGTCAAAGTTGGCCACGCTCTCGTCAGAGTCGACGATCGGTTTGAACGGCGGCGTGATCTGCTTCTTGTAGAGCAGGTCCCAGTCAATGCTCGCAAAGAACGGGTGCTCCTTGAGCTCGGCTGCGCCCCGCTTCGCGCCCAGCCGGTTCTGCGGGTTCCGGTTAAGCAAGCCCTTGACAAACTGCTTGCCGTCGTCGCCGATCACTGTGGGCGTCAGCTGTTGCCCTGCGGGGGTCCACGACTCACCATGCTTGGGGAAGCGGATCTTGCCGTAGCAGATCAGACGGTACATTTCCTGGGTCTGCTCGGCGTAGAATGGGCTCCAGCCGCAGCACATTTCGAATAAGAGCACACCAAGCGACCAAAAGTCGACATGCTTGCCGTACCCTTTCTCGTCGAGTAGCACCTCGGGAGCGAGGTACTCGGTCGTGCCACAGAACGTGTTGGTGAGCTGGTCGTTGGTCAGGTCCGGCTTGGACAGGCCAAAGTCGCACAGCGCAATGTGTCCCGTGGCGTCGAGCAGAATGTTCTCGGGCTTGAGGTCGCGGTACACAATGTTGTACTTGTGCAGGTGTTCGAGGGCGAGCACGAGCTCGGCAATGTAGAAGCGCGCGCGGTCCTCAGAGAAACGGCCTTCCTTTTGCAGGTGCCAGAACAGCTCGCCACCCGACTTGTAGTCGGTGACAAAGTACAGCTCCTTCTCTGTCTGGAACGAGAATTTGAGGCCGACGAGGAACGGGCACTCGAGCGAGCGCTGCAGAATCTTGCGCTCGCCGATCGTGTGCGCCACCTCCTTCTTGGCCACAATCTCCTTCTTCGACAACACCTTCATGGCGTAGATTCGCTTCGTGTCGCGCTTGCGCACCTGGAAGACGCGCCCAAACGTGCCGCGCCCGATCAGCTTGAGGAACTCAAAGTCGGACGGCTTGAGGTGGATCTTGCTCTTAATGTCAGCAGAGTTCGTTTGCAGTGTGACCCACCCTCGCCGCCGTAAACGTCATCTGGATCCAGATCTCGCCAGTGACCTGCTCGTTGCCGCGTGTGCCGAGCTTGTACCACTGGTCGACAGTGTAGCCGTCCTTGAGCACAGGCTTGATCTGGAGCATGCCCAGGAAGCCCTCGCCCGCCTGGTTGCGGTCGTACACTGACACGAGGACGACCGATGCGGCCTGCGTAAGGTCGCTAACGGTCAGCAAAACAGTGTTGCAGAGCTGGGGAAACTCACAATGTCACCTCCTCTTTCCAGATGGGGTCACCTGGGCCTGGCTTGCCGAGCCACGAGGTTGGACCGTCGTCGGCTTTGGGGGTACGCGCGCCGTCCTTGCCTTTACCCCGGCCCATGGCGTCGGCAAACGCGCGTGTGATCGAGCCGAGACCGCCGCCGGACGAGGTGCGGCCGAGCGGCTGTGGCGTGGCGGTGGTGAACGGGACGTGGGAAGGGTTGGTGACCGGATGCGGGGTACGCGAGACAAACTCGTTCTGTTCAAACTGCATGACGACGTAAGGCTGGGGCTCGTGTTCAGTGTTGACGTGTAGGCCGCGGGCCTGAATCAACTTGACGTTGAGCGTTCCCCGGATCGACTGGGTCGGCGCGGCCGTGGCGTCTTCGGGTGTCGCGGTGCCGTCCTGTGGTGTGCGTGCTCCGCTGCCGCCCAGAGCCTTGCGCATCTTGGGGTTCTCGTGCAGACCAAAGCCGCCCACGCCACCCGCTCCGCCGAGTGTGTCGCCGATCGTCACCTGCGTCGTTGGCAGTGCGGCACCTGGCGCGCCCATTGGTACAAAGCCGACAGTAGTCGGGGTTCGCACACCGCTGCCACCGCCGCTGCCAGCTCCACCGGGCGAGCCACTGAGTGACAGGGCCGACGTCGCCTTGGCAAGACCCGGTGCGGGGGACTGCTGCTGCTGATGCTGCGGCATGTCGAAGGGGTTGGGATGGGGCTGGGCAGAAGCGCGGGGTGTGGCTTGGTCAGCTGGTCCACCAAAGCTGCCCTGGAACGAGTTGGATGGCGACAGCGACGGTGGCGCAGGTTGTTGTGCTGCCGCGGCATTTTCGTGCGACTGCTGCTGCTGCTGCGTCGGTGCAGCCGACGACGACGGCCACAGTTGCTGCGTGTGTCAGTGGCGGTTGGAGGGTGGTGGTGTCTGTCATGGACGACGCAAGTGGCGAGGGTGGCCGGGATATGGGTGGGCATCGTGTTTCACGACGCCAGAGATAGGGCTTCTGGCATGCGATGGACGCAAAAGCTGACCCAACCCGGCAAACCAGGCCGCGTTATAGACTTACCTTTACACCTTTGAGCATTGGCATGGGGGCGGGTACAGCTGCGGGGCTGCGTTAGGCCAGAGACGTGTTTAATAAAGTAGGAGCAAGAAGGACACAACGGCAAGGGGGCGCGGGGTAGGGAGTGGTGCGGGGTGTGTGTTCGTGTGTGGTGTGTGTTTGTGCTTTTATGTCAAGAGACGGTGGGGAACGACGACGATGAGATTGCGTGCGGAGAGCAGTCGCAGTCTCTCGGTGTGGGCCCGAAGTCGTCGCGACAGATGACAGCGGGGAGAGTGGTAGAGAGGAACAAGACGACGAGCGGAGTGAGAGGAGTGAGGACGAGGTGGGTGGAGATGGAGACTCGGAGCAGGAGTACAGCAGGACGGAACGATGACTGCGATCAAGGTGGGGGAAGGCGGGCATGTGGTGAGAGGGAGAGTGGGTCCAGACCCGCCCCGGGAGTCATTAGAAATTTCTAATCAACCCCGGGTTACTTCTAATGTCAAACGCAAGCGTAATGCAGGGTTTTACCCCTTTCCACCCTGGACGGTAACCTCTCAAGGTGGCGTGCCTGCCTGTCATATGGTGAGGAATTTTTACACTGCAGAGAGCCGTGGTGGAGCCCTAATTGACCCTTTCCATTCCTAATTGACAAATTGAATCCTCTCGACTCTTTACTTTGTGTCCCATCCGGCGAGGCCCAGTAAAGCCTATTACAGCATGCATCTGGGCAAAGCACTGAGCACAAAGCGCTGTGCCAACTGTATTCATGCACGTGACGCCATACAGCGGAACGCGGAACAACCCGTGCCTGATTCATGTGGCCCACCGTCTCCCCCGCCTCCCCCGGAGCACAGGCCACAGGCTAATCACGGCGTCTTGCAAAAGTTGCAGAGACGCCGACACCACACCACTCACACGCACACACTCCGCTCGCTTTTACCTCTCACCATGCTCGGCTGGGTAGAGAGCGAGGCCGAGCTGGTCTGGAACTTTGGCGCGCGGGGAGACGACGACGCTGCCGACGTCCGCCTCGCTTCACCCAAGCGTGCAGCGACGCCGACCACAACGGGGGGGGACTTGGACACCGGGGTCTGCGCAACTTGCAGCGCCTGCGGTTCCATACGGCCCACCGCCACCACGGCTACGCCGACGACGCCCCGGCGCACAATGGCAGAAGACTCTAGCGCCCAGTCGACGCCGACGCACGCCGAGCGCGAACTGCGCGTGGTCGAACGAAACCTCGCCCCGTCGCGCGAGAACACCCCCACGCCCCAACCCCGCCGGCACTCCAAGCTTCCCGAACGCAAGAGTGCGCTCAGCCAGGCGTACATCGTCGACAGCGACGATGAGGGTGACACGGCGATGGAGAGGGCGGCAGTGCGTGACGAGGGCGGCAGTGACGACGACGACGACGAGAGTGGCGATGAGCCCAGTACCAGTTCAAACCCCGACACAGGACGCTCGCCTAGCGCGCTGCCTCCATATCCACCCACAGACTCCATCAAGCCGCCACCGCCTAGCTCTATGCCCCTCGTGTCGCTGTCGCAAGCGGACGACTTGCCCCCGGTTCCCCGCAAGCGCCGGTGGAAGGACGCCGACTATGAGGTGTTCCTGCGCAGCGAGCTGACGGACGACGCGGCGGTCCATGCGTTCCTCGCGTCACGGTGGCTGGGGCCGAACGAGCTGCGCCGCCTCGAGGCCACGGGGCGTGAGTGTTTGTCACTGTGCGAGGCTAACTCTAGTCGTGACGTACAAGCGGGGCAAGTTTCTGGAGGCGGAGAAGACGGCTATTCGCGATCACTTACAGACGTTCCAGAAGGTAAACAAGGTGGGGAACTCGAGTTGACGGCAGACACACGATGTCTCGGACGCCGACCTTGTCGACCTCATCATGAGCAAGGGGCGGTATGTCGAGCGCAGCCGCTGGCCGTCGTTTTGGTTCGACCTCGGTGGGTTACTAGATGTAAGGAAGCCGTGCTGATAGTGCAGCGGCAGAAGTGCCAGGACGACCGGTTCGCAGCGTTGTCGATGCGGTGAAGCGCATGTACGACCCGCGTGGGCGCAAGGGCATGTGGCTGCCGAGCGAGGACCGGGCGCTGCTGCAGTGAGTCACGGGGTGATGCCGTTTGTGGTGACGCGGAAACTGACGTGCGCGCAGGGCGTACGAGCTGTACCCCAACCAGTGGAGGAAGATCAGCGAGGCCGTCGACCGGTCCGAGCTCGACTGCCGCGATCGGTACAGGCAGGAGTTACGGGACCGAGGCACGCGCGCGACGGGGTCGTGGTCGCTTTCCGAGTGCGCCGAGCTCGAGATGGCCGTCCGCAAGGCGTGTGCGGACCTCGGGCGGGATCCGCTCAAGGACGCCGTGCCGTGGGACACGGTCGTTGAGCTCATGGGCCGGCAGCGGACGACGTCGCAGTGTCGTAAAAAGTGGTGAGTCACGGTTTGTGTTGGTGTGTGCCGTGTTGATGCAAGGCGCGACGCCCTCAAGACTGGCGATGCCGCGGCCGAGCACGTCGCGCCTGGTCCGCACAACGAACGTGCCGTGGACCGGCGCGCAATGCTGCAGCGCCTGCGCGACCTGGGCGTACAGCACGAGCGCGACATTGTGTGGACGCAGGTACCGACCGAGGAATGGGCGGTACGCCCCGCGCTGCTCAAGAACATTTGGGGTCAACTACGGCGCCGCCTGGAAATCCCCGACCGCGAGGAGATGCCGTTGCCAGGTGAGGTCAAGGGCGCAGGTGGTGAGCTGATGCAAAGATCTTCTGGATAGGATCGAGGCGGCCCTCGACGACGTGGACGCGCGCGTTGCCCAGTCGGGCGCCGCGCGGAGTGCACGTAAACGCGCGCTAGACGATCGGCCAAGTCGCGTCAAGCGCATGAAGACTAAGGCAGCCAGCGGGCCCGCCTAGGAAAGCTATACCACGCATGTTCATACCACTATCAATATCACTGTACTCGTCGACTCTTTTGACGTTACCGACACGGAGCCAGGGCGGAGGCACTGCGCGCGGCCGCGGGACTCACAGACCCACTTACCACTGACGCCGATCTGTACACAGAGCGCCGGGCGGTGGCCCGCGCGTGACGTTTCCAGAGACTTGGGCAACGGCCCAGGACATGGAACGCGGCTTGTGCTGTGTTGCCAGCTTACGCCTCGTACTACTAGCATCACTCGTGAGGCCGCCTCGGCGCGGACCATGGCGGCCGGCGACGGCGTAACGAACAGTGACAGCGGTGACGGCGTAGTCGTCACTGTCGTCGTGGCCGCCTCGAGGCGTCCTGTGATGGCAACTTTGGGGTCCTACCTACCTGCGCCTTGGCACATGTGGACAGAGGGATCTTTGTGGAGCAGTACCGGGCGATGGGGCGGCGATGCGCGCGCAGCTCGGCAGATCGTCCCCACTGCCTGCCTGCCACTCTGTTGCATTTAAAGACGTCGGCCCGCGCGCCGTCGTTTGTCGCTTTCTCCCCATCTCACCTACTCATTTCATCCCCCATCTGCGGCCCGCGTGCCCGACCTCGGCGCAATGCGGCCGGTGCACAACCAAGGCGGGTACGCCTTCCCGGCGCACGCGCCGGCGCCGAGCGTCGCGAGCGATGATAATGTCTGGCGGCCTTCGTCGTCCCTATCGGGCCAAGTCGGCACGTTGCAGCCTCACGCGCAGCCCATGCCGCCACCACAGGATGCGGCGCCTGTTGTGACGCCTGCACCCGTCGCGGCCCCCGCACGCGCACTAGTCGCTCCTGGCACGGCACTTCCCTTCCGCCGCGCGAGTACCGGCGACACAAGGCTTCCTGTGAGCAGCGGCGGTGGGTATGACCACCACGGGTGGTACCACAACGCGCCCCCCGCGATCGCCAGTCAAGTCCCGCCCCCAACGTCGTTCACCCAAGTTTCCGAGGGGACGTGCGCGACGCCGTGGACGGCGCCGCCTCATCTCGCCCTCGCAGCGACAACGGGCAGTTCCGCAGACATGGGCCCTCCCCGAACTTTTGCACCGCCGCCCCCCCAACAGCCGTCGCCGATGCCGCCAGCTTACACCCCAACGCAGGCGTTCACGCTGCCTACACATGTCGCGCACGCGGCGCACGGCGCGCCCCTGGGCGACATCCCTACGTTTCCCAACGCCGAGCCGTTCTCTGCGCCGACAGCGCCGCCTGCGTTTCCGGGGGTAGTAGGCGACAGCGTGCCCCTCTACCCGGCTTACCTCCTACCTACTCCCCCCGCGCCTCCTCGGAGCACACCACCAACAACCCAGACACCCCCAGCCGCGCCAGTACAGCCACTCACGACGCCGACACTCACCGTACCGCCTCCGACTGGAGCGTTTGTCTTTGGCGGGGTCGAACCGGGCGTGGAACCGGCGCTCGTCCACCCTGCGGCCGTGGCGTGTAACGCATGGTAAGAACTCGGCGACAAAGGTGATGGGGCTGACCGGGTAGCAGGAGGCGCGGGGCACGGTGCAGCGGTACACGTCCCTGCAGCGGGTGCGCTGCACGGGGCACGCGATGCCTGTACGGCGGCGGCGGCGGCAGCGGGGTTGTGCGGCGGCGCGGCTCGCTCGGTCCGCCGCCACACGTGAGCGCGACCCCGCCCGGCGGCCTTGGTCTGCGCCGCGCGAGCGACGCCGGAATCGACGAGACCCGCCGTAAACGCCGTTTCGCAAATGGTAAGTTACACTCACGACTTGGGGCGGCGGCTGACGCCAGACGGCGCGCCGGGGGAATACCTCTCCCCGCTGCGCGCACGCCCCTACGTGCCCACTACGCTCCGCTCGGTCCGTTCCGCAGGCCAGCTGGTGCCTCCCGCGCCGACACGGCGGCGTAGCGTCCCCGCCCTCGCTGGCGCACCTGCCTGGACGCCGCCAACACTGACCGCGGGCGAGCCAATGTTCGAACTCCCGGCCAACGAAGGTGTGCGTGCCGGCTTCACGTTCCCCCCACATCGTCCGGCGCTCTCGCCCTTCCCCTCGGTCCTTGGTGCAGTCCGCGCCGCGGCACTCCTGGCCCCCCTGCCGCCTCCGCCGCCCACGGCGCCAGAACGCACCCTCTCCACGCAGGACGCCATCACCCCACCCCCCGCGCCGCCAGCACGCTCCGCGTCGTGCCCGACCCTGCCCGACCTACCGGGGGAGGGGTGGTGGTCCGTCGCGCCGGCCAGCCCCGGTTGACGACGGCGGGGTTGTCTGCGACGGAATGTGAGTACCCCTGTGACCGACGGCGCTTACTGCTAGCGCGTCTCGATCAGAGTTGGGCTATGATACACGAGTGGACGTGGATTGTGCCAAATTGACACGTGCATGCGTGCTCTTCATCCGCTGTGAAGCTGCGCACAGCAGCTGTACTCTGTATACAATACACGAACGTCGCGTCGCGGAGGATAGGATACATGCAGGGTTGGATGACGAGAACTGTTTTTGCGTTGCCGCCCTTGACGCGTCGTCGCACTCTGATCGACGCGGATGGAAACCTCAGGGCCCAAAGCGGGTCGACCCTGAAAAGTCTCCATGCCGGGTGAGGGCGGGATGGGATATGTTGGCGGGTGCACGAGCGAGATGTAAGGGGCAGGCGTGCAGGTGTGCATGTAGGCATGCATGCATGCATCAGTCAGCCGTCAGTGTCGGGTTCGTTGTATTGAGCGTGACGTTGGACTCGCAGGGACTGGCATTTCTGGTGCCATGGTGGCGAAGGCGGTGCGGCGTCTTTGCACTGTAATTGGACTGCTGGAACGACGTCGCCTGTCCAGCTGGCCCACACGACCAAACAAGACAACAACACAGACACACAGACACAGACACGCATGCACAGATACTTGCGCCAGATTGCACAGCCGCTGAACCCATCGTGGAGTAGGAAAGTGTGTACCTGCGCTTGGGGCTGAGAGTGTGAGAACAGAAGCACAAAGCTTCAGTTAGTTGTCCGGAAGCAAAGCAGTACTCGCTCCCACCACTTTGAGTGTGAACCCGAAAGGATACCACCCTCCCCCGTTCGTCTCACGACCGTTGTTGTTGTTCTCATCCTCTTCCTGCCTCGTCTGCTCTGTCCTACCCTCTCACTCGGGCCCCAGTTCCTCCCGTCACATCCGCCGTTGCGTTCGCTGCCTCTGACCTTTGACAGCTGTCAGGCTGGTCGTGTTGTCCTCTCTGGTCTCGGGACAATTCCACACTCCAGGCACACATCCAACCAAGCTACCAAGCTACGACCCAAGCTTCCAAGCCCACCACCCTTTACCTGCCCAGCCTCAGGCCAACCCTTGCTTGCAGCAGCTTTGCACACATGCCCCTACCACACCACCAGCAGTACTCGTCCATCCCCGGCCACGAGCACGGGCCGTACGGCGCTTCGCCAGCACCTCAAGCTGGCGCATCGGGATATGGTAAGTACCCCTTTCCTCTCATCTTGTCTTCGGTATTTTTTTCAGTCCTTTTCTTTTATTGTCAGTGGTTGTGGTTGGGGGGTGCACCAACACGGCACGCACGACCTCTGTCAAAGCCAATTTGAGATGTGATGGGGCTGAGTTGGAGGGCACGACCCGAAGGCGGCCACATCCACCCATTCATTTCTACTGTCCCTCTTTTTTTCCCTAGATGGCTGCCCCCGTCTCACCCCGTTCTCCTCCGCCTCGCACACGCTCTCATTTCCTATCGCTGTGTCCCTGTCGCGCCAAAGTAACCCGTCGACAAGTATTTGTGGGCTGCCAAGTGTCTAGTCGAAGTGCCTTGGGTCGTTGGGATTTGAGTGCGTGGGGTGGCGAGATGCGCAGCAGATCCTTATTGCCACGCCCGCCCAGACGACTTGGGACTTGGGGGCAGACTTGCGGAATGAGCACTGCAGTGGCAGTAGCAGCCACCGCGCTATGTGGTATTCAATCACAAGGTGTGGCCGTGTCCGTGTCCTGTCTCACATCCCCTTGTTGTAAAAGTGCACTACTGCACAAACCACATAGCGCACAGACGCACCTCGACGACGCGTTGGGTAACACGACACACTACAGTCTTTCATCATTATCCCATTCATCATCATTTCTCTCTCCCTTTTCTAGCACACCGAACACACTCTCTTACACTTTTTCCCAGAACTCGACGAACTGGCCCCGGCCAACCACGACCAACTTTACGCCAACCCCTTTGCAGGCGGCTCGAGCTCGTCCCAAGCCACTCCAGCAGACATGAACCGCGGTCCTAACCAGTACTACGACGTCGACCAGCAGGCCGGCTTCAACAATGGCGGCCAGTACCCCACCGGGGGTTATTCCTCGCACCAGGGTGGCGGCCCAAGCTTTAGCGACAGCGCACCAGGCGGCTACGGCGGTGGCCATGGCGCCGGCGGTGCTGGTGGCTACGGCAACAGCATGACGGCTGACGAGATCTGGGCGGCCGACCACGGCAAAGAGCGTGTGGCCAACTATCACTACAACGAGCCGGACACACGCCCGTCCAAGAGCAAGAAGGGGTGGTGGATTGCCGGTGCGCTTGTCCTACTGCTCATTGCGGCGGCCATTGCCATCCCCGTGGCAGTGACGCAGGTGCGCAAGAACAACAACTCGTCTGGTAACAAGAAGAGCGGGAATGGGACGTCGAGCGGTGGCACGGGCCTTTCGGATCCCAACGACCCATCCAACTTTGAAAAGGACTCGCGCCTGCACCAGGTCTTCTGGGGCATGTGCTACCAGCCCGACGGCGTCATTCCACCCGACTGCACAGCAACGCAGGAGGACGTCACCCGCGACATCCAGATCCTCTCGCAGCTCACCACCCGTCTGCGTCTGTACGGCGCCAACTGCAACATGACCGCCCTCGTCCTCCAGGCCATCAAGGACACAAAGGTCGACATGACCGTCTACCCGGCCATCTACATTGACAGCAACAAGCAGGCGTACCAGGACCAGACGGAGGCCGTGCTCGAGGCTTTCCAGACCTACGGCGTTGACCACGTCGATGGCCTCGCCGTCGGCAACGAGTACCTTCTCAACACCGGTGTGTCGGCGCCCAGCGGCTCGGCGTACCTCAAGGAGGTGCAGAACCTGCTCTCATACGTCAAGGAGGTCAAGGGCAAGATCGACGGACTCGGGCTGTCCAAGACCATCCCCGTCGGCACCGGTGACGCCGGCTCGCTCATGAGCTCGACGCTGGGCGAGGGCCTCGACTTTTACATGGCCAACGTCCACCCCTGGTTCGGCAAGGTTCCCATTGACCTGTCGGCGGGTTGGACATGGGACTACTTTACTGAGAACGACGTCAAGCCCGCACAGGCGGCCTCGAACCAGCCTGCCACCTACATTGCCGAGACGGGCTGGCCGACAAAGTACACGCCGCCGCAGGGCGGCAACACGGGCCAGGACTCGGGCAACGACCCATCCGACGCCACAGAGGCAAACCTCCAGACCTTCCTCGACACGTTTGTCTGCCAGGCCAACGCCAACAACACGCAGTACTTTTACTTTGAGCCATTTGACCAGAAGTGGAAGGAGAAGCTGTACGGTGGAGTGGAGCCGTGGTGGTGAGTAAAGAAGAGCGCAGGGCGCCGCGGAAGCGGTGCCATGCGCGATGCGCCATGCGTCGTGCATGCGTCGTGCTTGCATTCTTCTCATTCCTCTGGCCTTACGCTAACGCCCAGGGGCCTGTTCGATTCTGACCGCAACCTCAAGAACATCAAGATCCCCTCTTGCTAAACGCCCTTTACGGACTTTTGTTACGTTGATTGCCGCCACCTCTCATGCGCGTACACGCCGCGCCATACACGCCCGCAAGGCACACCTACGGCGGCAGCGGGTGCTGCGCCGTTGTAGATAGACTGTGTTATGGACTTTTGCAGTAGCAGGCTAGCGCAGGCGTGTCGCGCAGCGGCACGCCAAGCACTGCGTTCACACAACCACGCTCACACAACTAACGCGACACGACCTGCCACGCCCGTGGTACTTGCGTTCGGCGTTTGACGCAAAGCGCCCCGTCGACAACGACGCGGAAGTGCGTCGGCGAGCGGCGCAGGCGGAAAGGACACGCCCTCCTCGCGGTCAAAGTACGCGTCGAGGATGACGTCCCACACGTAGTGAAGTTGGCGTGTACGTCTCGCTGGCACGCGACGCTTGACACACTGTCACAAGCTGACACGCCGCACGCCTCACGTCTGGATATCTAAGGATGTCCGCTATCTCCGTATCTCCGACACACACCGGTACATGTCTCCGAGATCCGCGCCCGAGGGGCGGGACACGCAGGGGCGGCGGAGCCGGGTTACGTGGGGGCATTGCAGATCGCAGGTTAGGTGGGCAGATCGCGCAGATCGCGGAGCCGAAGCGGTGTCGGACGCGCATATAGCGCCGCGACGCGCTACATGACGTAGCGGATCGTGATCGACATCATGGTCGGATCCGGCGGCGCGACACAACGTGTTGGCTACTTTCGTCTCGCCTTGAACGGCGGCGTGGTCAACTAACTGCATACTGACGAGGCTAGGCTACGGTAGGGCGTGGCTCGCACAGCAGCCTCGGGTACTGCGGAGCAGTGCCCTCGGTCACGTCACCGCCTGGGATCGACAAGAATCTTGACGGCCGTCTCGTTCCGATGAATGAGGGTGTCGAAGCCGTGCTCGACGAGGCCGTCGAGACCGATAACGGCCGAAATGAATGGCCGGAGGTCGATCTTGCCGCTGCGCACGAGGTCGATGGTGTGCGGGTGCGAGTTGACGTAGGCGATTGTGCCGCGCACATCGAGCTCTTTCATGACCACGGCCTGGAGGTCGATAACGGGTCGGTGGCCCCAGATTGAAAGCACGACGAGGACGCCACGGGGCCGGAGGGCCGTGACGAGCGTGTTGAGCGCGACGTCGACCGACGTGCATTCAAACGCGATGTCGGCGCCCCGGCCGCCCGTGAGCGACTTGACTGCGGCGACGACGTCCTCCGACGCCGGGTCGAGCAGGTGAGAGGCCACGCGTGTATCCTGTGCCTTTGCACGGCGGAGCGGTGACGGTTCCGAGATGGCGACGGTTGCGCCGCGCGCAGAGAGGACCGCTGCGGTGAGCAGCCCAATTGGACCGGCACCAGCGACGAGCGCAAACGTCCCCTTAGGCACGCCGCCTGCGCGCTCGACAGCGTGGTACGCTACGCTCAGGGGCTCGATGAGCGCGGCTTCATCAAGGGGAATGTCGCCGACGGGGTGGACCCATCGCTCCTCGACGACAATCTTCTCGGCGAGCCCGCCGCCGCGCCCAGCCAGCCCGATAAACCCCATGCCTTCCGTGAGGTGGTAAGCTTCGTTTGCCGGCGACGTGTCGGTTCCCGGTGGGAGGATGTATGGCTCGACGACGACGGCGTCGCCGACCTTGACGCGCTCGACGCCGTCCCCGACCGCGTACACGACCCCGCTCATCTCGTGGCCTAGCGTCACGGGCGCGCTTTCCCCGCTCACGCCGTGCGGCCGCCCGCAACCAGGTGTCAGGATCGGGCCGTCGACGTACTCGTGCAGATCCGACCCGCAGATCCCGCAGTACGCCACGTCGATCCCCACAGTCCCTGCGCGCACAGCGGGAACGGGGATACGCTCAATACGCACGTCGCCTCGGCCGTGGTACCGCGCCGCGCGCATCGTCGTCGAGGCGGCGTCATGGGTTGCGTTGCCGTGGGTTGCGCTGTCTTGGGTCATCGCGGCGTCTAGTTATCACCAGCTTTGAAGGAGTGATGAAGGCTTCAGTACAGTGTCGCTGGTGCTAGCGGGCGTCAGCAGGTCCGCCGTCACCTCACTCACAGATCACAGATAAGAGGCGCACAGATGTTGGGGTGCACAGCAGATCGACACACGACTTATATCTCGGAGGGCGTTATCGGGTGTCGCCCCGTGCACGGCCGGCGCAGACGTCGCCGAGGTACCCGACAGTACGTAGTCACGCGCAACGCACCATTGTTCTCATCCGCGAGTGGGTTGCTTTGTTCTTTCGTTGTGTCGCTCCGATGCCCGGCGTGTGCCCCAATCGGTGGCACCGGCGCAGTTGGTTGGCTGCTGTCGTGCCTGTGCGCGTGCCTGCCTTCTTGCGGGACTCCGCACGCGCTGACGACATGGCTGGGCGGTATAGTTTCCCCGGGCAGTGTTGAGGAGTCGAGTACTAGTCGTCGACGTTGATGATGTTGTTGGCAGTGAGAGTGGTGGTGGGCTGGTGTACCAGCTCGTGGTGCAGTATAAACCCACCCAGGCGACATACCTACCAGCTGCCCCATGGGTCGTCATAGCTTACCAGTTGCAAGGGTCGAAAGTGTACACCCCGGAAACCTCCTAGGTTCTGGGTTCGAACCCGAGCGGAAGCCAAATGACGGTCCGCCTTTCTGCGATGCTGTCCGCCGCGTGCGCGACTACTGTATCCCGACAATTGCCGGCCAAAGACGCCGAGGCATCGCAAGTCTGGCCTTTTTGTATCCCCCTCGAGTCGGCGCGGGCGGTGTGCAGTGCATGCTTGGGGGTTGGGTGGCTAATGTGTTTTTGTTGGCTCGCTGGCTGGGGTGAACGGCCGTGCCAGATAGGCACCACCCGTCAAGGCAGACGCGACTGAATTCGCTGTTCCCTCATCCCACAACTCCCATCTCCATTACCCATCCCCCTCGCGCCCCTACCTATACACTCACACGATACATACACGTACGATACGGAACAGTGCAGCACAGCAGGCAGCTGCGATGGACGACACTATGGACACTACTGTCGACGGGATACACGCGATGACTTTAGGACGGTCAGAACTGCCGCGAGGGCAGGCGACGACTCAAGCGGAGGAAGCTACTGCGCCGAGCTCTGCGATGAGCGCGGATGGTGTGCGGACGCGCGCACGGGGGGGAACTCACCAGCTGCCCGGCGCCGTGTTCTTCTTCGTCTCCGCTAGCGCGTCGCTGTGCGCGCTGCCCGCGCTGCTCGTCGACAGGGAGCGCTTACGGTGCTAGTGTCAGCTACATCGCGGGCGTATCTCACCTCGGTCGCGGCAGGCACAGGCGTGTCCGCGTCCGAGTGGTGCGGCGTGGGTGAGCGTGACGCGACGGACGCAGCGGCCGACGCGAGCGCGTCATCGTCGTCGTCGCTACCCTCGTCCACGTCCACTTTGCTCCCGTCGTCCCCGTTGTCGTTCGCCGTCGCCGCCGTGGCTGCCTTGGCGAGCAGCGGGGCACGCTTCACGAGCGGCTTGCGCGCGTCTTTGCCCCGTGACGCGGGGGTGGTCGCGGCCTTGGGCGCGGGCTTGAGGAGCGGCTTGGCCGCGCGCTTGAGGAGCGACTTGGCGCCCGGTTTGGCGGCCGCTTTCGTTACCGCGGGGGGCTTGACGATAGCCTTGTTGGTGGACTTGGCGCCCGCGGTCTTGATCGTGGCGCCGCCGTCGTCGGTCACAGCGAGGTCGTCCGTCTTGTTCTCCGCCTCTTGCTCGCCCTTCTCCTCACCCTTCTCTCCAGCCTCGTCATCCTCGCCCTCAGCGGCCGAGTCGCACTAGCGTCAGTCCCGCCATGGCCCGGACGTACCACCTCGTCCTCAACGCCATTGACCTCTTCTTCCTCCTCCTCCTCGCCAGCGGGGGCCGTGGCCACCTTAGCCGCGGGCGTCTTGGTGGCCTTGATCACGGGTTTGGCGCCCGACAACGCCTTGGGCGTCGTCGCCGGCACCGGCGCCGTGTTCTTGATACCTGAGAGGTCCACGACGGGAACGCGCTTGGCCTTGGGCTGGCGTCAGCTCGACTGATGATGTTCGAGCTAACCTTGCCCACGAGGCGGGGCTTAGCCGCCGGCGCGGCCTTGCTCTGGCGCTTGATTCCCGTACGCACAGTCTGCCTGCGCTTGACGCCCGTGCTACTCTTGCTACCCTTGCTGCTGGTGCTACCGCCCTTACCCTTGCCGTTGGCGTGGCCCATCTTGGCCTTCTTGGGGGGACGTTCCTGCCGTCAGTGCGGGGAAGGTCACACCTTTCTTACGTCGCCGTCGTCGGCGCCGAGACTGTCGTCGCCGCCGCCCGACCCCGGCACCGCGCGCCAGTCACCGTCGTCCTCGTCGTCGTCGCGGTCGTCGTCCTCGGGGTCGGAAATGGCGTCCTCGGACGATACCATAGCTGGAAGTGTGGCGGTCTGCCTGCGCACGCGGTTCGAGCGGCGCGAGCCCGACGACCATGACGGCGAAGAGGACATGTTAGCGTGTTAGTTTATGTGAGCGATGTGTGAGTAGAAGTGTATGGAGGTGTTGAAGAGAGTTGAAGAGAGAGTGAACGAGACAGCGATGATGCAGACGAGGAAGAAGAGCGTGGGTGGGTGTACTACTCTGCGAAGCCACGGCCTTCCTTCCTTCCTTGCTTGCTCGAGCGAGCGTACCCGCCTTCCTCGCCGTTGCGCCGGGGTGACGGGACCGGCGCGCGCGCGCCGACCACAGCGTACAGCATGGTACTCTGCGGCGGCTACCGGACCTGCACACCCTGGACCCACATCGCCGTGCGATTCCGCTCGTCGCCGAGGCACCACCATCGCTCGACCGCCTCAGTCCACCACGCCACGCCCGGCGAGGCTGGGAGGTCAAAGAAATCTAGTAGCCCGACAACGCCGCCGTCGTCCCGCGCAACCGTCACTGGCAATCAGCTCGGCGCACGCTCCCCCACCCACCCCGCTGCGCATCAAAGGGCATACCCGCTTCGAATGCGCCGCCTAGCCCGAGAACGGCCATTCCGCCCCGCGTGGCGAGGTACAAGCTCTCTACCCAATCGACGGCGAGGCCGGCGCCGCCCGCGCCACCGCCGCCGTCGTCGTCGTTCTTGTGCAGCTCTTGCTCTTGCCTGCGCGCGCCCTCGCGCAGGCGCGCGACCACGACAGCGTGCCGCATCGCCGCGTGCATAGACAGCGCGTACCCGCCTGCAATATCCGACCCGA
Source organism: Cutaneotrichosporon arboriforme (assembly GCA_002335565.1). NCBI lineage: Eukaryota > Fungi > Basidiomycota > Tremellomycetes > Trichosporonales > Trichosporonaceae > Cutaneotrichosporon > Cutaneotrichosporon arboriforme. The sequence goes on along the minus strand of BEDW01000013.1, from coordinate 299,211 downwards.
GACCGAGCTTGACGCCGGCATCGAGCGCCCTTGCGTCAGTCAGCGCTATGTCGACGTGGACGTGGCCTTACTCGCGGAGAGGAAAGGCCGCGTCGGAAAAGTACGCGTTGGACAGGGGACAGTGGGCTATGGCGGTCCCGCGCGTCTTGACGAGATCCATTAGCGCAGGCGGGAACGAGGTGACGTGCGCTTGCACGGTGCAAGGTGTCAACAACCCGGCGGCGTCAAACACGTCCTCGTCGGAACGGCCGCGCGTACTCGCAACCCACGCCATTTGGTCGCGGCTCTCACACATGTGGCTCTGGACCATGACGCCGCGCTCGGCGGCGAAACGTCCTAGTTCGCCTAGGAGCGTGTCAGAACAGGTCGGGACGAACCGCGGCGTCAGGACAGGCTGGACCAGGCGTCGGTGCGGGGCCAACTCCGAGGTGAGCGAGTGCATGCGGTCGAGGAACGCGTGGACCGACGCGACGCTCGCTGCCGCGTCCACCTCGCCATAACTCGGCCTCTACAGTGAGCCTTTGCCTCTCGGCCCCGCCGCCACGTACAGGCGACTGGTCCATGCTGAGCTTGCCGACGTACCCGCGCAGCCCGGCATCAAGGCAGGCGCGGGCCAGAGTGAGGCTAGCGTGAGCACAGCACAGCGTGGCATTTACTTTGCGTCGACGCCGAGCGTGCCGAAGAAGAGGACGGCCGCGGTGCCCGCATCAAGCAGGCGCGCGACGAGGCGCGCGTACAGCCGCTCAGCCAACGCCGCGTCCGCGTCTACACGTTCCTCGGCAGGGTAGGTGTACGTGTCGAGCCACCGCATCAGGGGCAGGTCGAGACCCATGCCGGCGTTGAGGTACTGCGGCGCGTGTAGGTGCAGATCTGCAAACGCGGGTAAGAGGAACGTGTAGTGTCCTAACGGCGTCGCGCGCGCGGCGAGGCCGGCGTCAGCGTCGCAAGCGGCGATGACGTGCGTGATGTAGCCCCGCTCGTCCACGTCTGGTGGTCAGTAACCGGACGGCGACGCGCCCGAACCGAGTAGATGGTCGACGCGGACACGGAGTTCACCGGCCGCTGGGGTGTCGACTAGTGTGCCCCGGAAAGCCGGCATCGTGAGCCCCCAAGCTGCAACTTTGTCGAGCGCTCGGCAGCGAATCCACAGATCCCGGGGTCTTCACCCGCTGTTATGCTGTCAATGCACCACCTCAAAGACAATGATTGTCGACAAAAGATGTCCACACTCGAAGACCCGCGGGGTGCTGCTTTCTTGAACCGAAGCGAACCGTTAGTCACCTGACATAGTCAGCGAGGTCAATGCGCTTATCTCACTCGAAGGTATCGCGATTCGAACTCGCAGTCCGTCCCATCAGTAGCTGTCAGTAGAAGCCGCCTCTTGTCTAGACCGACCACTTGCATCAAATAAAAATGCTAGAAATTAAGATGCTGCTCAATTAAAGGTAAAAGGGATAGTTGAGCCTGCAACAATTGCACCACGGCCAGGGCAGTGTGGTCATCTGGCGTGGGCAAAGGGGAGGGGGGGTGGGGGATGTGAGAGGATGGAGATGTGGAGTTTATGTGATGCAAGCGGCACACAATTACAGGCTAGCTAGTAGAGAAAGGGGGTGCGGGGGGAGTTGCCGCAGGAAGACGGTGGTGAGACGTCTAGTGGCGCGAGGCGGCGCGAGCGAGGGCAGCACCCGACTGCTGGGCCTGGATCGAACCGAAGCGGCCAAGCTCGTTCTTGGACATGTGCACCTTGGCGCCGCCCTTGAGGGCGCGGGTGGCACGGCCGAGGAACGAGGTACGGTTCGAGTAGAGCGACTCGTGACGCGAGGCAGTGCGCTGGAGGCGGTCGCCGTGCTCGTCGACGAGGGGCGCGGCGGCCTTGGCGGCCTTGCGGCGCTGGAGGGCGGCAATGACGGTCTTCTTCATGGCGAACTTGATCAGGTCAAGAGGGAAGTACCAGACAATGTTCCACACCCAAGCAATACCGATCCAGCCGCCCGAGATGCCCTCGACCTTGGAGAAGCCCCAGTCGCCAAAGGCGGCGATGATGGACGAGATGAGCTGGGCAAGGCAGAAGGCAGCCATAAGCGCAATCGAGGGACGCTCAGTCCACGAGGGGCCGTGCGAACGGGTGACGAAGATAAGAGCCTGCGAGATGACGGCAACCTGGAGGTAGATAACCATGTGAGATCCGTAGTCGTCGTGGTGGCCCTTGGCGTAGTTGCCGTGGGGGAAGACGCCGAACTTGTTCTCGAAGAAGTCGGTCTCGTACATGACGGCGTACAGGACAATGGTCGAGGCGGCAAGGTAGAGACCGTAAGCGATACCGAAAGCGAAGACCTCGGCAAGGTCCCACGCGTCGGGGGTAGTCGAGGGCAGGACACGGTCGAGCGAGAGGGTCATGATGGTACCGTCGTTGAGCACGGCAATGATAAGAACCATGAACGGCGGGAAGTTGAACTGCCAGATGAAGGCCATGAGCGCAAAGCCAACGACGATACGGATGGTGACGGCACAAGCGTAGATGGCGTAGTTACGCATACGCTGGAAAATGACACGGGAACCGTAGATGGCGTGGACAATGGTGGAAAGACCGGGCTCGGTAAGGACAATGTCGGCGGCGCCACGGGCGGCGTCGGTGGCACCCTCGACGGCAATACCGACGTTGGCACGCGACAGAGCGGGGGCGTCGTTGGCACCGTCACCAGTCATGGCGCAGAGGTGACCGAGAGCCTGGATACGCTTGACAATCTCGAACTTGTGCTCGGGGAACACACCGGCAAAACCGTCGGCGTCCATGATCATCTCGTCAATGTTGGCGTGCTTGCCACCAGCCTCGGGGCCGTCCTTGAGGACCTTGGAGGGGTACATGTGGTCACCGAGACCAAGACGACGGCCAGTCTCCTTGGCAATAGCAAGCTGGTCACCGGTAACCATCTTGACCTGGACACCGAGGGCCTGGGCGTCGTCGATGGTCTTCTTGGTGTCGGAACGGGGAGGGTCGAAGATGGAGAGGAGACCAACAAGCTCGAAGCCGTTGCCCGGCGAGTCGGCAGTGTCGCCCATGACGTCCTCGTAAGCGACGGCGAGGGCACGGAGACCACGGCGGGCAAACTCCTCGACGTCGGCCTCAAGACGGTCCTCAATGTCGGGGGTCTTGTTGCGCGAGCAGAGCTCAATGATAACACCAGTCATACCCTTGGTGGCACGCTTGAGCTTGCCGCCGTCCATGTTGTCACGGTAGGTGATCTCGGTACGCTTGTCAACGGGGTTGAAGGGCTTGAAGTCGAGGAGCTCAATGCCGGCACGAGCCTGGCCAGGGTCCGGAAGAGTGCCGACAACACAAGTGTCGATGGCGTCCTGGTTCTCGGTACGCGAGGCGTAGGCAGCGAGGAGGCAGACACCCTCGACGTCCCAGTGCGAGTAGCACTTGACGTTCTCCTTGTCGATGGTAAGCTTGTTGGTGGTAAGGGTACCAGTCTTGTCCGAGCAAAGAATGGTGACACCGGCAAGCTCCTCAATGGCAGTGATACGGGTAACAATGGCCTTGTGCTTGGCGAGCTGCTGAGCACCGACGGCAAGAGTGACCGAAAGCACAGTAGGCATGGCAATGGGGATACCACCGATCAGGAGGACAAGAATGTTGTCAAGACCGTCACGGTACGAGTAGCGGAACTTGGGGTACAGGATGACAATCTCGAGGACGACAAAGATACCGATCGAGACGAGACAGAACGAACCAATGCGGGCAAGGACCATCTGCAGGTGACCGGTCTGGTCGTTGTCCTGGCCGACAAGGGTGGCGGCACGACCGAAGAAGGTGTTGGGGCCGGTGGAGATGACAATACCCTCGGCCTCACCCTGCTTACAGGTGGAACCCGAGAAGCACTCGTCGCCCTCGTCCTTGCCGACGGGGAGCGACTCGCCGGTAAGGGCGGCCTGGTCCATGGAAACATCAACGGCCTCAACAAGACGGCAGTCGGCAGGGCAGACGTCACCGTGCTTGAACGAGATCAGGTCACCGGGAACGAGCTCGGAAGACTCGATCTCGCGCCACTTGCCGTCACGCTTAACCTTGGCCTTGGGGGCGAGCGAGTCCATGAGGGCCTTGACGGCGTTACCGGCGTTGCGCTCCTCGACGAAACCAATAGTAGAGTTGACCAGAAGAAGAAGGACGATACCGACGAAGTCGGGCCAGTCAGGGGGCTTACCGCCACCGTTCGAAAGAGCAATGGCGACGAGGGCGGCACCCTCCATGACCCAGGACAGGGGGTTCCACATGAACGAGAGGAACTGAAGGATGGCAGACGACTCCTTCTCCTCGAGCTTGTTGGGGCCGAAGATGCCGATACGGTTCTGAGCCTCGGCCTCGGTGAGACCCTGGTCGTCGCACTGAAGGAGCTGGAAGACCTCCTCCATGACAATGTGCTCAATGTCGACCTTGTCCTTGTCGTACAGGTCGGCGGCAGTGAACGAAATCTAGGCACCGTTAGCGTCCTGTCCCTTAGGTCCGACATCGGCATGTTTGCGAGCCCTGACCCCTGAATGGGTGGGTGGGGCAAAGAACAAACACGCCGAGTGGGGAGCAGTGGTGCAATGGTACTCACAGTGTTCATGTCGACCTTGGCGTGCTTGTCGCCCTCCGACTTCTCGGTGATACCTTCATAGTTGCGCTTCTTCTCAACGCCCGCGGCTACGTCGTCAGCAAAAGGACAATGAAAACAAGGGAGCGGTGCTCGCTTGCGGCAGGGACAACTGTCCGCAACCGGAAGCTAAAATTGATGGACTTACCAGCAGGAGCAGCCTCGGCGGCGGGAGCGTTGGTAGTGGCCGGAAGGGAGGACTCCCTGTGGGGGTTGTCAGCAAACAAGTTCTAAACTGGAAGTGAAAGAGAGGGATGGAAAACAACGACAAACGGCACACAGGTAACGGTGGGCAGCGTCAAACGTGACAGTGATAGCGATTGGTGTAGAAAATCGCTCTCGGCTGCTTAAAAAAAGGAGTGGCGCGACGCAAAGCCGTCGACCCCTGAAACGCACATCGCTTGGTTTGTATGGTCAAACACCAAGTGTGTGGGTGTGTGTGCGCAGATGGAGGGGAGGGGTGTGTGCGTTGTGTTTTGGGCGGCGACAGCGGCAGTCGCTGCAAACGGGGGAATGTAAAGAACAGTGTACTCACTTGACGGGGACCTCCTCCGGAGTGTGCTTCTCGTTCTCGGACATGATTGTCGAGTGTACGAGAGGTGGGGAGAGGGAGAGATGAGGAGAGGGGAGGGGATGAGTGGTGAGAGGTGGAAAAGAGGATCGGGGGGGTTGGTGGGTTTATCTAAATATGGTAGATGTGACCCGGTGGGTTGTAAATGGCCTGTGATTGGCTGGGATTGAAAAAAGGGTTGGGTTGGGTGGGCGGGAGTTTGTTTGGTGTGGTGGTGCAGTTCAGGTTACTACGTCAACACACAAACTTGTGGGCTCAACCGCGCGCGAGAGAGAGGTGTTTGAAGGAGGAGGGAGAAAAGATTAAGAGGAGAGGAGGGGAAGAGGATGTGCTCGTGCGAGGTCGGATGCACGGACTGGCTGCACAATGAAAAATGCCAAAGTGGTGGTCAAGAAAGAATCGATGAGGAGAAAGGGAGGGAGGGAGAGATGGGAGGAGTGGTGGGGGGTGGTCATTCTTAAAGGAACCCAGCCATGTCAGCCTGTCCGCTTTCATCGACGACACACCGATGCCATCGACGATTAGACGGGCCTGATTGGGGGAACGTTCCTCCGGGCACAACCACCAGGACCCTAGGCACCTACCCACCACATAGACACATACACCACCACTGCCCGCACACAGATGCATACATCTACTCTACTACTATTACTTAGGGGTCCAGGCTGTCACCGTACGCGGTGATAGAGAGCTGGTTGGGTGGAACCCCTTTGCCAGCCGCGGACGGACGAGGGGGAAGAAAAAAAATGGACGGGTCAGAGAGACGAGAGAGACGGCTGGACGGGCACACTGAATGAGCCTCTCTTGCTTTGCTTTGCCTTGGACCCTTTTGCACCTTCCCTCTGCTCCTGTGCCCTCTGGCTCTGGCTGCATGCGGCAAACCTCCTCTCACCCCCCAGGCTGACGACATCCGTCGTCTCGTCTCTTTTTTTTTTTCCTATTACCCAAAAATGCGTCCGCCCGTTTCCGGCCCGCGCCCGCGTGAAGAGGGAAGGTGGTGGTGGTGTGCCAGCCTTCGTTGGTGTGTGTGTGTGAGGTTGCCCGCCCGTGGCCGCGGACCCACATCCGATCCAATTTTGCTTATCCCTTTGACTCTCTCGTCTCTCGCCTCGGCCGTGTGGATGTATCTCCTGGGGCGGGGATAAGAATTCGTCGTATGTGTGTATATGCAGCGTCGACTAGGTGCGCCCGTGCCTGAGTGAATTCAGGGCTGGGCTCACAGCAGTCCGGTCTCTCCCAACAGGCAGTCTCTCAGGGTTTCGAATGGGTCAGCCCAATGCGGCAGACGAGGGGAGGGACAGGCAGTGTGGCTGGTGACGTCGCCCAATCTAGCAAAACAAGCTGGATCATGGATCAGCGACATGAGACGTCATCAAGGGTGCTCCTTTGGTCACTTTCATCTTGCGCCCTTTGGCTGTTGCGCCCGTCGGCAAGCCACACCCAACCCCACACGCTCCAAGTGGTCAGATAGCATATTCGAATATGGATTAAGAACCCCCCCTTTCCCCAAATACAATTTACATTAAGGAGAAGATGTGTCAAATGAGTAGTACTATAGTAGTAGTCGGTGTAGTGGGTGTGGTGTGTATGTAAGCTATCCGGTCCCGGGCAAGGCAAAGGAGAGGGTCGTCGTCGCTCCACAACACCTTCCCCGTGCCTTCCCTCTGCCTCTCTTCCCCAGCCAGTCGTCAGCCAAGCACAATCACAACCCACCCACACATCCCTCGACGCCATCCAAACGAGCCCCTCAAAGAACGCAGACACCGTGCACACACACACACACACACCGTTTGCGGGGATTGTCTGCGCATGTCCGAGTAGTGGCCCATGCAGTCTTGCATTTCTCTGTGATCCTCTTGGGCGGTGTCTCGGCAGCCGGGCAGGGGGCACCTGAGGCATCTCGCTAAAACCCGCGGACGGAAGCTTGTGACAATCATTCTCACTTTCACTCCTACTCCCATTTTGATCCCGCTGAGAAAACCCCTTAGTTCCCTCTGGAATGCCGATTTGACCATTGCTATTTGACGCTGATCCCTGTTGGCCTCCAGCCGAGCCTGCCGAGCACTAAACCCATTGCAACCCGTCTTGCCCCGCCGATCTGTGAGGCACCCGGGACCTGAGTCGAACAGAGGCGTTGAGGGTGGGGGGGACCACCTCTCTTGTCTTGGTGGGCTTGCGAGACCTGTGGGGACAAATGTTGGTATGTCCTCTGGTCAAGCTGGTCAAGGATGCACAGAAGGTTATGCCATGGGACCTGGAAGCTGGGAAGGGGGAGAGCTGTGTCTGCGTTCTGGCCGAAGAAAACGTAGGCGAGGTTGAGTGCTTGGCCGAGCCTTTTGGGTGGGCACACAGCTACGGGTGACTACCGTATGCGAGGCCGTCAGCTGATTACGTTCATCACATTTCGTTTGCCAGGCGAACCAACCCCTACCCGCACCCTCGTCTTGCAGCTTGCCGCTGATGCGAACCAATGCTTCTGCTGCTTCGGGTGAAAAAAGACAGTGCTCTCTCACTACTCTGTCACGCACTGTTCTGCGCAGGAAGCAGAAAAGATTTTCGTGCCACAGAGTGCCAGACACATGGGCAACGTTAGTGTGTTTTCGCGGCGAGAGCAAAGGGGCAGCCCTGTCTCTCCCTCATCCCGTTGCGTCGCTTAGACCGTCAAGCGCGCGTCAAGGACGCGTACGGCCATGTGTTCCATACCCAAGATTGCATTATCGAATACGGCGGCACGCAGCAGGACCCCAGACATCACTTCTTGTGGCCACCCTCATTCCGAAGCCGGCTCTGCCCCGGGGTAGTGGTGGATAATTGGGACTGTTTGAATGCCGATTACGGAAAATGGTGGGTGGTGGTAAGCTCTGGTTTTGTTATTACGGGTGGCTCGAGTAAAGATAGTATGTATTCAGGGTCTTGAAACTAAGGAGATTGTCAGGGACGGGAGTTAGGACGCCACTCGTTCCTGGACGGTAGAGGACGGCTCTCGGCCGAGGAGCCAAAATGGTGTTTTACCCTGAGACGCCTCTTCCGAGCATGAGCATGCAGCAAAACATCCCAAAGCAAACAAACAGCAACGACGACAACGACGACGCCTGTAAGAGTCGAGTAGCAATGTACAAACATTGCAGCAACGTTTGCTGGCAAAGAAACCCAGATCCAGTTGGAATATGAAAGCACGGCCCACACTGTCGTGTGCACAGTCTTTCTTGGTATCAAGCAATCTACATTATTATCTCAGAGTGTACTGTCTACTCGGATGAGGTCACCAGAGGCGCCAGTCTTGCTACTAACAGTCACGACCACTTGCGATGCACCCGGGTCACGCAACCCCCCCGCAAGGTTGGACGGGATACCAACTGTGACCCCCACGCATCTCGCAGCCCGCCCCGTCAGATGTGCTACCTCCCCACCGGCCACTCCGCTGTGCGCCCGTTACTCAGACCATGGTCGGCGCCGCACCGGCATCCGCTGAATGTGTGAGAACGCCGGCACCACGGTCTGATAGGCGGATGACAGTGGTGTCGTGCTCCTACGCTCACAACCGTCGTCCCGCTGCACACCACCCCAAGCAAGCAAACAGGGGGAACAAAAGCACATCCTGGCGTGCAGCAACGACGAATGGCCAGCGGCTCGCCCGTCGTCAGGTATCGAAATGCCAAACTCTGGGTGGGGGTGTGCGTGTGAGATGTTGTGCCCCACAGTGACCTGCTACAAGTCGGTACCTTACAAGCCCGTGGTCGTCACGCGCAAGGATCGAGGTCCGGCTGTTGCTCCGGGCTCCGGCCCCAGGCTCAGTTGGCGCTGCGGCCCACTCACATGACTCGTCTGACCCAAATCACATTCGATATCATCTTTGGTGGCATCGACGTGTCGGCGGCTAGCCCATCCTTGGCGCTGCGGCAGCTCGCTTCCGCAATCTTGCGGCCCGGGCGTAGGCCTTTCATGCCGCATTCTCGTGACAGATTGATGAAGATCGGGATCGAGAGAACAGTCAAGAGTGGGGGTGGAGTCTCCATTGCCCACCTGCAATACATTCCAGTTTCCCCACAAACATCGAATGCAACAGCTCGCTGATCGCTGCCAACGGTACTCTCGATGTCGATGCCCGCGACGACAGACGTTGTCTGTTGTTGTTTACTACACCACTTTGCTCACCACATGTTTGTGTTTTTCGACTGTCACGGAGTACCAGGACTACCGTCGTCACCCTAGACTTATGTCCCCGACTGGCGTCTGTCACCGCAGCGCTCAGGGCTCCGGTATGAATGAGGGGTGGTGTGTAGTAAGGGAGCGCTGTGTCGAGGGTGTTTCCTCGTCCAGTAAAACCCTGCCCAAAACACGGCTGACATGACCTACCACTCCGGTCACGGCTTGCCCTCTTTTCGCAGTAGTGTGTTCTGTCATGGCTGCTGCCCTCATCGGCGTCAACACTTGGTGGCGGCCGGCACCGCGCATCCTCGGCCTCGGCGCTAGCCACCCTCCCCGAGCCCCGAGGGATACGGGCGCCATTGCCAAGCGACGCTGAACATGCGGTGCACTATCGCCTAGTCGTTTGCACCCCTTTGTTCGCTAACGGCGTGCGCCCCCCTCAAACGAAAAACCAGGTCACAACTAACGCTGCCGCAGTTCACGGTCCTGGTTACAGAAGTCCTAACCCCTTGCTACTGAAATTTGTTGTGTGGTCGGTGCAATGTTTGGTTCAACGTGCCGGCCAGCGACGTGGCGGACACGTGCAGGGTTGTTATGGAATAATTTCAGACCTCCTCGGCGAATCATGAAGCTCGGCATCCGATCACCTAGCCGGCGACGACGACGACGTCGACGTCAACATCGTGCCTCTCGAGGACCCTCTCGCTTCACGGCCGCTGTCGTCCGCGATCGTCCGCACGATATGAACCACACGTCCCGGCGGCGTCCGCACCGCGGACTAGCCAAAGCTTGATACACATCTGGGGGGAGGGCGCATGACTCCTCCACCGGGCAATTGGGCGATTGGCCAAATTCTCCTAATACCCCTTGCTCCTATACGCGCGCACTTCCGAGCGTGCTTGGGCCACGGAGGATGGCGGAGCCGGGCGCGGATGCATCATGCGCGGGTGCGCGGCCTTTCAGTGCGTCCATATCTCTGAGTGGTGCCCTTCTACCCCCGAGCCTGTGTGCCACCCGAATGGTCGTTATCTCAAGTGGGGGAGATAGATACTGTACCACCGGGGTCGGAGTATGCACGCAAGGCACACACTTGCTGAGCGCTCCAACGCCGCATCTCGTCCATCAACCCACGGCGGGCCCGCCGATGGCTCTGCGCACGTTCCGTTCTGCTCCAGCATGACGAGCAACATGTGAACTAGCGTCAGGTCCACACCCTGGTGTGGAGCGGTGGAGCCTGGAGCGGCCCTCTGCTCCAATCTTATCCGCCGGTCATGTGGCATCCCACTTATCCACATCTCCACATCTCTGCTAGGTCATGTGGCGAATCGTATCGGGTCGGAATTGTCAGTCGGGCTCCAAGTTCTGGCTACTCCCGCACTGCAGTCGCCCGATACCCATCCGTACATTCCAATTGCCCATGCACCGGTCGCAACCTGTAAACACACAACCCGCAATTGATCACAGGCATGACTACTTGACGACTACTGCTGACAGGTGCTGGCAAGCCGCACTTACTCGCTGTCTGCACATAGTCCCGTGCGGCGCGGCCGGCATCACCGTTGACCACGGCAACAACCAAGTCCGGGCAGTGACGGATCGCCGGGACGGACGACAAGGCGTGGCTGACGACATCCTTTGTGAGGAGACGGCTCGAGCTCACCGAGTCACCGATATCGGCGACTCGCGTAGGCCTGCGCCGCCCATCGCGCCAGCGATCCGTGCAACGATCTGGCACGAGCACAGGATCACAGGTGATGGTGTTTCAGCGCCACGGGCGGTGCCGACGTGCTTGTGCGCGCCCGCATCTCCGGTGCCCGAGACGTTACTCGAGACAGCGTCTGTGCACGCGCTGTGCGCGCGCTGTGCCGCGGAACGCACTGATGCCGTCGCCATTGTTCTGACGCTGCGTGCTGGTGGGGCGACACGAGCACGGCCGACAGACCGGAACTTATGCCCCGCCCAGACGCCGCCCGTGTCGGAATCCCTCGTCAGGTGTACATCTGAGGCATTAAAGCATTTTTACTAGCTGACACTCACATTGCGCAGCCGCAGCTGTGCTCGTCTACGTCGCGTCGGTCACGTCGTCGCTTGAAATGGCGCGTCCGCGTCGGCCTAGCTGGAAATAGCACCAACCAGCACTGGTAGACACCCCGCGTCGGCCTCATGGTCGTCGCCGCAGCACATTCCCTGCCGACATCTGAGACGGCCCAGCAGCCGTTTTGCCGTGCTCCAATAATCTCCACAGCTCCACCTCAGCCCTTGTCTTGGAATGACACTCGAGTGCCGCCGCAATCTCCACGCACTGCGCCACAGGTCTACACCGCTCCGGGGCCCATGGCTAATCGCCCACCGCCAAGCAGTGGTGTGGGTGGAGATTGAGCGCCTGCGCGAGCGAGCGGCGCGTGGGCGTGGCGCGTGACGCCAGGTCAAGCCAGAGGTGCGGGCCCCATGGTCCCCAATGGGGGGTGGTTGCATGTGTGCGAGCGGCGCCGCAGCAAATCGCAGCGCAGATCGGCAGATCTCTGCCGGATCGCATGGGGATGGCTAGGAATGCAGTGGGGAGGGGGCGTGTCTCGCGGTCGTAGTGGGCTCTCGGCGGCTAGGCGGCTTGGCGTGGCACGCGCGCGGCGTGAGGCGTCCAGGGCTGCCACTGGCGCGTGTGGCATTCCGAAGTGTTGTGGGGTTTTTGCATGGGCTGTTTTATTGATGCATGCGATGGATGCAAGAGGTTGCAGTCGATGCCTGCGCTTACTCCTCGACGTCGTCGTCTCTGCGCTGAACATTGTCCTCCGCCGCCACAGCGTCCTGAGGTCGTCCACTAACGAACGTTCGCTGCCATGGCTTAAGACTTCCCGGCGCTGGGATCCGTTGAGTAGTGCGCTCGACGACGTGGCGTGCATCCTCTGACCTCGTATTGGGCTGCTGCTGACCAAATCGCTGGCCCCGACTTACGCTTGCCACTGTCGCACGACCGCATCGTCCAGCCGCTGGCTTACTGACTGACCACAGTTCCACGCCAGTTGCCTCTTTCACGACGTCCCCTGGCGATACATCTTGCATATCTCCACAACATCCCTTGACGTTCGTTGACCGCCTCAGTCCGCTCAAATCCAATCGCACGACGGCAGTGTGCAGTATCATAAGTCCCGCGGTCCAAGGACGAGTTGGAAAGGGGCGTTCGCTCTTACTCCGTGCAGTGTTGTCGTCGGCGCCATACGTATCCGGGAGGGGGGACTGGGGGTATCCCAACTCGGATCAACCTGTATTGAGGCAGGTCGTAGACAAAGGGCAAATGGATATCGCCACGCTTAGGAAGCCCGGAACAAGGCCACAAGCTGCTCTCGTCGCTTCTTCCTGTGACTGTCTATCTACGCACTGCCACCTCGTATGCTACCGTATAATACGTATCGCAACCGACAAAATATGTTGTTGCGGTGTCATGGCCGCCTGCACAGGCAGAATCGCTGTACAGATTCTATTATTATGTGCGAGACGACAACCGATCCTGTCAGGACAAGCTCATGCAAGCTCGTCCCCGCTGTCAGAACCAAAACCCTCGCCGCGACACGGCAATGGTGTCTGGATTGCCCGATGAGGATGTGAAGCAGGAGACGCTCGTCGCCACGGTCCGTCGTCGCTCAATCATCGACGAACATCTCGTACCGGTGTAATTGTCCTGCAGCCACCGGTGCAGCGGCGAAGCAAAACGCAGACCACCAGCTTCTTTGTTTTCCTTCCAGTGTGACGTATTGAGCTGAACGGTGGCCCAATGACGAGCACTCGCTGCTGCGGGCAGGGTCGTGATTAGCGACGGGTGGTCCGTCGTGGCAGAAGTTGTCTGTCGAAGACAGCTGTTGCAAATTCAAAGGGCTTTGTAAAAAGACAGCCGTATGGACAGATTTCTGTGGAAACGGCCCTCGAAACGGGGTCAGTGGGGGGTAGCCAGAGGACAAGAATGTAAAGCGTAGCCTGTCAACGCGACGCACGACACTGTGGTGCCGACAGGTTGCCACATGCCACAATTTAACTCGGTGGAACGCATCATCACCTTGCCTTCACAAGAGACAGCAAGCACCCAGCGTTCCAGTGGCACGCTCCCGGCAATGCATGATGCATGATCGAGTATAAGACAACTAAGGCTGCACGCAACCTGTAACAGGCAATTTCGCGACGTGAGCCTTCATGAACTCCACACCGGCGCAAGTGTAATGTCAGAAACAGCCCCAGAGTCCCTCGCATCCCCAAGTCAAGCTTGCTCCTGCAAGATGTGGGAAACCCGACGTCGTGCTATCCCACAACGCCGCACGGATTCCAGAGCTGCAGCGTTAGTCAAGTCAGACGTCAACCGCCGCGGCTCAGCGTCGTCAAGCCAGACCTTACCACCCCACGTCGCAACGTCGCCTGGGCAGATCTCAACCGCCCCGCGCCATTTACCCAAGAGCGAGCTCTCCACCGTCCCCAGGGCATCCCGACCAAACAACGGACAACACGGACTTGCATCACCCCTCGATCTAGAGCTTGGCCCCCGCGTCATCAACGAGGAGCCGTTCGAGGCCCGACCTCATCCGCTGGACCATCGGCGTCGGCCTCCGGTCAGTGGGATGGACAAAGACATGCGTGAACCCGCCAACTGCCGCGACGCCGTCCTTTCCCTGCGGGAAAAACCCGACTTCGTAAGTAACGCTAGACGAGCCGAGCTTGTTCACGCGCAGCCCGAGGTCGACGACGTCGGGGAACGACAGGGGCGCAAAGTAGTTACAGCTCGAGGACACGACGAGCCCGATCGGGTCGCGCGGCGCCGGGTCGGTTGGTCGCAGGCCGCATTCCTCGATCAAGTACGTGTTCACCACCGAGTCGATCCTGCCGTCAACTTGAAAGGTCCCCAAGAGGTCCGCAGCTTACAGAAAGTTGTATACCGAGTTGTTTACGTGCCCATACTGGTCGTTGTCCGCCCATCGGAGCCGGTACGGCAAAAAGTAGCGGTATTGAGCGCGTGCCCGCGCCTTGAGCGCCTGGACTGCGGCCATCGCGTAGCGGAGCGGAAGTGGTGAGGCAAGAAGTGAAGAGTGTTGTTACGAAGCCGTCAGTGTCGTCAGTCGGCGAGGTCGTACCGGTCCGGCGCGGCCATTGCCGGAGGCGCCAGGTAGGCGAGCGCCGGCGAACTATTGTACATGGGTCGCTGCCGCCACGGCCGCACAGGCTCGCGCCTATACTCTAGCCACTTCACACACGCAGCCAGCTACGCAGCGACACTCTGTGCTCGTTTTTCGATCCAGTAGACCCCGGCGAGCTGGCCCAAGCGCGTCCACTTTGTTTGTGACCCCGGCAAAACTTCGGCGGAACTGCCCCACACCACGAGCATTGCCGCAGATTTGGCAGGCCGTTGCCGAAGACTGTATGAAACGGTTAAAGCCATTCTCAGTGTCGAAGAGAGCAGGTTAAATAGCAACCAGAGAGTCTACCTCTACCGAGAATCACACTGTCCCGAGCTGCTTGCTGTATACATGTGCAACTGTATACTGTAGCTGCTCGGCGCACCGTGGTGGCCATGTCCGTTGAGCGGCTTGGGGGTGAGTTGAGCGGAGGCCCCGGGCCGCTGATGCGGCAAGTGCGGCAGACGCAGTTTGATCCCGCGCCGTCCCCCAACGAGACGACACACTTCGCATTCCGTCACCCGTCAACCCAGGCAAAGTCAAGAGTTACTCTCCGCCGTTTGCAAAACGCACACCAACACACCACTGCATCACGGAAGCATGCGGGCAGCGACGTCCATTGCGCGCTCTGTGCGCGCCGCGCGCGCCGTCTCCGCACGGAAACTCGGTATGTCCTGATGGTGAAGCACAGCTGACATCATAGCGCTCCAGCAGCCCACACGAATGGCGAGCTCGCTCCTGCGCATGCCGGCCATGTCGCCGACGATGACCGAGGGCGGTATTGCTGCGTGGAAGAAGAAGGAGGGCGAGTCGTTCGAGGGCGGCGACGTGATTCTCGAAGTTGTGCGTGACGGCTAGAAGGAGAAGGAGCGGGGAGCGGCTGCTGACGTTGGACAGGAAACGGACAAGGCGACGATCGACGTCGAGGCGCAGGACGACGGCGTCATGGGCAAGATTGTGTTCCAGGCAGGGAGCAAGAACGTGCCCGTTGGCGAGGTGATTGCCGTGCTTGCCGAGGAGGGCGACGACCTGAGCAAGATCGAGGTACCGAGTACCCTCGACCCGCCGGCGTCGAGCGTGCCCAAGGAGGACGCGCCGGAGGCTGCCAAGAAGCAGGAGACCGCAGCGGCGCCCGCGGCGAGCGAGAAGAAGGAGGAGGAGGCGGCGCCCGCGCCCAAGTCGGCACACAAGGACCTCGACAAGTCGCGGCCCATGATGCCCTCGGCCGCGCGCCTCATCGCCATGTCCTCCCTCACGCCCGAACAGGTCGACAACATCAAGCCCACGGGCGTGCACGGCATTGTTACCCAGGGCGATGTCCTATTTGCCATGGGCAAGGTGTCGAGCCCATACGGCTCGGCAGAGGGCATTCTCACCAACCCCATGGGGCCAAGTGGCCGCCGCGCCAACGACGTGAGTTGTGCCTCGGGAGGTATTGACTGACGCAAGCCCAAGGAGGACAAGGGGTCCAAGGCGTCCGCTGCCGCACCAGAGCGCCCCCTTACCGGCGCCGAGCTCCGCCGCGTTATCGTCCAGGGCATGTCCAAGGCGACCGCACCAAAGCCCGCCGCGCCCAAGCGTGAGTTCCTCCCCTCCTTCCGACGTTCGCTGACAGCAGCTGCGACTGCCCGTATGACCGACGCCGAGTTTAACGACATCCTGAGCGATTACAAGTCGCTGCTGCCACCCTCTGCGCCGTCTCGGACTGCCACGCCGCCCGCACCCCCTGCAGCGGCGCCAAAGGACGAGTACGCTGGGCTGTACTAGGGTGATTAGGCGATAGATGCATCGTGATATCCTGTACCCAAGGCACGTTTAATGGGTAAACCTCCCTCTTAATGAACGCGCACTGCCAAGTCCATTTTGGATGCGCAGATGTTGGCGGGCTTGCTCCTCCGGTCTGGAGCAACCTACTTCCTTTAGAAATTACGCCGCACGGATTGATGATATGCTGCATGACTGTGGTGCTCCTGTACTGTCTAAATTACTATTGGTGCTAGAATGGGTGCTACTGCTTGGCGACCTGGAATATGCTGAGGAGGGCAAAGCACCCGTAGAACAGGCCGACGGGGTACGCGACGAGGAGGCGCTGGCGGTCCATGCTGAGGACAGCGACAAAGATGGTGCTGGCGGCGTACGTGCACCACACGACCGACACGGCGCTGAGGACGTAGCCGATGAGCGTGTCCATCCCGAGGCCAATACCCAGTCCGCCGAGCCCAACCATCGGCAGCAGGCAGTACCCTAGTACTGACGCGGTACGGTACGCGTCGATGCCCGTGTCGCTCATGAGGTTGAGGAGCGTGTAGATCGACAAGGTGCCTAGCAGGCCCACACCGTAGATGTACGAGAACTGCGGCTTGCCGCTCTACATGTTAGCGCGCGTAAAACGACACTGACTCACGAGGAGAAGGACAAAGGCAAAGGCGAAGCAGAAGACCAAGGGCCCTGCCATGTCCGCATCATCCATTATGTGCGTGTCGACCTTGCCGAACGGGTTCAGCACCGTCAACGACTTTTGCAAAATGTGTCCTGGGTCGATCCCCAATTCTGCCGTCAGCTAGCGTATCCAAGGATGTGTCGTGCGATGCTGGCTATGATGGCCCGTGACCGGATCAGCACGCGACGACAGCAATGATTGCTGCTCGCGACACAAGCCAACGCCGGCGGCGCACAACGCAGCCCAACCCACACTCACCCTCCATCAAGCTTGGCTCGCCCTCCAAGCCGCCTGTCCCGAAAGCCTCCCACCATCGTCCGTCGCAGCCGGTCGATATCCGCCCCGACGCCATACTGCCGGTCGCGTACCCGCCGCCCATGGCGCCCATGGAGCCCATAGAGCCCATACCTCCCGCGTCACGCGAGCTTCCGCCCGTACCGGCACCGCCGCCGCCGTAACCGCCATAGCTCGAGCCGCCCTGGTAAAAGGCCAGGGGTTCGCTGGCCCCCTGGCCGCTCGAGTACTGGTTGTACGCGTTTTGGTTGAACATGATGCAGGGGGTGTCGTGGGTGGGTGTGTGCGGTCGTCAGAGCAGTGTCTGTGCCCGCTCTACTCGTCTTGATGAGAGCGAGCGCGGGGGTCGCTTGGAAAGTGTGTGCTGGAAGGACGAGAGGTTGTCGACGACGACAGCTTGAGATGTCTGTCTGTGTCGTTCGTTGTCTGTCTCGTCTCTCCCCCCGGGCCAAAGTGACGTGTTGCACTTGAGAGAGGCACGCGTGGAGGTCAGACTCAAACTCCGCCACTTGAATAAAACGCCGCGGTGTTTTAACGGGGGAGGGCCGTAGGGTGGCTGTCCGAGCACGCCCGGGTGAGGCTCTGTGGGCCTGGTTGGTGGGGGGTGGAGGGAAGGTGACCGGTCACTCTACTGGCTGACTCTCCGCCCGACCCCGAGAGAGGACTCCTCCTCGACGACCTTTCGACAGCTTCAGCTCATCGCTGCAATCTCCCCTCTCCCCACCTCTACCGCCATGTCCGCTGCCCGCCTCCTCTCCCGGGCCGTCCGCCCTGCGGCCGCCCCTCGCGTCCCGGTGCGTCCCTCCCTGTCCCCATCCCAGCTTGCTCGCCCTCGGAGCCCGCGGCGGACCGGCTGCGGCCTGTCCATTGCCCCACCTCCCATTGGCCCGACAGCCTCCGAGGTGGTGTAGACACTTGACGCCGACGCCGAGACGCCCCAGCAGGCGTTGGTCGCAGCTTACGGTCTGCCGTTGGTGCCCGGGCGATGCGCGCGCATATCTTTTTTGAACAGGCCACTGACGAATCCACAGACCCTCGCTCGCGCCCTCGCGACTCCGGTCAAGGTCGCCGACCCAGTTACCAAGACCACCACCCTCTCGAACGGTCTTTCCATCGTCTCCGAGACCATCCCCGGCGCGTCGACCTCGACCGTCGGTCTTTGGATCGATGCTGGCTCGCGCGCCGACGCCAGCAATGCCTCCGGCACCGCCCACTTCCTCGAGGTGCGTATTGACATTTGACCCGCGATGGGTGTGTGTTGTGGTGGAGACGGGTCATGATGTGTTGGGGAAAGTTGTTTGCACCGCAGCGAGGCTCGCGCGAGCTAGGCCAGCTCGGCGCCGACGCAGCGTCCACGCCGGACTCTTGTCAATACACACGGCGCAGTGCCGAGCGTGTTCGGCGCCTTGCCAAAACGCCAAACCTCTGCCCCAATCACAGCCTCCACATTTCCCCGACAACCCATCACCCACCACCAACACACCATCTTCATCCCGCTCGCGCTCTCCGCTGGCGGCTCGGCTAACATGACAGCACCTCGCGTTCAAGGGAACCAAGTCGCGCTCGCAGATGCAGCTTGAGCTCGAGGTCGAGAACCTCGGTGCGCACCTGAACGCGTACACTTCGCGCGAGCAGACTGTCTACTACGCCAAGGCGTTTGACAAGGACGTCCCTGCCGTTGTCAACATTCTGTCGGACATTCTGCAGAACTCGAAGCTCGACGAGTCGGCCATTGAGCGCGAGCGCGACGTCATTCTGCGTGAGCAGGAGGAGGTCGACAAGCAGCTCGAGGAGGTTGTCTTTGACCACCTGCACGCCGTCGCCTTCCAGGGCTACGCCCTCGGCAACACCATCCTCGGCCCCAAGGACCACATCAACTCGATCAACAAGGCCGACCTCTCGGGCTACATCTCCAAGAACTACACCGCCGACCGCATGGCTCTCGTCGGTGCCGGTTCGGTCGAGCACGAGGCCCTTGTCGAGCTCGCCAAGAAGAACCTCGCTTCCCTCCCCGTCTCGTCCAACCCCATCCCCCTCGGCCAGTCGACCCACGCCCCGACCAAGTTCACCGGCTCCGAGGTCCGTATCCGTGACGACACCATGAGCACGTGCAACCTCGCGATCGCCGTCGAGGGTGTCGGATGGAAGTCGCCCGACTACTGGCCGATGCTCGTCATGCAGTCGGTCTTTGGCAACTGGGACCGCTCGCTCGGCGCCTCGCCCCTCCTGTCCTCGCGCCTCAGCCACATCATCTCGTCCAACAACCTCGCCAACTCGTTCATGTCCTTCTCGACCTCGTACTCGGACACTGGCCTCTGGGGCATCTACCTCGTTTCGGAGAACCTCATGAACCTTGACGACCTCACCCACTTCACCATGAAGGAGTGGCAACGCATGTCGATGAACCCCACCACCGCCGAGGTCGAGCGCGCAAAGTCGCAGCTCAAGGCCTCGCTCCTCCTTGGCCTTGACGGCACCACCGCCATCGCCGAGGACATTGGTCGCCAGACCATCACCACCGGCAAGCGCTACACCCCCAAGGAGATTGAGCGCTACGTCAACGCCGTCACGTAGGTTGAACTCGGTTGACCCCATGCTGACCCGTCTAGCGTCGAGGACATCAAGCGTTGCGCCCAGAAGTACCTCTGGGACAAGGACTTTGCGCTCGCCGCCATTGGCCGTGTCGAGGGCGTCATGGACTACAGCCGTCTGCGGGCCGACATGTCGTCGATGAGTGAGTCTTCCGAGGCCTGCTGCCTGAATGCACAAGCTGACACCCCTCAGTCTACTAAGCGTAGCGTAGATCAAAGCGGAGGTAGACACTTTAAAAATGCATCCATGAGCGGGTTACGTTGGGTGTTTGAGAGGCGAAGTTCTTGGGCAGTCGGTTACATTGAGGTGTGATTGTCCAGGAGTGCTTCCTAAAGGCGGAAGGAGATGACGACTGGAGCAAGACGACCGTGCCACTTGGTCGTTGTCCCCTCTCCATCCCTACAACGTAATGCTGCCCTGCAGCCTCACTTGGGCAAGTGCAACTCGTGCCGTTGTAGCCCATTAACGACGCGCTCGTCGTTGTCGGAAGAGGAGCCAAGTGACGCGGGACCAAAAAAGACGTGACAGTCGTGACCATCCACCCTTGGCCTCCGCAGCAGTTGTCGCCAGGCACGCCCCGCGCGCGTCAACCGAAGCGCGCAACGCCCTCCGTCTTGTTATTGTTATTGTCCACTCAACTACTCCACGTACACTTTTACTCTTGCTGCCGTCGACAAGGGTACCGCACGCGCGGTATGTTCACGCCCCTCTCGACGGGCTCGGAACGCGCGCAGGACAGGCTATGGGGTGAGTGGGGGATGGTTCTGTGGAGGAGACTCCGGACGGGTGTTGACGCCTCACGCGTTGCCTCGCCTCGACTTGACTCGACTCGCTTCGCTCGTCACTCGTCGCTCGTCGCTCGTTTCGTTTATGCCGCGTTTTTGCAGATCGCGACCGCACGACGTCCCCGCGCCGACCTCCGCCCCGACGCCCAGCACCGCTCTCGCCGCGGTCGCGTGCGCGCGGTGTCTTGTCGCCGAGCACATCGGCTGGCCCACCTAGCCCGCGCGCGCGTAGAGCACATGCTCACTCGCGGCGCGTCAGCGAGGTGCCCGAGGGCCAGGAGACTTGGACCGACCTATTCTTCCGGGTACGTGTGCCGCTCCCGTGTTCGCGCTGCGCTTGCTGACGACGGGTAGCCGTCGAGACCGACTGTGGAACGCTGGCTCGCGTCCTTTTGGAAACGCCACTTTGTCCTCACTGTGCTTCCCTGCCTCGCCGTGTGGTTATGGGTCGCGGTGCCCTTTCCCGTCAGCGACCCATATACCGACTCGCCACTCCCCGACTGGCCCGAGTGGCCGGGTAGAGGTAGGCATGGGAATGGTACGGACGGCGACGACCGGGATGGCGGCGACGACCTCCCCATCGATGTCAACTTTTACTTCTTCTTGATATGGTATGTGTCACTATTGTCCCACCCGGCGAGCTAACATTAGGTACTTTGGGTACGCTTCTTGACTGCCCACGGGTCGACTAACGTCCAGTGCATACCTCGCCGTCGCGCTTTTCTTCATCACAAACCTCTTTAGTCTCTACCGCTTGAGTGAGTGTTTTCTGCGGCCCCGCTGACGCTAGACTGGTGGCCGTCGTCGCTGGGTGGCAAGACCACGTACTTCCTCATGTGGTCGTCGACGCTCGCGTTCGGACTCCTGGCGCACCACCTCGACCTCTTTGGCCTGCACGCGCGGTGGCGCGACAAGCCCGACGAAGGCTTCGACTGGGAACGGAAGAGTTAGGCAAGCAGCGCAGTAGCTTTTGCTGACAGTAGCTTTTTGGGTCATGCTTAGCTTTGCGGCCATGCACATTCCCGCGCTCGCGTGCTTCTCCAAGCTCAAGCGCGACAAGCGGCACGTGTACCGTCACGCCCAGCCCGTCGTGCAGTCGACGTACGCATGAGCGTTAAGACTCTCTGTTAACGCCCAGGTTCTTTGGCTCGTCGCTCCGCCGCGTACCCAGCTCGTGGGTCCGTTTTCTATGGTTCATGGCGTGTCTCGCCATTGCCGCGTTCTCCCTGATCGTCGGGCAGGGTAGGTCTACTAAGTCTTTGCCTGGGGCCGCTAATCACAGCCTACGCAAGCTTGTTCCTGTCCACTCTGCCGCACACGTCGCTCGATGCCGGTACATGGGTATGGTCGTGGGTCATCAGTGAGTCCTCCCTGCTTGCAGTCACTTACCGTCGTAGCGGTCCAACTCCTCTCGCTCATCTCAAATTTCATCATTGCATCCAAGGTGCGCTCCCGCGCCCTGTTATTCCTCTACAAGCTTTTTTTCCAACTAGTTTACCATGTGTTTTACCGCAACCTCGTATGTGCACGACCTCGACCAAGGCTAACTTTGAGTTTGCGCGCCTCCGCTCGCCGTCCCAGTTCGCGACGGTGCAGCTGCTCTCCTCCATCGTCGTCGTCGTCATCTTTCCTCTGCAGCTCACTCAGACGTGGCACCGCGCGCTCCAGATCCTCGTTGGGTACAGCCAGTCGTGGGTGGAGCATTCTGAGGCTGTTGCCGTGTCGTTCTACACCCGCGGTCTCGCGCAAAACACAACCATGATTGGATTTCTAGGTGCGCGTCCCCACAACCACGCATTACTGACGACAGGCTGGCTCAGCATCCTCCACTTTGGGTCAAACTCCCAGATCTACCCATTCTTCAAGTTTGCCCAGACCGAGGACGACCCTTACACGTACGGCATGACGTTTATTGCGTCGTGCGCCGTGTGGTCGCTCGAGCTGGTGAGCTCGTTTGTGGCGCGGCAGATCATGGGCAAGGGATTTGGCGTGCCCGTTAGCGAAATTGGCCTGGACGAGATGCGCGAATACCCCGAGCTGGTGCCTGCGTGTGGTAGGTTGTGTAGCGGCCGTCATGACCTAACGACGCAGGCTGGGCATCGGTCCACGTCTCGATGAACATCCTCATGTTTCTCATCAAACTCAATTTCCGCTAATGGATTAAACAACCTGCATAAGATGTTGTCGTTGCTGGGTATGTACACGCGTTGTTCTAGAAAGCTACAAGGATACATGGGAGTTACGCGAGGACGGGAGAAACGGACGGGGCGGGCGCTACAGGCTTGCGATGCGGTGCATTGGAGTGTGAGTTGGTTAGATGCGGTAACTTTCGAATGCCGAGGGGACGCTGGGACGCCGACGAGGCGGGCGCGGGCACTTTGGTGGTCTCTCCATGATGGGCGGGCTTGCGCCGCTGCCGGCCTCGCCGACGCTCCACATCTCGTCGATGCGCCAGTACTCGTCAAAGTGGTAAAAGACGTGCGAGTGGACGTGCTCGGCGCTGGACCCCGAGCCACGGCGTTGTTCCTCGGGCGACGATAGAGAACTGTGCGTGTTGTGCGGGGGAGACGTGTCGAGGGCGAGGTTGTCAGCTTTGAGGTTTGGGCTCGAGTTTGTTGGGGACGCGGTAGGGCTTGAAGGGATTTCAATTTCAATGCGCGCGGCGAGAAGACGCTTCGCGACGTCGGCGACGACAAACTCGGCCGAGAGCGTGCCACCGGGGGGCACGGCCGAGGTGGCGAACGACTCGGCGCTCATCCGCCGTCCGTTCAGGCTCACCCGCGGCGCGAGGTAGGTGCCTAGTGCGCTGGGCAGGCGCTGGTTGAGTATACGGAGGTAAGCGCGGAAGTGGGCGGTGAGCTCTGCCGGCGTTGAGAGGGACGAGGTTGTGGTTGCGCCAAAGGCGGAGCGCGACAGGGAACAACGCCGGAACGCGGCGGACGGCGCGGGTGCCACTGGGCGCTGGCGCGGCGCAGTGCTCCCCGGTACACTGAGGGCTGGGGCGACGGGGGTGTGGTCGTTCCGCCGGCTGCTCATGTACATACATTGCCCCGGCGGCGAGTACATCATCGGGTGTTGAGGCAGGGCGTGCTCTGTCGGTGAGGGCGGGGACAGTGGCGAGTCCGACGACTCGCTCGGCGACGGCGTGTACCCGAACGCAAAGCTCGGCGTGGACACCCCGTACTCTTGCTGGCCCGTGTACCCGTAATGGGATCGGATGGGTGAGGAGGTAAAGGTGGTCGCGGTCGACGGGGACATGGGCGTGGCGCCGTTGCGGCTTCTTGTGCCGGGCGTCGCTGTTGGCGTGGGTGAACCGCTGGTACTTGGGCGGAGGCCGCTGTTGCGGCAAGTGGCGGTCGCGAGGCGGGATGTAGAGGGTTGTGCCAAGGACACGGGGAGTGGGGCAACGAGAGGCGGTGGTGGGCCAGCGTGTCTCGGTGCCTCTTCAATAACCATGGCCGTCATCCGACGACGTGCAGCACAAGTGTCAAGCCAAGCTGACAATGTGACAATGCGATGCGTTCGAAGTGTGTGGATGTGGTTGTGTGTGGACGGACTGGCCAAGTTGTGTGAATGTTGCGTGTGTCGTCGGCGAGTGGAGTAAATGTCCCCACAGTCAAAGACGGCGCACGGAGCGAGGCGTGTCTAGTCGCTACCCGTAGCCAGAGAGTGTGCGTAAGTTTGAGCGTCTGTTGCACAAAGTGAGACAGTCGGTGTTGCTGCGCTGGTCCAGAACTATATCAAGAGGCGACGACGGCCACGACGAGGTATGAAACCCGCACGGGCGGATAATGAAAAGAATGCCGCACAAGCCGCGGCTGTTTGCGATGCCACACTCGCCGCTCTTCTTGGTTCTCGCTTGGCTTCTGACCACTACTTGTTCTTGACACAATAGTTGAGGCTTATTTTCGCCGTACTCTCGGCTCTGCCAGGCTGTGGTTTCGCCGAAACAACAACAGTGACAGCGGAAGATATATGCCTCGGTCGTTCGTGCTGAGTCCAGGCGCCGGGCGTCTCCGAGTAGTCGACGG
Organism: Cutaneotrichosporon arboriforme; assembly: GCA_002335565.1. NCBI lineage: Eukaryota > Fungi > Basidiomycota > Tremellomycetes > Trichosporonales > Trichosporonaceae > Cutaneotrichosporon > Cutaneotrichosporon arboriforme. The sequence goes on along the minus strand of BEDW01000013.1, from coordinate 274,559 downwards.
CGCTGTCGGAGCGTTCCGACTATGTAGTGACAAGCGAGCAAGCGGCCAAGCGGCGGTGATTCGTCGGTGTCGCGAGACCGAGAAGAGATGCAGACGCTGTTTTCTGTTGCGTTGGTGATTGCGCAAACTTTTACGGGCGGAGGCGGCCGTCGGCGGCGTGCACGGACCAAGCCTGAACGCGGGTGTGGGAGGCGTCGTCGAGGACCGGGGAAAGGCGAGTACAGTAAGAGCGAGCTATATCCCCAGAACACAGACGAAGAGTGTAAAAGTGTGTGTGCGCGGTGTGAACGACAGCGCAGTAATGTGGTAGTGTGAGGCGACAGTTGTGTGCGCAGTAGTAGTGTGAGCGAGCCAGGTGGTGTGCTTGCGTTACACGAAGCGGGTCTGTGTGCTGGTGCCAGTGGCGGCGCGGCATACCTAGAATGTCGTGGCTCGGCATGCCTCCCCAGTCTTTGCCAACGTCTACATCCTCGCGCCTCAACCCATGGAACCCACACATGGTGGGGTACGTGGTGCGCGCGTGTCTGTGCGCCGCCGACACCCGGATACCCCGCCGTCGCTGTACACGCCCCTGCCCGCTCCCCGAAGAGGCAGCGAGGATATAGGGGAGGGGCGTGAGCGGCGCGCGACCAGGGCGGCGAGCAGTGCTCGCTCCACTTGGTTGGGTGACATGGGGCAGGCAGACATCAGCATTCCTCGCTTGGATGTTGCATTCCGCCGTCCGGGCTTGAATTTTGCTCGTCCCCTGCAAGTTTGGCCCGGGGGCCTTGCACCGACTGCTCAATATCCACTCGATGATGACACGCTCCGCCCAATCTCTCACAACTGGCCCCAGTTGGCCGTGGGCACATGGGCCGACACCGCGGGCGACATGGCGACATGCAACAAGCTAACATGTAGCCTGGGAGGGAGGCGTGAAGAAGGAACAAGAGGAGCGTTGCTGCGCCGTTCCAGAATACGCGTCATGCAATCCACTCGCCGCTATACTTTTTTTTTTCTTGCATCATAGCCGTCTGCACCACACATTGCGTTTTCATATACCTAGGCGGGGCGACCATTACCCTGCCGAAACGTTACTTGGGCGCCTTGAGTAAGCATCACCATTTGAGGGCCGTAAGCTGGGCATGCGACACGCGTCTGAGAGAGCCTCTGTTTTGCTCCTTTTGCTCCGCACCCTCAGTAGTGGAACCCGAACCGGAGTTGAAGTGCTATTCTCAGTCGCAGTCGCGCAAGGAGGGCGGTGTGTTGTGGGGGCTGCTCCCAAGCTCCGGCGGCACACAGTGGTAGAGCAAGAGAGGAGAGTAAGAGGGTGGTGAACCAGAAAGATGAGGAGATCAAGGGGAGCCGAGGCCCTGTGTCGTCAAACAGACTAATCCACAGCAATACGCCCGATGCCCGATGCGTCGCCGTAGGCATCAGCCCCGCACGGACGCTGAGCTTGTCGTACTCCACCGCCCCGCCGGACACGTCCGTCCGGTGAAAGAAGCGCGTCTCTCATCGCCGGAGTACCGACCCACGACCTTTGCAGGAATGGGGCTGGGGGGAGAGCGAAGGGTTGAACGGTTGTGGCGCGCGGAATGAGAATTCCTCATGACGTCAGAAACGGGTGAGGGTTGTATTCTACCTCCAAGTTGCGCGCTCAAAATGGCACATGGCGCACTCGCTCACACAACGTGGTATCACATGATGACAGAAAACCTGTATCGGGACATGCCAAGCGCGCAGAAGCGACGTATCGAACTGTGTGTGTGCACCGCGGGAACTTGCGTGCCCCGTAACGATGGGCTGAACGATCTGCGCACCGGGCTCGGAGCGCCCTCGCTCGTTCTCGCGCGCCTCCGCGCCCTCGTCCCGTCGACATGTGTCCGCGGGCCTGGATCGTGGCCATTGTGGCAGCCGACGCGGCCGACTACGTGACTAACTCCCCAATGATCCGTCGAAACCAACATGCTTCTCTCACGCCAACGCACATGCACACTACTCACACATAAGCAATGTTTACGCTGTTTGTTCCGCTATCGACGCGCCGATCCCCGCCGGTAAATTACCGTGTGCCGCACAGCCGTACGCACGCCCCGCGGCCACGCTCTCACTGCCGTGTCGTGCCCGACGGCAGTAAGCTTCTGAGCCGTACACGCCGAAGTGGGGAGTCACCTACACCCACGCTCTCAACGCCTAGCGAATTCCGAGGAATGCTACCCCCCACCTGGTATGTACTGTATATCCCCGTCACAGCGGCTCAACCGACCCTGCATGAAGTCATGTCGAAAGTTGAAAGTGTAAAGAACAGCCTGAATTGTGGAGTTTGTGGAACGTATCGAGCGTAACAGGGGACGTAGGCCCCCACTCCGAGAGGAATCGGAGGTGAGATGATAAGCGCCGCTGGCGGAGGCGGAGGACAAGATCCGCCACTGGAGCTCGTTAACTCGCCGCAACTCCGCGCGCTCTCGGTCGTCAAGAAGAACGTTAAGTTACCTTCCGCGCCGTGTACACTCGTTAACCGTGGGCATGCCGCGGTCGTCTGGTGGCCAGACCAGGCCAAGCCAAAGATGACCGAGCGGCCCTGTGGTGGTGGTGCCAGTTGCTTGACACATGAATAGTTCCTGGGGTACAGCACGTTATTCTGCTGATCTCGCCCGAAACTAGCTCCTCATCACACTCACAGAAAAGGTAATGTGGCGTCGCCCCGTGGTCGACACGGATGCGCAAGCTCCCGCTGACTACTCCTTGGCTGGACGTTCCTCCAGCCGGGAGGGGGGATTAGCGCTCGAGCTTGCGGAACACAACGTGGCGGAACGGCGCGGAGCACTTCGGCATAACGTTAAGACACCGCACGAGCCTGGTTACTGACCATGGCGCTTTGCCCCATCAAGTCGGGATTGCTAGTTTTATTGATTAATAATGGCACGTGCTGTGGCCGCGCCCGGGTTGTGGCGCTGTGGCATCGTACGGAAAGGCAGACTTGCAGCGTAACCCGGTGGCAGGTCGCCGTCTGCCACTCCTGAGTCTGCGCACGCCTCGTGGCCGGATGTTTTTCGCCTGCTTCACTCAGTCATTAAAGTCTAAGTGTTTGTGTGGCTCCGGCTTACTCCGTGTGTGAAGGTACAACAGGCCAGTTGCTCCAGCTGTGAACACCCACCACCGCGGGCGTGGGTGCCAGTTTCATCGCCATCGCAAGAACTAACATCTTTCACCGCGCAACATGGGTATACTAAGTGTCCACCTCCGGACTCCAAACCTCCGGACTCCAACGGCAACTACGTTTTCTGCCGCTGAACCCAGGGGAAGTGTCTTATTGGCTAAAATTCGGAAATCCTCGTTAGAGGTCTAGAGGCTCGGCCGCAACGCTGGTGTTACATTGGGCCCTGCTTGTTACGGCGTCACGTCTAACGGCGACTCGTCAGCTGGCATCGCTTCGGTCGAGTCGTCGGTCGTGTCCCCAGTCTCGGTAACGTCCGACGTGTCGTCGACGACGGCGGGATTAAGCTCCGAGGCTTCGCTGGAAGTTCCCTCGGAAGTCTCGGTGGACGCCTCCTCAGAAGGGTTTCCAGTATCAGAGGTGTCCTCAGAAGTGTCTTCGATGGTGCCCTCCAAGGGGTATGTGGACGTTTCCACGGAAGTGTCCTCGGACGTGTCCTCCGTGGTGTCGCCGGTATCCTCCGTGGTGTCCTCGGTGGTGTCTCCGGTATCCTCCGTGGTGTCCCCGGTGTCCTCGGTGGTGGTCTCGGACGTGTTGCTGTCGTTGTTGCTGTCGTTGTTGCTGTCGTTGTTGCTGTCGCTGTTGCTGTCGCTGTTGCTGTCGCTGTTGCTGTCGCTGTTGCTGTCGTCGTTGTCGTCGTTGTCGTCGTCGTCGTCGTCGTCGCCGCCGCCGATAGGGACGATCGGGGGACCACCTATCGCGTCCTCGGGGAGCCCGTCAGGAGTCTCGGCTGGCGTGTCCGTGTTGTCCTCTTCGGGGTTGACCTCGGTCTGCTCCTCCGATGTGTCCTCAGACTCCTGGGTGTCCTCCTGGGTGTCCTGCTGGGTGTCCTCCTGAGTGTCCTCCTGAGTGTCCTCCTGAGTATCCTCCTGGGTGTCCTCCTGAGTGTCCTCCTGGGTGTCCTCCTGGGTGTCCTCCTGGGTGTCGTCCGACGTATTGTTGTCGTCGTCGTTGTCGTTGTCGACGTCAGGCTTCATGTTACTGATGTTTGGGAGCTTCCCGCCATTGACCTCTTTTGCGGCGATGAAGGCCGCGAGGGCCCAACGCGCCTGCGACGTCGTTTCGTCCATGGCCTTCTTTGTCGCGTCATACACCTTTTGCGCCATGTCGAAATCGACGCTAGTAGTAGTGGAAATGAGGAAGGTCCTGGCCATTTCCAGGTCCCTCACGACGTCACTCGCAGGCATGTTCTGGTTGACGGCGTTGAGGACGGTGAACGCCAGGGTCTCGGCGCCCAGCCCACCACGGATGTTGCGGCTGCACTGGGGCACCCTAGCTTCCAGCCGGCGCCGGCGCAGGTCGTCCTCCCCGTCCGTCAACTCTGCCTCCGGCTCGCCCCTCATGTCCTCGGCCGCGGGTCGCGGCGCAGACGCAATCTTCGTTACCTTGCCAACGAGGTCACCGGCGTTCACCCACTGGGCAAGGCCCCAGGGGTTGTACAGGAATACTTTTGCCCTGCTGCGTCAGAACTTGACAGACCAAAACCCGGTGGGTACCTACGGTTCAGAACCTGTGGCGGCTTTGTACTGGATGATACCATACGAGTGCCGCGGTTGAAGGAAACTGTCTGGCTGTGCCTGCAGATTCATGACCATCGTCACGATACCCACGCCCTGGTCGGCCGTCTCCAGCGCTTGAGCAAGCGAGGCTTCGTTGTCCCCGAACGGGATCGTCTCCACAAATTCCCCGCTGAGCATGGTGAGCGCCTGCGGTCAGTTTCGAGTTAGCTAACAGTTTTGACACTCACAGTTTCGGGCGAGTCGGCCATGGTGCAGTCATACTCGCGAAGGTCGCGGTACGCAGCAAAGATGGCGCGCGGCCACCTGACGTCAGCAATGCAGGTATGTACCGGGAGAAAGGGATGTTCTTACATGGCCCCGCTGTCAGGAATGGCGGGTAGAGCGTCCGTGGCGGCCTCACGGTAAGTGTTCCAGTTGACGAAGCCACTGCAGGAGGCGCCGGGGTTTCTAGGATCGACGGGGAGTTGGACGTGGGTGACGCCGTCAGGGCTGTCGAGGAGCCATTTCTTGATGTAAAGGGGATGCTTGCGAGCGTAGATTGCCAAACCCGAAAGTAGAGAGCACGAGTTTACGCCATCGGGCTGTCTGACGTCTAAGATCCCCGGCTTGGTCGTGCCCTGGCCCCAGAGCTGGGTCGTTGGTATCTGCCCCTCCGCTTGGCGAGCCAGCAGCGCACGCACGCTGTGCGGCGAAGTGTCCCCTAAACCAAATTTCTGTTCCGACCGGCCATGGTTGTCCACTAGTGTCACTGGGCGCGCGGCCACTAGACCGAGTACTGCTGTCAGCTCACTGCCACAATTCTAAAGACGTACGGCAAAGAAAGGCGAGAACCCAAGTCCCGAGGAGGTTCATGGCTGAGAGGAGTTGCGAGTAGCGTTGATGCTGGAGAGCACAGGCTACTCGCCAGCGCTGCCTTTTATACACACGTCCATGCCACCTTGCCAAGAGGTTAGTTCGTCTCCTTCCGTCTGCGTTTGCATCGCAGTGTCACGCGCAGCGGAGAGCTTGCCCCTCGGACAACAGGTTGGATAGACGCAGAGAGCGAGCCGTCGCCATTCCCGCCGGCGTCGGAGAGTGTCTACTGCGTGAAACGATGACATGCCAAGCGATAACGGCAGCAGCCACAGTGTGAAGCACGCGTCAAACGTCGCAGAGTCTATGCCGTTTGTTGATACTTTGCTGTTTGTTGCGCATGGAATTCGAGCGGGCCGTGCCTGGCAAGATGCCCCCTTCCATTGCAACGTCTCGAAGCATATTCACGGTATTCCCCTGATGCTGTCTTCTGTCTCCGATGTTTCCGTGCACTCAAATTGCTCTCAAGACTCCGTCCAAGACGGGCGGACGTGCTGTCCACGCCGACCCCGAGCGAGTCCTACCTCCCGTGAAAGCTGGAACAGGGCCCCACAGCCACGTCCCCTAGTCGGCACCGCCTGTAACCTCTGCCGCCAACGACCGTGTTCTACTGTACGGTAGTCTTAAAGTGTAATTGTTCGTAAGCCAAGCCTCACAATCCGAGGCCTACGCACCGCCTTACCACGTCGGCCTGACCGCTGATACGGTGTATGGCCAACATAACATCCCCTAGTTTGCCGCGCCGACCGCTGAAACGAAAGGTACGCAACGCGTTGACTTCAAGAGGTTGAAGACTGCTGTGCAGCACTGCGCCACTGAGGCGAGCCCCTACAGGCACGTCTGAACGGTCATCCCGCATGCATTTGCCACCTGTCGTCTGGACAACGGGACACGGCAAATAATGGCTCGCTCGCTGCTTGTGCCGTCTTCAGCAGGTGTATTATCAATCAACACCCCGATCTTTTCGTTCTTCCACTTGAGCGCCACACTTCCTTTCTTTCGACACAAGTACCGCACACGGCATACGCGACATCTTGACGGATGTCACACACCTCCACTTCGCCTACGCCCAACACACTCGGCAAGATGCCTCAGCTCCCACTCGAGGTGCTCTCGTCCGTCGTGTCCAGCCTGGACCCGGAAGAGGACCGGAGCACACTTGCGGCGTGCATGCTCGCGTCGCGCGCGCTGTCCGACCTGGCAATGCCAGTACTATACAGCCGCGTGACGATGACAACGCCCCAGCTGCATGAACTGGTGATGCAGGGCGTGGAGGCACTAGGCGAGCGCACCAGGTCCGCCAGGCGTCTGTTGAAACTCTCGCCGCGCGCACACCGCATGTTCGCCTTGGTCAAGACGCTCACGCTCGACTTTGCGCAGGACGACGTCGAGTTGATCCCGGAAATGGCCGCAGCCGCCACTCCCGGTCCGGACACGCCGCTGTTTCCAAACGTGAGACAGTTCATCATTCGCGGCGACCGGCGCATAAAGACAGGCCACATGAAAGGGCACCGGCTAGGTAAAATACAGCCACCGCAAATGCCCCCCATGGCACGTTTCTTCAACAAGCCCGACGTGTGTTGCCAGGACATGGAGGACGTCGCCTGGCTCTTCCCGGCGAACGCGTATGGTTCGCTCACACTTCACACGAGCAGTGACTCTCGGGACCTCCCCCGCGCAGGCTGGGACTCTGCGCACGTCTTTGCCTTCACGACATGGGAGCCGGATTCCAGGACTGGCTGGTGGGTCAAGGAGGGGTATCCCGACGTCATCTATCTCCGGCGTCCCCCCCGTCGAGACGCAAACGGCCTGCTCGACGGTTTTCTCGACCCCGAACCCATGCCAAGGGGCGTCAAGTTTATCATTCCCGACCCCCCGGTTCCGTGCGAGCTCTGCGGTCCGTACACCCCAGCGCGCTCCAGCTGACGTCCAGGCTTGACGTGGGTCGACTACGCGCTCACGGTAGAGTCCTATAAGGAAAGGGTCAGGGTTCACATGGAGTGGTGCAGGAAGGAGGAGGCGCGTGAAGCGCGCGAGGCGGAAGAGGCAGCGTCGGCGGCGGCAAAACAGGCCAAGGAGGAGCAAAAGCCATAAGACTCGCCAGGTGTTTGGTCACCTTTCGTAGAAGACGTAGCAGATGCGTCGCCCCGGGAGAACCGCGATGTGTGTAGCCGGATGAAGATGTGGGACAGCGCCAAGCGCAAGAATGATGGGCCCAGATGCCTGGGCGCTTCATAGCATGATGTCAGTAGTAGCCTTGTATGCTTCGCGGTCCAGACTGTTCGGAAGCTCGTGCAGGTTAGTCTCGTGGACGTGCGGCCCGAACGCGAAGCGACGGCGTCCGACATGCCTCAGAACTCGCCGACAATGCAAATTGACCGAGACATTGTTCATGTCACGAGGCAGCAGTTGGTGCGGACGACTCAAAGGGTGCCCACGCTGCTGTAGGGAGCAGGAGCGTGATTCCAGCGCGACTTCGACGCGGGAGTACGCCGTATGCGAGGTTGGTCAAAGCCGTCGTCAGCAGCACGCGTGTTCCGGCTGTTGCCGGCCCGCCCCCCACTCGCAGAACACATGCTATCACTCGTGATGTCCCGTGATTTACCATGTGACACCGATCCACTGACAGCGCCGTGCCATTTCATTATCAGCTTTACCCATGGCGCCGCCCCGGCGGATTAGCAGGTTTATCAACTCTTGACCGCACGCGCAGGGCCGCACACCCAGTCAAGCCTCGTGGGCCGTTAGCCTCGCTTGGCCCAGCCAACAGAGTGACACTGGTGGGGCCATGGGGCTGGCTCCGCAGAATCGCCCGAGAAACGTCCCACGACAGCGCCGAAGCTTTCCCGAGGATCTGCCGGTGGCGGGGGGTGGATGAGTGCGGGCGTTTGAGGCGCCAATGCGCCGCGGAAAGATTACCACGTCCCCCCCCCGCACGAGATTAAGAGTTTAGGCGAACGCGTCTGGCTGGCAGGTGTCTATCCAGTTACGCCGGGGTTGTACCTTGGCATCTTCCGGGAATCCGCACCGTCGGTCCGCATCTGCACCGAGTGCCGCGCCGGCTTGCCCGCATACAACACACCTGGGTTTAAAAAGACGCCTAGTTGGTTGGTGCCACTCTTGCTATCACACACCGTTCGCACCACCCGCCACACGCACCCCTCTCGATACATTACAACCATGGCACCTGTACCCACCTCTACGGCGACCGAGACGTCGCGGCCATCGCCGGCGACGCTCAAGCTTCGCAGCGACACGGCCACAGCCGCACCCACCAAGCCTACCCCCGAGGCGTTCCCCGAGCTCGAGACCAAGGGGGTGAGTACCCCTGCTGGACAATCGCAGCTACTAACCCCGGCAGTACACCGTCGTCAAGGGCGTCCTCTCCGAAGAGAAGGCACAGCAATACGTCGACGAGATGTACAAGTGGCTCGAGAGCTTGTAAGCAGATGGCCGCGGCAGGACGATTGCTGACTATACCAGTGGCAAGGGGTTCAAGGGCGACGACCGCTCGACCTGGAAAGTGGAGAACCTGCCTGCGTTTGACAAGGGCGGGCTGTTCCACCGCTACGGTGTGGGACACGAGCAGTTTGCGTGGGACATCCGGACCGAGCCGGGAGTGGTGGACGTGTTTGCCAAGATCTGGGGCACCGACGAGCTGATTGTGTCGTATGATTCTGTCAACGTGTCGTTGCCATTTGGCGACGCGCTCGGCGCCGAGCGCGCAAAGCCCTGGCCGCACACCGACCAGTCGCCGATGCGCACGTACAAGCACTGCGTGCAGGGCATTGTCAACCTGTACCCGAACGGCCCCAAGGACGGCGGCCTCATGGTCCTTGAGGGCTCGACGGCGCTGTTTGGCGAGTACTTTGCGGCACACCCCGAGCTGCGCCCTGCCGAGGGATGGCCCACTGCCGATTGGTGGGGCCACAAGGAGGAGCACCTGCAGTGGTTCTACGACCGCGGCTGCAAGTGGGTCAAGGTCGAGGCTGCGCCCGGCGACGTCATTCTCTGGGACTCGCGCACCATCCACTATGGTGACGCTGCCCACGGCACCGAGCCCCGCGTCGCCACGTACGTCTGCTACAAGCCCGCAAAGGACATTTCTCCCGAGCAGCTCAAGACCAAGCAGGAGTGCTTTGCAAAGAACTGGGGCACGTCCCATGACCCCCTCGAGTTCCGCATCACTGCTGCTCGGTTTAAGAACTGGGTCCTCGAGGACGGAGAGCGCACAGAGCCACGCGTCCAGCCTGTACTCAACCACCGGCAGAAGCAGCTCGCCGGTCTGGAGGCGTACTAAGCGGCGAGTCGGACGATGTCTTGATAACAGCCTGGAGCTGGGCGTCGATCTTGATAGCTGTCGGGCGCAATACACGCGCCCCGCCCTCTGGCGGCCACGCTGGAGGAGTGTAGAGATGTTGTAATGTGTATAATGCAATCTCGATTAGATGTGCGCCTCGTTGTTGTGGACTGGTCGCGGCCGTCGAGGTGACAGACCAAAAGGGCTGATTGGCGGCTTCTATTAGGATTACGGGTCAGTTTGTAGTCAAGTTCAGAGGAAGCCTAATAGCTAATAGGGGATTTGGCGCATTAGGATTCACAATAGACAACCTCGCCTCACCTCTATTGGGGCCCCTTAATGAATTCTATTCATGGGCTGCATCGCCTCTTGACGATCATTCTCCACACGTAAGCAGGCACGGGCCACTGAACAAAAGTCGCAGCTATCAGTGGCGGCGTGATGCGCAGCGAGAGTGATGCATCGCCGCCGTGATGCATCGCTGCCCAACGACAGTTATATCAAAGCTCATCAACGCGCTCATTGATGTTGTTATGCCAGTCTCTCTCTTCTTCGTTGTCGGGGCTTTTGGCCCGCCTGCCTGCCTGCGCACAGATCACAGTCCCCCAAACCCCCTCTCCCCACCCCTCCTGGCCCTGCACGTTTCACCCAGGGGCGACAACGCACACCCGCGCTCCTCTTTCGCTTCCCATCGTCGCCATCACCGCCAACCCATCAAATCACCTCTACACATCATCTGTGCTTATATTTGTACCGGCAAACTTGAGAGAGGTCTTGCTACGTGATCACTCGAAGTTTTGCTACGTGATCACTCGAACAAAGCTTCACCGCCCATATAACGCAGTTGCATCGCCGCTGCCGCCGGCACCAACCCCTCCCGCACCGCCGCTAGCTAGAACCCTGAGGCTTTACTGTGCTGCAACCAGTTGACGCGTCGCGCGTTTCCGAACCCACTCATCCCACCCAACCACAACCACCACGTTCAGCGGCCTTGCCTCAATGTCGGGCCACAACCACCCACACGCATACGAGTTTGCGCAAGGGGCGCACTCGCATGCAGCCGGCGCTCGAGCTGGCGCTGGCGCTTCCCCAGGTGTCCGGGGCCACGCCTCGTACGGGCGCTCGCCGAGCCCTTCCTACCCCTCCTACGCGCACTACGACATCCCCACGTCCACCTCGCCCTCATCGCCACCAAGGCCTGGTAAGAAGTCGTCGGCCACGTCCGCGGTTGTAGAGGTCAAGGAGGGAGAGTACCCCGAAGGATGGACAGAAGAGGACCGGCGCGCGGAACAGGCGTTTCTAAAGACGGGCCTGTTCAACTGGCGTGAATGGCTGCAATGGCGATACTGGATCCGCACCGAGTGGTGGTGTAAGTGCTCGGGGCAGCATCGCTGCCCCTGCTTGCCCGACTTTGCGCTGACACTCAACAGACTGGTACGTGGCGCTTGTCGTCATTCTCATTGTCGTCATCCTCATGACCATCTACCACGACAAGATTGTCAACTGGCTCATTCCCTTCGCCGACAAGATCCAGCAAGTGCCTGCCGGCTGGGCGATCCCCATCGCCATCATTTTCATCCTCTCGTTCCCACCACTATTTGGCCAGGAGGTGAGTCTGTCGCCGGTGCTGCCAGGACGACAAGGGGGTTAGCAGGCTGTTGCTGGGGCACTGGCACTGGTACAGAGACCAGTGTCTTGGCGATGCAAACCACGAACCGTGCACGCCCGCAGCCGCTTGGCAAAGCTGCACGCCCCTTGTATGCATGTCTCATTGCTGACACCAGATTGTCGCCATTCTCTGCGGTATCGTCTGGGGCCTGTGGATCGGTTTTGGTATCGTTGCCGCCGGCACGTTTCTAGGCGAGGTGAGCTGGGAGGAGTCTTTTGGGCTGGTGCTAACCGCAGGTTGGCAACTACTACGCGTTCAAGTACTGCTGCCGTGCGCGCGCGGAGAAGTATGAGCGCAAGAACATTACCTACGGGTGCCTCGCGTACGTTATGCGCGAGGGCGGGTTCTGGATTGTCACTGCCGCGCGTCTCTCGGCCATTCCCGGCCACTTTACCACGGCGGTGTTCGCGACTTGCGGCATGAGTTTCTGGATCTTCCTACTTGCCACGTTTGTCACCCTCCCAAAACAGATCGTCGTCGTCTACCTCGGCGTCATCTACAAGGAAAAGGACAAGAGCAGCAAGGACAAGATTGTCTCGTACTCTGTCCTCGCGGTCGCTGTCAGTGAGTACCACTTTCCCATCGCCAACTCATTGCTCACACCCCTAGTCATCACCATCGGGGCCATGTGGTGGATCTACTACGAGATGCACAAGGTGCGCCTGGCGGTGTGGCGCGAGCAGCGGATGCACTCCAAGTCGCGCGGCATCGCCCTCAACGAGCTGCGGTACAGGGCCGACCCCGAGGCTGGCGGCGACGCGACAGCGCCCATGCTTGCGCGCGCCTCGAGCGCAGGCAGCGGCGGCCTTGCCGCACCGAGCGCGCACGGCAAGCACAACTCGTACATCAACCCCTACGAGATCTCTTACAACCGTGACGGCGACATGAGCGTGTATCACGTCGACGCCATGACCGAGCGTATCCAGCTCGAGCAGGACATTGGCAGCCGCATCCCGCACCACGGCGCGCCTCCCGTACCAGCCATCCCGGGCGAGTACGCCCGACGTGGCAGTCCAGACGGATCCGCCCGCCACAGCAGGAGGCAGACCCCGAGTCCTCGCGGCGGCGCCCGCGTCGCCGCAGGCTTCCCGCAACCACACCCGGCGCCCGCGCACACGTCCCCGACGCGGGGACACGGCAACAGGTTCTAGACGCGTGGGCAGAGCCGAGTCGACATACATTGCGTAGTGTACCCTTGTAGAGTTATGAGATAGAGTGCTCTTGGCAATGCTGTGTAGTCACTGGATGACGCTGTGGCCTTCTAATGGCCGTCTGACAGTCCCAACAAAGAACATGTCCCCAGTACTTGTTGAGTCAGTCCAGGTCGGCCGAAGAGCCAGCAAAGGTGTTCGTAAAGAACAGGGTTTCTTCCACCTGCTGGGTCGAAGAATGATTTGTTGAAGTTACGGTCTGTAAGAGCCAGGCAGCCGGCACGGAGACCATGTACTTTGCCTCCTGCGACATTCATGGCGCGGAACGTCGGCAAGGACATTCTCGGCGGGCGTGTTTGTGGATGCGGGCTATAGCTGCACAACGCTTGCGGCGCTGGGTGCGCGCTACCGCTCGTCGAGGTATCGGAACATGCGCCAGACACCTACGCTGGCAACGAGCGTGAGGCCCGCCTGTGACGTTAGTCGTTGATGGCTGGACAGCTTACTGCGAGGACGAAGGGCCACACGAGGAGCGGGTCGTGCATGAGCGGGAGGAAGGCAAGGACAAGGATGGCCGACACGGCCTGCATGAAGAGAAAAAGCGAGGTAACAATGGACCGCAGGCCAGCTGGGGGGCGGCGTCAGCTGAATCGCACCTGAGGACGCACGCGGAGACATGGTGTAGGCGAGTTCGAGGGCCGAGACGACAGCGACAGCCTCGCTCGCGCCCGTTAACAGTGGCGCAGGGAGTACGAGCCATGCGCTCTGGGTGGTCAGCGACACACGGCGCGAGGGGCACACCAGTGGAGAGACGTCCTTGCAGTCTGTCGCGTCAAACCCGCACGGCGAGGTGCGGTACACCTTCCATCAGCGTTTGTCGACGCGGCAGACTTACGGCATACTGTATCATTGCGCACCACAGCATTCCTACTGCAGCGAGGATGAAGCCGGCCACGACACGGCGCACCGGTCCGTGCGGGATACGCCGGCGCTCGAGGTACGGCAGAACAGCCTTTTCGAGCAGCGGGATAGACACGACAATGGCGAAGGGGTTACTGCGGTGAGCGCGCGCGCGGGAGGGGGGGGGACGACGACATACGCTTTCTCGAGAAAGTCGTTGGGCACGCCCTGCAGTTAGCTTGGTCGCGCGCGCATGTATGTAACCCACATTCGTCGTCATGCTCCCCGCCATGCTCGTCATGATTGCGTTCAGGCCCCCGTCGGCGATGTTGTAGATCGCAAAGAAGAGAAAGAGCTTGCATGCTTGTAAGGCTTGACCGGCGTCGGCGTCGGGCGCAATCACCGCGTGATGCGCTCCGCCGTCGTCATCCGCGTCGTCGTCGTCGTCGGCGCCGAGCTCGTATTCTGCCGCCTTGGGTACGTGTTCTCCCCGCATGCCCCGCCTCAGCAGATTGTAAGCCTCCCACAGCGGCGCAGACGACGGCACAGGCGCTGGCGCGAGGTACGGGTACACGACGTACAGCAGTGGCGGCATGAGGAAGAAGATTACCTTTTGTCAGGCGTGCCATGTGCGCGGAACTCACGCCGGGGATAAAGTACGCAAGCCAGAACCCGACGTACTTGGGTCAACTAAGGCGACGGGCAAGCTTACCTTCTCTGCAAAAGTCGAGGCGACGGCGACAAACGCGCCAATGTTGATGGAGAGGTAGTACGCCGCCATGATCTTCTGTACTGTCGCTAGGAAAAGTCAGCGTCGTGAGCCAACGATACAACTTGCCTTCCCGCTCGACGACGACGCGCTCGCCGTTGATGACGGCGACGTGGTCCGTGGCGGTATACTGTTCCGCCATGAGCGGCGCAATGTTGGCCTTGATGAGGCCCGTCGCGGCCCCGAGGAGCACAACCGATGAGATGAACGGGAGGAAAGCCGTGCCCGAGGCAAGTACGGCAGGCAGTGCCGCTGCCGTCAGCTCCCACCGCCGTGGATAACCCACCCCACACGCATAGGACGTGAGCGGCGCCGGACACGGCAGTGCCCACCGCGATGGTACGAAACTTCCCCCACCGCACGTCGGCGAGTGCGCCGCCCGCCTATCGTCAACAACAACGGCTGCGCGGGACGGCTCACCAGCGGGGACGTGAAGGCGAAGACTGTAAACAGCCCGGCGACGGCCGCGCTCGCACGCAGACCCATCCCTAGCGCGCCGGGCGATGCGGGGTCGCCTGGCTGCGGCGCGCCCGTCGTGCTGCCCTCGGGCAGTGGCCGCTGCACAAAGTTGGTAAACACCCCCGAGACGCCGTAGTACGATGCCCGCTCGGCGAACTCGACCAGAGCTAGCAGGTATGCTGTCACTGGCACTGCGGCGGGAACGCGGCGTAGTCCCGCATCGGCGGCGGTCGGCGCGCGCGGCGCAGCGCCACCTTGATGGGAAGCTTCGTCTGCGCGTCAATCTCCAGTTGTGTGCTTTCGGTGTGCGTATAGCGCTGCCCTGCTTGCATCCGTCGCACCACTTACCGTCATCGTCGCACCCCACAGTCTCGCCTACCAGCTCGTAGCTTCCGCCAGCGGCTCCCCCCGCGCGAACCCCCGGCGTGCTCGCGTCCAGCACACGCCGAAGTCGGGCTAGCATTGGTGGGATAGTGGTTGTCGATGGAGTTCGACACCCGAGGAGCCGCACATGGGTTGGGTATTGTCATGTGGGGACCCCGCGTCGGTCTGTAGTAGCGGCTGTTGCCCTCAGCAACGCCAACGACAGCACGACTGCACGGTCCTTTCCACGCGCTTTGACCACCCCAGCCTCGTCCCCCGTCCGCACTCGCTGTACGACCGAGTCCCTGGTTGTGGCCCGTCTCCAACAGCATGTCAGTTATGCGCGCACACACGGTTAGGCGCGACGCCTCTGTGTGTGCTTCATGCATGCAGATTGGGTCTTAGCTCCTGTGAAAGGTCTGCTTGTTGACCCTCTTTCATACAGACTGCGTTTTCAAGCATTGCTGTGCTGATGTACCATGTGTGTGTACATGGTGACAATTTGCAGTTGCAATCAAAGTAATGTGGTTCAAAGTGAAGTTTCGGACTTGTACGCGGAGACTAGCGGCGTGAGCATTGACTGCAAATGCAAAATTGTTGACTGTATGGCTCCGTCATCCGGCCCCTTCTTGGTAGAAATACTAGTCGTGGCATAACACTACAGCCCTACAAGATAGACCTAGAAGGAAAGAAAGAAAAAGTAAAGACATCTACGTGTTGCGCAAGCCTACGCCTTTCTGCCGGCGTCTGGCGCCGGTGCAGCGTCCGTGTCCGTGTTGGCTGCAGTCTGCGCGGAGTCTACCGATGCAGGGTCTGCTGCCGCCGCCTGGGCGGACGTTGAGGACGCCGACGCTGGTTGTTGGGTTGGAGAGGCCACGCCCGTGGCTGTGAGGGCGGGTGCGCCGTCAAAGTTGAACTCGAACCCGCCGAGTCCCGACACGTTGCTCATGCCGAGCGTGAGACGCGAAGCCCCGCTGCGTTGCGAGCCGTCGGCGTCGACGTTGGGAGGCACAAAGGGGAAGCGCCCGAGGAACGAGTCGGCTAACGAGTGGGCCGAGGTGGCAGTGAGTGGCCGCCCACCGGGGGCGGAGCCAGCGCCTGCGCTGGCACCCCTGAACGCCGTTGGTGGCCTTGCAGCTCCGGGCTGCACAAGGGAGAGGTCCGTGTTGGACGAGTTGGCACCGCCAGATGGAGGAATCATGGGGAACGAGCCGAGCAGCGAGTCGTTGCCAGTCGACTTGTACGATGCCATGGATGCTAGTCGTTGCCGCTCATACCCGGCAGGTAAGCTCGGAACAGGCGGCTGATGGGGGTCGTGGTTAAGGAAGTCGTGTGTTGTGCGGTGGCCCGTGCCCTGTGTTGACACGGACGTGCGGTCGTACGCCAAAGAACCCATGGAGAATCGGAGGTCTGTTGGACTCGGCTGAGACATGTTACCCTCGTCGTCAAACCGCCGAGACCCAAGCGAAGTGCTGCTCGCGGCGGCGGCGCCGCCAGAGTGGGGAGAGTTGCCGGCCGTGCTAAGCATCTCGGCTGAATGTTCCGATGCAAACGGATCAGACGCGCCCGACGCGTGGCTGTCGTCGGTGGCGGCTCCGCTGCCGCCACCGAGGTTGACAGTCTGCGCGGCGCCAAACTGAACCATCTCGGCGGCCTGCAGTGTACCGACGTTGACCTGCTGACGGGTCATGATCTTTGGCACGTCGAGGTGGAGGTCGGCCGTGTTGCCCGACATGAACGACGGCGCACCAGAGGTGCCCGAACGGAAAGAGTCGCGCGACGACGTGTACAGCTCGGCCATCATCTGCTGGTGCTCTTGCTGTTGTTGCATGGGCGTGAGGCGCAGGTCGAGGTCAGGGGCGCGCGCGGGACGCGGTGGAGGCTGCACGCGGCCCTGGGGGTGCCACAAGTTTTGCCGCGCCTGGTCAAGAGTACGCGCCGCCGCCTGCTGCTGCTGCTGGGTCGCTGGCTGTCCATTCCGCATGGCGTGGCCGTCGTTGGACTGGCCCGGCACGTACTGGATGGGGATAACGTTGGTGGAGTGACCGCTCTCTGCGCGCTCGGTAGACAAGCTGGCGTGGTCGCCAAACGGATCGCCCGCACCCCCATTGTCCGGGTGGTTGGGATCGGCGTTGATTGCTCCGCGTTTTCCGGCATACACCCGGACCACGTTTCCCTCCGCATCCCGGTACTGTGCCTCGACAGGCGCGTTGGGCAAACGTCCCGACGAGCCGCGCGAACCACGGCTGTGCGTTGGCGACTTGAGACCACCAGTACCCTGCGTCGAGTGATGCCGCGACGAGTTGGCGGGTGAGTTGGACTGTGACAGATGGAACGCCGACGACTCGCCCTTGCGGGCGCGCTCCGCAAGGTCTTCGAGACGAGCAAGGTCACGCTTCTGTGACGGGTTAGCTGTGTGGTCTTAATCACCGCGGTACACACCTTTTTCCGCCTGAGCCACCAGAACAGAACGCCGCTGGCCACGAGGAGAAACGCGCCGACAATGGGTCCAGCAATCACACCTGGGTTGACGCCACCACCGGACGCTTCCCCGATGCATTGCATACGCGAGCACTCGAAGCATGACCTGGAGGATTAGCACGAGGGCGCAATGGTGATGGGCGGTTGGATACATACCTTTGAATAAAGGTGCACTGCTGGCCCTCCTTGCAGTTGCAGTTCGATGGGGGCTCTTTGGGACACTGGACGGGGTTGTCGCAGTTTGCTGGGGCCTGGTCCTCTGCGCGGCGCCACAACTCCAGTTGCCTGGGGGTGATGTCCACGACGACGTATGGAAGGTCGCCCATCACGGTGTGGATGTTGATGATGGGGAGGAGGAGTGTGAGTTGTTAAAGGCTACACACGCGGATGTGGTGTGATGGCGGGATGGGTGGGGGAGAGTGTGGTCGGCGGTTCTCAGCGGGCAGTTGGGCAGCACACTATGGTATGTGGTTGCCGAGGGCCAGCCGTGTCACCGCCTGATCGGAGGGGGTCGGTGCGCGCGATGTATTCCGGAGCTGTGATGCGGCGCGGCGTGATGTTGACTGATGCCGGAGAGAGAAGAGGGCCGGAGGGCGAGAGAGTGTGAGGAGAGAGGGAGGAGATGAGTGGTGGGTTGGGAGGTGGTGATGGATAAAGAGGATGTGTATGTTTCAACAGGAATACTGCACGGCAAGCAAGCAAAGTCGGGGGTGACGGGGGCGACGAGGGCGACGAGGGCGACGAGGGGCGACGAAAGGGGGGCGTAGAAGCAAGGTCGACGCGTGGCGTGGTATGTACCGTTCTGGTGCGCCGGTGCTTTTACGCTCTCTTTTGGAATGACTCTCTGGTTGTCACGCTGCGTACAACCTCGGTGAAGCCTTTATGTGCCCTGCACAGTCAAAACGTCCGACAACCAGAAAAGAGGTGCCGAAGGGTCGAGAAGGAGGGAGACGCCGAAGCGAGAGGGCGCGTGGGTGTAGTAAGTGTTCCGGAGGGTCGCGTCGCGGATATCCCGGGGGAGCTACTACTACGTGTCGCGACGGAAAAGGCAAAGCGCTGCTCTTTGGTGTAGAGAGGGGACACTGCCGCACTGCTTTACGACTACTTGGACTTTTGACGGGGACAACAACCAGGAGACAAAGTGTCACCCTTTCAAGGTGCCCTCTCCCTGTAAATCCAGACAAGGGTGCACGCGCGCGATATGGTACAAAGAGTTCGTGTCGTTGTGTGTGTGTGTATGTGTGTGCGTGTGTGTCGCGATCGTTCAAGCTCGTCGATGCTTGCAAGGCCGGCGGTTGTCGACGAGTGACGAGGAGGAGGATGATGATGATGAAGGAGAGGATGAATGAATGAATGGGAACAGGAGTAGTGAGTGAACAGCGAGCTCGAGCAAGGAAGGAGGACGACTGGCCTCAAAGACACCGACAAGAGAGGGGGAAGACAACCCACAGCCAGGGGGGCTGTGTGTGCACCTTCTCTCCTCCTATGCACACATTCAGGGTTCAAAAAGGGAACGAGGCCTCGATGGCGTTTGTGAAAGGGGCAGGAAGCGCAAGGAAAAAAAGAGGCAAAAGGCACCAAGGGTTTGTGCTCAGGATGTCCCGAGGGTCCAGAGGAGAGCAAAGAGGGGTGATGGTAGAGGAGCGCAGAGGGGGGGCGTAGGAGGGGCGCAGAGGGGGCGCAGGGGGGCGCAGGGGGGCGCAGAGGGCGCACACTGCTTACGGTGGGTGTCGGGTCTAGACCTTTTGGACGGGATCAGGGTTTATACAAATGTATTTTGGTGAGGTCAGGGTCTAACCCTGTGCGCCCACAGGGCACGGGCCGTTGCGCCCGCTACAACCAAGACGAGTGCGAGTTTGGCTTATGCTTTCTCTCTCTCTATGAATGCATGTATGTGCCAGTCTCTTGGATGCGCTCTGGCCACTGCTTGCACCACATCTACAACTACTACTGCTCCATGCACATCTCCTTTGCACAAGGTAGACTTTGAGGTTCAAACTGACACTGCCGAGATATGTGGGTCACACCCGGGCCTTGGATTTACGTGCCTGAACTTGGTTGGGCCTGAGGGAGAGGGGGGGAGTGTGCAGAAGCATGGAGCATTGCGCATTGCCACGCCTCTCTTACCCCTGGACAGACACGAGGCGCGCGCGTTCTACGTTGTTGCAACAGTTGCAAGGTGCCCATTGCACGCGCACAACCATGCACAGCAGGTACAGCCAGCCGTACAGCATATGCCCACATCACACGCACACCCCAGTTCCATCGCATGTGGCACAACGTTGGCGTGACAATCTCGTTCTCGTGGGTGATGGTCCGTGTAGCACAGCAGCATGAAATGTGTGTACGCCACACACTCTGACCGGAGCGAATCAAGCTTCAACATTACGGCGTCACTGTGGCGGCCCGTGTCGCTCGAACGAGCTCCCCAACGCCCCGACCTCTCGCCTCTCGCCCCCCCAAGGCCTCCAGACCACTCTCAATGCTTCCTTCTTACCACATCCTGCTCAGATCCAGGTCCATCTGCACTGTTCCTCGGCATGAATAAAACCGTGTCTGTGCTCTGACTGTCGTCGGGTGCTGCGCTGGACACAGAGTGGGGCCGGCGGGACAGCGGTTCACCTACTACTTAGCCGTCTTGGCCCTCCAGAAGTCCTAGACCCGACGCCCGTCAAAAAATGCCATGACAGCATCGTCCCACCTGCGGATAAGACAGGGATGCACACTGTTCTGTTGCGCCGAAAAGAATGCCGGATCCACCGGGGTTGCGCATGAGAATAGAGGGCGTTCGTACAATTCCCCCCCTCTGGCACATGGAATAGACCTCGTGTCAGCTACACCTGTATTCAAGCTTAGCTTAGCTCCAGCTGGGCGCAAGCACACACTGGATCCACCGACTCTGGTGTGATCGCTCCAGCGCTGACTCCAGTGCGTCCGATAATCTCGGCCAAGGGCGTAGGAATTGGCACTGGAACCGTCGGGTCCTATAGGCCCAAGCCAAGCCTCAACGTTGACGTCTGGACGCGCCGTCATTGCCGCAACGCACGCCCACGCACCCTTTGCCCCAGATGACCAAAGACAAACCGAAAGACATCAAAAGAAGTAAAAACGAACGCGCCAGAGGGACGTCGAGCGCCAAAGTCTGGACACGCTCTCGGCATCCGGCGGACATGGATGACCCTAAAGTCTACTGGGTGCGTGCCTGGACTCGACAACGTCAATGTCTTGCCGGTACGTTGGTACGTTTGTTCGCAATGCTTGGCCCATAAACTACGGCGCCGCCTTAGCACCACCACCACAGCCGCCGGGTTAAGCCTGGAATACATGCGTCTTGAGTCGGGGTCGAATTGGACAACGCTGGGAATAACGCACTCGAGACCGGGTGTCTAGGAACACTGGTGGTGCCATCATACGCATACCTTCAGTGATGCCCACCGGCTGCGCCAACAGCTTGTCATGGGCTTGGACCACTGGGTCGTCACCAGCTAAGCCACTTGGCATGCTGCAGGCTGCTTGCATGCAGAGCCGCCGACACAAGCTCGGCCGGGCGCCGGCGAGCGCGCATCACACCACCATCGCTCATTCCTCAGATCCCCGGTATGCCGCAGCAAAGTTCGCTTTGGCGGCAGTGGTATGCATACCCCTACGCAATGACCGCAGGCGGCCACTATGTACTATCTCTAGCGCCAAAGCTTGTCCACGATGAACTTCTCAGGCCTGCAGGAATAAACTGTGGGAACGACCGTTCTATTCATGGCGAAGCTGCGGTGGGCGAGCATGCCGCCAGCTATACTAGCAGGTGCTGGTCCCAGATCTGCGCGTGGTACATACGTATGGCAAGGCAGCCGCAGTCGCGCCGTCCGTTGACGTCGTGTCCGGAAATCCGCGCGAATGCACGCGCTACGGCAGTGTACCATACCCCTACGCGCCCCGGACCGGCAGCGAGGCGTCTTCGGCTGCGAACTACTCGGACAATCTTCACACGGCAACCCCTTCCCACAGCCGAAGCGGTGCCGGTGTGCGCTGGTGAAGCACGCTATCATGCCAGCTGACCTTGCACGCACGACGTAACGACGCGTACGTAGCCGTTCCGGCGCAGACCCTCGTTCCTGCCGCCACCGAGTCGAGACCTACTGTACCTATGGATCTACACTCGCGGGGCGTCAGACGGGCCCCACAATTCATCTGGTGGCCTCTTTACTTGTCATGTGGCTCATGGTTAGTCCGCAATGTCCGGACCGACGAGTCCTGCACACCATGACGTCTTGACGTAAGTAGCTACACCACCCATCGTTATTCATTTCATGCATCGTCTCTGCCACAACCACACACGTCAAGAGCGCATTGGGCATTGTTTTACGTGATAACGGTGGGCTTGTCGCGCTTGATGTAGTCCTGCAGCTTGGACACCTGGAGCGCGACCTCGATGAGGGGCTTGAGGCCGACCTGGGCGTCCTCGGCGTACTCTGCCTCGTTTCTGCTGTACTTCTCGACGTACAGGCGGACGGTCGCGCCCGACGAGCCGGTACCCGAAAGACGGAAGATGATGCGCGAGCCGTCGGCGAACTTGATGTACAGGCCCTGCTTGGTGGAGACAGAGCCGTCGATCACGTCGGTGTAGCTAAAGTCGGCCGCCTCCTTGACAGTGAACGACGTGTCCGACGACGTCGCGGTCAGCTTCTTGCCGACAAAGTCGGGCGAGGCGAAAAGCTTGCGCAGGTGGTCCATCATGGCCTCGGCGCCGGCAGTGTCAACCTCCTCGTAGTCGTAGCGAGAGAAGAAGCTGCGGCCGTACTTCTTGTAGTGCGCGAGCAGCACGTCGTTGATCGTCTGGCCGGGCTTCTCCTCGTTGGCGGCAGCGAGGATCGCGAGCCACGCCACGACAGCCCACAGGCCGTCCTTCTCACGGACGTGGTCCGAGCCGGTACCGAACGACTCCTCTCCGCAGATCGACAGACGGCCAGCGTCCATCAGGTTACCAAAGAACTTCCCTGCAACGTCAGCTTGATGCCCCAAAATTCAACTTACATCCAGTGGGAACCTCGAAGCACTCGACACCCTTCTCCTTGGCGACGAGGTCGATGGCGCCCGACGTGGGCATGGAGCGCGCGAGGCCCTTGAGGCCGTCCTTGAAGTAGGGGATGCACTTCTCAGCCCAGTCGGCAATGATGGCGACCGAGTCGGAGGGGGTGACGAACGCGTTCTTGCCGTAGATCATGTTACGGTCACCGTCGCCGTCCGAGGCAGCGCCAAACAGGATGTCGTTGGCATCGACCTTCTCGACGAGCGTCTTGGCGTAGGTGAGGTTGGGGTCGGGGTGCAGGCCGCCAAAGTCAGGGAGGGGCGTGCAGTTCTGGATCGACGACTCGGGCAGGCCAAGCGTGTCAACAAAGATGGCGCGGCCGTAAGGACCAGTGACACCGTTGAGCGCGTCAAAGAGCACGGTCGGCTTGGGCGACGACTCGTGCAGGTACTTCTTGATCTGGTCAAAGTCAAAGATGGACTTGAGCAGCTCAAGGTAGTTGGAGACCGAGTCGACAATGGTCACCTTGAGCGGGCCGTGGGTAAACTCGCCAATCTTGGAGAGGTCGAGCTGCATGTTAGCTACTATGAATGCATTGCGACTTACGTCCGGAAGGTCCACCTTCTTGTACTCCTTGATCTCGGTCGTGACCTTGTAAATAGCGTTGGTGACCTCCTCCGGCGCGGGACCGCCATTGCTCGTGTTGAACTTGATGCCAAAGTCGTTCTCGGGGCCACCGGGGTTGTGCGACGCCGTGAGCAGGATACCGCCGTCAGTCTTGAGCGAGCGAATGAGCGCCGACACGGCCGGGGTCGAGAGGACACTGTTCTGGCCCAGAACGACGTGCTTGATGCCGTTGCCCGCGGCGAGCTGCAGGATGATCTGGCACACTTCGGGCGAGTAGTAGCGGCCGTCGCCGCCGACAACAATCGTCTTGCCCTCGCTGCCGCCGGGCATCGCAGTGAAGATGCCCTGGACAAAGTTCTCGGTGTAGTTGGGCTGCTGGAACACCTTGACCTGGGTGTGTTAGTGGGCAACCTCCAACGGCGTGCGAGACGGTCAATGGCTAGGTTCGCAGGCGCGCAGTCGGCGTGTGTGTGCGTGACGACTCGCATGTCTCCGTTTCCCATCTCGCACCCCCTCTCCTCAACCACAGCGCCCGTCCACTCTCGATGCTCACCTTCTTGCGGAGGCCAGAGGTACCCGGCTTTTGGCCCTCGTAGGGCTTGGTCTGGACGGTAGCCACGGACCTGGGCGTGAGCGGGGTGCGCGCGAGAAGCCCCAGCGCCGCGCAGCTTACATGTCAAGTCGCCGTGAGTTGGATCAGTCAGAGGAAGGAGAGAGTTGAGAGAGATGAGATGAGAGAGAAAGCAAAGAGAGGAGAGAGGTTAGGGAGGGTGAGTGAGTGACTGCGCGCTGGGGCGGGCGTGTCCGGTCCGTCCATCCGTTCGTCCTCCTCTCCCCACGTCACTTGCCCCGTGCCTGGAATCACAGCCGCCGGGCGTATAGGCGGATGGGGGCATCTCATTCGTTCATTCCGCCTCCACGCCGAGTACGCCGGTTCGGCCAAAAGGTCACGTGACAGTGACCTGCACTTTGCCACCACGTGGCATTTGATCGGCAAAATCGCGTTGTGGCGTCGAGGAGGATCGACAAGCCAACAAAGTCAGCGATCAGCAGTGTGGGGCAACAAGTGTCCGGAGTTTTCCATGGGGGATAATACATGAACAGAACAGCTACCTAGCTACAGCTTCAAGAGGCCAAGTTAACGATCAAAATCATGTGCCGGGTAAAACCGGAGAGTGGAACTTGGGCTTACCGTCCAACTTTGCACTGTCGTGGCAAAACCGCAACGAGCTGACCGCGAAATACCGCAGGAGCTGCGGTGCGGCTTGCGCCAGCGACAAGCAGGTACAGACAAGACACGACCTAGGTGACATAGTTTCTGCGACATGTACGCACATAACTGAAGGCGTGAGGACGCGCACCAGGCCCACGTTTACGAGTGTGCGCGCGCCTACAGACGCGGCCGCGCGCCAAAAACAATGTTGGGCCCTGCAGCCGTTACCGCCGGCTGTGCGACTGGTGACAGACATCCCCTCTGGCCTTTGTGTCAGGCGTCACCACGAAACGTTGGGTTTCTTCGATTTTGAGAGAGCGAGCCGTTTCCGACTACTTGCGACAGACATGTCTGGTCTGGTCGCCGAAAGTCTGGTCTCCGGAACGCAGCCTGGACCTCTGTAGACGAGGCGCAACGGTGTGTAGGTAAGCGCAACACCCCTACCCTTGTCTTCGTTATCGAACGACACTACCCTTCTTCAATTAGCGGATGAGACTGACGACGACGACTGCGACGAGGTTTACGCGCCACACGTGCTTGTACTGGAAACACCCCAGCCCCAGAACAAAAGTAGGCACGTCGATTCCAGAGACTCTCTCAAACGAATGCAGCTAAGCGCCGTTACACATGGCTGGGGGACGGGAAAATCTCGGATCGGTCGACGGTCAGGGGTTACAATGCTACCGAGGACGTCTCGGCATACGCTCCCAGACTAAAGTGGTAACGTACTCGGTTTCGTAGTGCGACCGACCGAGGACTACTGAGCCCTGCGTACGTACTGCCTCAGACTACTGGACCGTAGCGAGACCACTAAGGTGTGTGGCAAGTCAGGCTAGTGAGGGTGAAATGGCGGAGCACCAGGATCCAGCACATTGGACCAGCGATCCGCCCACGGTGGGGGGTCTGGCCAGACAAAGTCTAGGCCAAGTCGTAGGCTATGGACCACATGGGCAGTCACCGAGGAGATGGGAGGTCGAGAACGTTGTTGTTTTCACTCGTTCACAGGCGTTGTCGGGACCGGCTCTAGGCACCCCGCTGGAATACACGGGTTCCTGCTTCGCCGGCGTTCCCACACCCATACCGGCGTCGTCGATCGCCGGCCGGCACCGCTGCCGGCGGCGGCGGCCACTGCCGCATACGACAACGACGACGACACCGTTGCCGTGAGACGTTTCGGCTGTGCCGAGTGGGGTGTGGGTCGAGAACACGACGGGGCCTAGAAGAACAATGATGTCGATTGTAAGAGAAATGGCTGGCAGTCGATCTGGGGTAGGCAGAGTAATCGGGACTGTGTCGCTTACGATTCGTTAAGCTTCGTGATGTATAGACAATAGGCGTTGGTGCCGTATAGGCCAGGCTAGGCAACAGGCGTTGGTGCCGAATAGACCAGGCTGCGACATGACGTCGTGGGTTGCCATACGCCCAGGTTCCTCGGCTTTCGCGTCAGACCTTCGTTATAATTCGCTATGCGATGCCGAAGTGCGCCGGCTGTCTCGCGGCACGGCGCCGTTGAGAAACCATTGCAGTGCGGGGGCGGGGCCTAGTCGCCGCACAGCAATCAAGTTTGGTTGATAGAAACCAGCCCCAATCGCCGGAGCAATCACATAGCAATCTCGTTACCCGATCATGCGAACGGCGATGTAGGACAGGCCAACACCACGTCGCAGTCTGGGCGGCAGCCCCACTCCGGACGCTACGGGCTATAAGGCCTGGGAGCGTACAGCTGCGATCGCGTAAAAGCTTGAGCTGCACGCCGAAACCTCGTGTCGCTGAGGCGTTGCCGTGAAGCCCTTACTCCGCCCCGTGCGGAGCTAGCCCGAGCAGTGCCGTGTTTCGCATCAATGTGCCGTGGAGTGGCACATAAGGAGCGCCTGGGCTTTAACAGGGGGTGGTTGGCACCGGGCACTCGTCGCATAGCGTAATGCCTTGACAACTGATAGCAGGTCGCCGTCGCCGTTGTCAGTATCATCCATCCGAGGGAATTGAATCATCGCTGCAATCCGGCGGTACCGCCTGACCCCGCGCCGCGAGATGCAACAGCACGAAGTCAGCTGACAATTCGCACCATTGCGGCACGGCGAGGCGTTCAACGTCCCCCAACCAACGCACATCGTTGTGCTGCTGATGTTTCAGGCTTGACAGAGGTCAGTGTAGACGGCGTCAGTGGGAACTCTTGGGTAATGTGATCCCGTCTAGGTCTACAGTGAGTACAACAGTCCGCTGCGCGGTAGTATGTCTATCCTCTCGATGTGTGTGTGTGCGCGTTGAAGCACAGCGATGTTTGGCCGATGCCAAGGCGGCCGACGGCAGTGGCAACGGCTTAGTCACGATGGACCCGGCGGTCGGGGCAGAGTGGTCGGGGCAGCCGAACGCGCGCCGAGCCGATTCGTGCAATGCCGACAGCTTGCGCCGCCCGCCCGACCCGGAGTGGCTTGCAGAGCGGCGCAGCTAGGCCTTGAAATTCTTCTTGGCGGCGAGCGTCGCGACCGACGTGCCGTCACGCACGGCTTTCCAGACCGCGACCTCCTCGCGCCACAGGTCCATGACGCAGGGACAGCACGACGAGCCGCAGCATTCCTGCGTGTCAGTGAGGAATTTTGGGGTTAATACCAGTAGAGTGTGTCACTCACATCCTCGTCTGGGGGAGCAGGCTCGGACGCGCCGAGAGCCTTCTCGAGAATATCGTTGGCGCGCGACGGCGCCATCCGCCGTTCTTCCGAGTACTCGTGCACAAAGTCGCGCACGTCGTCCTCGTCCACCGGGGGTGCCTTTGTCGTCGTCATCGTGTGAACGTGCGTGCAGTTTGTGCGGGGTAACGAGCAACAGCAACAAGACGACAACAACAACAAATCAAACGAGATGGATGAAAACCCGCAACGGCGCCGCCTCGGCCGCCTCAAACTTCCGACTCCGAAATTCGGCGAACAGCGATATGTTGTGTGGGGTCTCCACACTTTTTTTATCAGCCCAGTGTAAATCTCCTACGGTTCGAGTGCGGAGACAGTCTGCGCCGCGGCACGTCCGCGGAGCGGAGAAGGGGTGGTGGCGTGCTCGCCCGCAACGAACGTGCATGCGGCGATGCGGCGGCCAAGACACGCGCGAGGACCTCTGTTTGCGATCGCGTGAGGCGGTACTCCGCGCGTGAGGTTTCCTTCCACGTGTGGCATTAATCGACTAGAAGAAGCAGGTCTGTGCCATCCCCTCATTTGCGTCCCTGTGATCTACCAGGACGCACACGACACAAACGCGTGCTGTAACGCTTTTCTGACGCGCAGCACAAATGCGGAAGGTGTAGGTGTTGGAGTACGACAATGGCAGAAAATTGACTGCACGTCTGGTGCGCACACGGGACGTTTGAAGATTAGTTGTCGCGACAAAGTGCGCAGGGTTACATAGCGGCGACAGGATGCGATAAAATGCCTCACTCTTGCAATACTCCGACCACAACAGGATCCTGTGACCCATCCTGTGCACACGCTGTACAAAGGGTTTTGTGCTACTTGCCGCGGCACTCTTAGAGGTAACTCCGCGCTTGCACCCTGCAGTTTCCCTCTGGCCCCGCCGCGCCCCGCACACGGGAGTTCTAGTACGCCGCCGGCGATATTCATGTGCACGAACACTAGTCAGTCACACGCTAAAATGTGTGGAACGGCAGCGCGACGGACGGCTGTGCACCAGCGTCTGCATGGGAGCTTGGCATGCGGAAAATACACTTCTGAACTTACGATGGCGGCGCCCTCGGACTTGCGATAGGCTTAGGGCGAGACACCGCCCGACGGGGCCTTGTGACTGTGATGCGGGAAGGAGGACCAGCCGTGTCCCGTGACTAATGACCAAGTGCACACAGCCATGTGTTGTGGCTGGCGCGGCGTGTCCAAGAACAGCGGCCGTGGCGTAAGAATTACCTCTGGTGGCGGACACGAGCCGTCACCGTCTCCGCGGGACCCCATTTCCGAGCGTGGATAGGACACGCAGCGTTGGGACACACTCGGCACCATCGCCCCAAGAAAGTATGTGCTGATATGCATGTGGCGTTGGGACCGTAACGGCGTGCTGAGGAGAGATCCCGAGGGACGCTCGCTCGGTTTGAGTTTTTGCACAGCGCCACGCGCAGTCGCGCTCTGTTGGGTGTCAACTGTCTCATGCGATACGATACAGCTACAGCGACACCGGGCGAACCACGCATTGTCCCAAGGCGTCAATACAGTTAGCTCCCACTGCGTCAACTTTGATTCGCCCGCGAACTACCGCGGCCACAGCGACTGAGTGGGCTAGAACCGTGCAGAGAGCACACGCGTCGTGCTACCCTGGCAAGCATGCATGCGCGCGCTGGGGAAAGCAGACCTGGCAAGGTGATAGGCGCAGATTGTACAGTGGCAGATTGCATAGTGGCGCCGGTGACAGACCAGGGGACTGGACTGTTTGTCGTGTGCCAGGCGGGCAATCAAGCAAGTCGTGCGCGAGGCAGGCAATAAAGTAATGCGGAATGAGGCATATGCGAGCCGGTTACGCCTGTCCAATCGCAGACTCGCAGATGGCGCCACGCAAAGCCAATCTTTGCGTCGTACGCCCGGTTCCTGCGCCACCCGCGACCCTCAACCTGGTCCCATGCAATTCCATGGCCTTTTGAACGTGCATGCCGTGACTAACTGTGCGGCTGTCCCGTGGCACCCTTGGTGTGAGCATGTGGGCCCCGGATCCGCAAGAAGCCGGCAGAAGAAAACACAAAGGACACACTCAACAACGGCAGGCGAACAAACAACACACTAGCATTCTAGACTAAGCGTGTGAGCTGCGAACAACAGGTGGGGGGTTGTCCTCGGTGTATTGTAGGCTAAGACAACCACGACGCACAGGCGACGACGACGACGACGACAACAAGGAATATAGGGAGAAAAGGGAGGGACACAGGTCCCGTGATGCAGCGTGGGGAAGAGGGTCAGCGAGGGTTCAAAAGGCGGCCAGGAGAACGCAAAAGGCACCACACCATTGGACGTTGGGTTGCGATATCGTGCCCACACCAGCGATTGGCCGTGCCGTAATCAGTAAGAATGCGTCGACTCCAGGTCGGACGACCCCGTCCGCTCTCCCCCACGCCTGTTCAGCACAAACGTGCATTCTATTCTGCGCAAAATGTAACGACTACGCACGACCGCTGCGCTCCACGGCGTCTCGTAGGAAACCGAGCGTTGCAATGGCGGAAATAACGCAGATCACCTTTCAGTTTCAAGGTGTCGTAAGATTAGGAGCGTGGTTGGATCCAATATCTCTGTGAAAAAGCAGCCACATTGCTGCTGTGATACCACGAATATTAGCATGGCATGGACCATGCCACGCGCCGTCCCTCTGTCGCGGGTGGGGGACAAGTTTTTAACTCTATCCGAGACAGCATTGTAAGGAGATGACGTTTCGCGCGCGGCTGCCTGTCGCTGTGGCAGGGTTCATTTTGGAATGGAGGGACGGGGCAGAGGAGTTTGCGGGGGTGACTAGTGGAAGCGAGGGTTGGGGTCAGGGTTGTATTTGCACCGGGCATGCCCAGCTCCGGCCAAAGGTGTCAGGCGTCCTGCAGGAGTCACTTCTTGTCGCCTGGTTCGCCTGGGACATGCAACGGCATCGGTCCAGTAGTGTCCGCAAGGCCCACACAGCGCCGGCGCTACCGGCTGTGTTAACGGTATTGTAAGACAGAGGTATGCGACGTCTGTGTGGGGCAGTGTCCGAACACACCGGGTCAGTAGTGCAGGGCAGTGTGCTGGGTAACGATAGACTTTGTTTCCATGCTGTTAAACAAACTAAACGAGGGCCGGTGCTAATGAATAGTAGTATATACAACCTGAGCGGGCCTGCCGCCCTGAACCGTGGTTCTATGTCTGGGTGTGTGTGTGTGTGTGTGTGTGTGTGCTGCCGTACAAGTGTTGTTGTGGTGGGGGCGATGGTGGTGCTTCTATACGCTAAGAGTGTGGGATGAGAACAATGTGGGTGTTGAAATGATGCTAAGTTTGGGAAGGACGAGATGAGGATGACGGAGGCCTCTCGGTCTCTCAGATAGCGCCGCGCTTGTCGATGGAGCCCGAGACAGACGTGCGAGTGGCCGATCGTTGGAGACGGGGCATGTCGACGCGGCGGCCGCGGGCGCGGCCCACACGCTGTGCCCATGGGTCGAGCTGGGCCGCAAGCTCCTGCTGCTGACGCTGCTGGTGCTGCTCCAGTTGGAGCGAAAGGGCGCGGTGGAAAGCTGGGCGCTGGGGCTTTACCGCGGCCGCGAATGGTGCTGGTGCCTGTTGGGGTGGAAAGGAGGTTTGCGAACGCATCGGCGAACGCTGCGGGCGGGGTGCCTTGAGTGCGACTGGGGACGAGACGAGAGGATGCTCGGCGCCAGACGACCAAAGCGAGTCGGTAGGCGAGCGGGCGTCGGCGTTGAGGCGACCGAGGGCCTGCGCGAGCTGCGCCTCGTCGTACGCTGGCAGAGCCGAAATGGGGACAAAGTCGGGAGGCGTTGATGGCTGAGAGTGCGTGGCGGCAGCGACGGCGCCGCACCACGTCTCGACGCGAGCGCGGAGCTCTGACGACGGGGCGTCGTCGTCACGGCCGCAAAACGTAAGGCCGGGGACGTCGTCCTCGTCCTCGGTGCGACGACGGCGCTCGCGCCGGCGCCCACGCTCCTCCTCCTCCTCGTCGTCCACCTCAGCAACGTCGAGAGTCGCGGCACGCCGGCGCCGGCGACCACGACCAGCAGAGGGCGACGGAGGAGGTGAGAGTAGGCCATGCTCCTTTGCTGGAACCGACGTGAGGTCGAGGCCAAGAGCAGAGAAGCGGTGGGGGAGGGGAGGACGCGTGCCAGCGGCGGGAGGGGTAGGCGTCGATGGCAGCTCGGAAGGCTCGTCGTCGACGTACGGGACAGGGGAGCAGGGGTGGGACATGAGGAGGGGCATGGTACGAAGGCGTGGGGCACGGAGGAGAGACGAGGCGGCCGACACGGGCATCGGCGACAGAGTCTCGTCGCGCGCAGGCGCGGGTACCGGTGCGAGGTTGAGGGGCGACGAGGCGCGGTCACGAATGTCCTCAATGTGCTCAAAGAGGTCGCCAGGCGACGACCACTCTACGGACATGAGGTGGGGAGCGTGAGGGGCCTTTGCCGAAGGGGGGATTGGGTCCTGGCGAAACTGCTTGCACTCGTACTGGAGAGGCTGGAAGTCGAAAGCCATCTTGACGGGCGATGGAGTGCAGGGGTCAAAGTCGAAAACGCCTGGCGCCATGGGGGCAGCCCAGGTGTCGTCGTGCATGTCGCCAGAGTAGTTGGTGCCATGTTTCTGCGAAGGGGTCGTGAACGAGAGCGGCTGGTGGTGGAAGAGAGCCATGGTGGTGGCGGTGGTGTTGGCGGTAGTGGCACTAGGAGTGGCAGTGGCAGTGGCGGTGGCAGTGACGGCGATGGAGGGTGTATGGTGAATGAACGTGTGTGTGTATGTGTGTGTCTTGTGTGGAATGCGATGGTCGACGACAAGGGAGGGAAACTATCAAGACAACTCGACGACAAGTTTGTCGCTATGTGTGTATGAGTGAGAGTGTGTCTATGTATCTGGCAGTGCAAGTCTAAAGTCAGCTGGTGCGGTAAGAGACAAGGGGTGAGGTTTGTAGCAAGCCAAGTCTTTTAAAGATGTTGGTGGCCCATTCCAACCACAACTCTTGTCTCCCCCTCGTGCTCCAGGAGTACATACCACGGCGCTGAGGACACACTTTTACTGCGTCCTCTGGTCGTCCTGCCCCGCCCCTGACTACCTGAGACTTGCCTTGCCTCCCCTGCGTGCCCGCGAGCTCTTTGGAATTAAAGCCTGGCACTTTGGTCGGCAGGTCCGGCACAAAGCTGGATTTTTACCTTGGGCCGAAAGGGCAAGGCAAAGGCTACTCTGGCTGGCGTGAGACAATTGTTGTCAGGCTCTTTGGATTGGAAGATTGTCAGCGGGGGTGGCGTAGTGGCGCCAGAGGGAACCTGGGGGTGATGGAAAAACTTATCTCGCTCGCTCCCTTGATGCCCGAAACGCAGGCAAAGTCCCCGTTCGTGACGGTGCCGTAAGCACTCAACCCCTCTGTTCTGCTTTGTCCCTGTCGTTCCTCTCGTTCCTCTCACAACAACGGCAGCCTCTCTGGCCAGTTGCCAGTCGGCCAGTTATCCCTACAGGTACCATCGTTAGCTTGGTTGCACCCCTTCAAAGCCCTTCAACAGCCCCATCCCCCATCCGACTATACTCTGCCGTGCCTGGGACACTGAGCCTCGACCCGCCTCGGCGTCTAGATGTCCCCTCGCCCACACTACACGACCAACTCTGGTCCGACAGTATGCGACCGACCCCCCTCTCCCCCAGCTGCGCTTGCTATCAGCCCCCCCGCTGCGCTTGCTATTGTTGTCTCCTACGCCCCTCGTATAGCAACACTACCGGCCGCGACAACGACGGCCGCGGGGCGAGCAACGGTAACTGAGCTTAGCTTTCTGGGTGTTGCATAGGCATAGGCTGTACTCATTGTCTCCTGCTCGGCTCGAGAAGCTCCAAGCTCTACAAGCCATGTTGCTGTGGGCCAAGCGTTCCAGACCCCATCCGTCGTCACCTTGCATTCAAACCCACCAACCATGTTTCTTGTTACACAACGACCCGTTGCCATTTCGCCGATCTGCTGTAAGCCATACATACGTCTGGAAGAACCAAGGGGCAGCCAAGACGTCACGAAAGATGACGAGTGGCACCTGACCAACTCTACCGGCTCAACCCATTCATTCCGTTGGCCAGCGGGGCATTTTGTCCGAAAGCCAAGACACTTATGCTTGCTGCAGCTGCCATTCAACGCCCGCTCGCCGTTTCTCTACAGATCCGCAGGCAGAGCAGGTACCACTTTGGGCCGCGCAGCTCGCTGAAATCGCCATCGGCAAAGCGTCCCTGCCGATCTGCTCGCTCGACCTCTGGTCGTCCATTGCGTGCGTCTGTACAGACCCCAACGAGCTACTCCTACTGTTGCGTTTGCGTTGATCCGGGCCACGTCCCGTGCGTCAGGTTTACGTTCCTAGACGCGAGAAAAGGTTCCAAGGCGGCAGCGATGCAGGGGTCGCACGAGACACATTCATGGCCATGACGATCGTCTGGGTGCCGTACAAATGTGCCACAACACATGCTGTAATGGCGTGAGCAGTTGGTAATTGCTAGAAGGAGCAGGGGGTGGGGTAGCATTTACAGGGTTGATTCAGTCAACCACGTATGTATGTACCACTCGAGTTCCGTTACCCCGATCGACACTGCTACAGACACTGACATGCTTTCTCCTCTCCCTTGTCGTCCCGAGTCGTTGCGTCCTGAGTGACGATCCCGCGCTGCCTGCCTGGCATGATGCATGTATGTCTATGCAAACGTGGCCAGGGATAGACACCATGCATGTCAGAAACACTCGTCCGGCGCCAGCCAGCTACTGGGTGGGACCTACCTCCCTCACTGCTCGTCGCTACGGCGCAAGCCCACTCCTCCCCCGTTACTGCAGACCCGACAACTCGTCCGATATCGGGTGGAGGACCGTCGTCGGGTGGAGCAGCATAGACGTGCCTGCGTCGAGGCCTAGACGCTGCCCACCCACCTACGATCACACCATACTACGGTATAATTGCAGGTGGAGCGCGGCCAAAAGCGCACTGAAATGCACCGCGACGTCGTGGTTGGATACGCCTTGCTTGGTTGCATTGGTTGGCGTCGTAAGGCCTTTCCCTCTCTCTGCCCCTCCCTCCCGTATGCGTTTTCCAGCTCGACTGACAACTACTACCTGCCGTAACGAGACGCTTCTCCTGACATCCATCCGCCTGGCCATGGGTCAACAACACTGTCTTGGCAGGTAACGAGGTGCGGCGCCCCTGTGTTTTACAGGACCGACGAGCGCCACAACCAGCGCCACAATTACAACGTCCTGGCACACGACCACACACTAGTTTGACCGTCCCGGCACGCGAGTCGCATCATCTCCAAATTCAATGATCGTCCAGCGCCGCATCCCTGGTCACCGCAAAGCACTTGGTCGCCGCAAACACGCTCTAGAGCCGAGCAAACCCACCCTCCCAATTAAGTCACGCGACCGCGGCATTGCACATGACGGTATGATTGGGCCACCCTCTGATCCGTGCCTGGACTCTGAGGCATGACTCCATCGACCAGAGAAAAAAATCCTCCGCCAGTCAGCGCCTCCGCCTGCCGAGCGTGCCGCGTGCCGAGCTCGGCACGCCACGAGACAGCATCATACTTCATCGGCCCACGCTCGGAGCATTTCCAGCACCAAACTTTTGACATTACGACTAAACCACGAGCCAACAGGAATGCACACCCACGCCGCCGTTTAGACGCGCACAACGGCCGTCGAGTATGCGGATTTCGGATTTCGGGGGTCTGGGGGGCACACGCCGACCAACCAAACCGAAGCATTAGTGTGCGCCGGCGTCGAACACGGGCTTGCTGTCACCAGGCGCCGCCGTCGGCGCAGCACCAGGAGTTTGACCGGGCGTCGGGCCGGACGGCGCGGCAGAGGTGGGGGCACCAGTCGCCGTGGTTGTAGGCGCGCCCGCGGCAGCTGCGCCAGGAGGCCCAGCAGGGACGTATGCCTGGTCAGGCAGGCCAGTCTCGTCGAGACCTTCAGCCGCTGTCGGGCCGTTAGCACACAACGTTCACCAAACTGTTGGTCCCGCGCAACAGACACAAAGCCCAGTTACGACCCAAATTGGCCAAGCAACCTTGTTGCCATGTCTGTGGCGCACACTAGTAGTGGTACTCACCCTCGATAACGTCGTACATTGGCGAGGCGATCTCGGGCGCCGGGACGCGGCCACTGGTGTTAGGCAAAGAGTCCGCCGGAGGATTTGCTCACGTCAGGATGTCCTCGGTCGACACGCTTGTACCGTAGAAGTCCTGGTTGGTATTGGAGCGCTCAATCAGAATCGTGCCGTCGAGCGACAGGCCGGCAAACAGGCCTGTTCCGTTAGTATTGCCGGCATGACGCGCAAGAGCCGGCCGGGTCTGTTCAGTGTGCAGTGGTTGTGAGATAACGTCCGCGCGTGCACGTGGATATCGCAGGGAATCGTGGCGCTGGATAAACGGAACATCGGAACGCCACAGTCGTGTTCACCGGAAGATGCACGGGCACGCGGCTTCCGCCTGGCAGCCTTAGGCTCGGCGCTCTGAATAGGCCAAGCCATGGCGTCGAGGGAGACCGAGGGCGTGCAGCCACACGTACGAGGGCATGCCAAAGCACCGCTGCTCCGACACTTTCAGCACTGGTTATCGCGTGACAATCGCAGAGATTGTCTGCCGCGGAAAGCCAGCCAAAGCCTGTATAGATGGCCTCCGGAACCGTGCTGATAGCGAGAACAGGAGTGCAGGTTCATCTCAAACAGGATGACGCTGTTCGGCTCCCATTGTGTGGCACTGTGCAGAGCGTATCGGACATGACGACGAACGTCATCTCCGAAGTTTGAATTTGGAGGACGATAAGGTTGGGCGGGCTGCGCGTAACCTTTCCCAAGTGATACGCTCTGGAACGCGCTGATCTTGATGCGCAGACTTTGACGCGCTCAAAACCAAAAATAACCAGACGCCGGGGGTGGGGTGACCTGAGTCACACTCATCACGCCTTGTCTGCACATCCATTTCAGGTGGATCCAGCAGACCGGTCGCGTCATGTGAGACAGCAAGGGCCCAAGCCGCGCCTCACCGCGGACGAAGCTGCCGTCGGCGTTGCCGACCAGCTTTGTCTTGAGAAGGTGCCGAACTCCGGAATCGTTGCCGGTAAACCTTCAACCGGCAACGCTGCGGTGAACTAGCACGGCGAATGAATCGCAAACAGATCGACAATAACGCTGTGATCTGTACCCCAGACCTGCATCGGAGCATTGTCAAACGTGACTCGACCCGAGAAATCTTGCGAGACGAGCACAAACACACACAAAGAGGGGGAGCTCGGCACGCAGGACAGAGCACACTGAACATCCCCCGCCAAAAACACCACTCACCCTTTGACCGCGAGTAGCTGAAGATCGGGGCGGGGTTGACGAGCGACGCGCCAACCTGGCCGCCGGTACCGATTGGACCCGCCGCGGCGGAGACGCTGCCACCGATCGTGACGTTGCCGGCGCGCGAGAAGGCCTTGACAGCCTCGTCCGAGTTGAGCACCATGACGACCTCGGTGAGGTCGGCGCCGATCTGCAGGCCCCACCCGACACCTGCGCGTCAGCTTCGAAACGAGCCGTACCAGTAGCGAAGTGGGGAGTCACGGGCACAAGTCAGCCAGGCTCAGTGCAGCGGACACAGGTTGCTGTGCCACGCTACAGCCCCTCGAACAACAGTTCGCCGCTATCGGCCTTTGAAGCGCGGCAAGACCTTGTTTCACGCATCGACGAGATACAAGTCTCGACGTCGTGATCGGGAGCCGTCGGTGTTGGGCGTTCTTCCCCGCCCCTGTTCGCCTGACAACAAACGAGACCTCTCCATTGACTCTGGCTTTTGCTCTACTCACCAGCAGTGCCGATACAGCTAGGCGCAGACCACGTGCCGTCCTGGAGACGCGCGACGACAATGCCCGAGCCAGCCTTGCCGCTGAACACGAAGCCAGCCTTGAAGATGGTAAACACCGCTAGGCCTAGACGTCAGCCGGTCGCTCGCCCAAGAAAACAAAAAAACACACCCTTGCAGCGGAGAAGCACGTCCTTTGGGATCGAGTTGAGGGCCGACTCGGGGTTGGACGGGTCGGCTTGCGTCAGCGCTGCGCTCGGAGCCGGGAGGCAGTGATGGGGAGGGGCGGTGTCGGCTGGCAGTGCTTGCCTATCACTAAGCTGACGACGCAGCGCAACGTCGCCGTCGCCAGCGAGGCCAGTATCCTACCGCCTGCACCCAAACGTCGTACCCACCCAGGAAGCTCTTGAGGATCTTTGCGGCCTTGTCGCACTCGCCGGGGAGTGTGAGGCCCTGCATGAACGCCGATCCGCCCTGCTGCGCGCGCGCGGAGCCGTCCTGCCGTCAGTCGTCGTGGCCCACATCGCGCCAATTCAGTGGGTCGTGCGCCATCCTACCCGCCGCTCCACTTAAACGCGCTATCGCTTCGTTGGCGGCGCGCTGGCGTAGCGTCGAGCACAACCGGGCGACGCCATCGCTTCCAGCCACCACGAGATAACCTACCTGCAGCATAGCCTGCGCCTGCACGCCCGCGGCACCAAGCTGCGTCTTGGCCTTGTCGAAAAAGTTTCCCCACTTGGACATGGTACCTCCTGTCTGTCTGTCTGTTGTGGATGCGTGCGAACGAGATAGATGGTGTGTTGCGAGTTGCGAGATGAGATGTGGTGTGGTGGCGATCAGCAAAAGACAGACGTCATGGGCAGTGCCGTGCGCGGTTTCAGGGCACGCACGTGGCCCGCCACTGAGAAAAGAGACGTTATGTACCCCTCCCACATGAGTGTCCGTGGAACGTGTGCGAGCTCGAGGTGGCAGAGTGGCATGCATGAAGAGTGTGTGCTATGCTTACAACAGATTCTATCTCTACAGATGCAGTGTATCTATGTGTGCGCGTGGCACGGGAGCTGGGCAGGGAGGCGCGCGATAAGCCGGGGCTGTGGTATCGGAACAACCTGGATGTCGCCTCGGTGAGCTCAACCGCGTACAACAAGGGCAGCTGGCAGCAGCGCGACGGTAGGACGCGTGGTTGCAGGTGATGTTCTGTTGTCACGGGCGGTTGTGTGGCACCGCCGCTCCTCTCGCTCATGGCGCCATTAAGTCTTGCGGCGGTTCTCTCTGGCATTGCCACGCGATTTTTTCCTCGCACATTCTTCGGTCATGGCAGCGGCGCCCCAGTGATAGTCCACTACGGCTGCTTGACCACCGCCCGTACAGGCTCAGGATCGTTCGACGACAACACCTCAATTTCGGGGTCCCACTGCGCGCGGCGGTGTGCGTACTCGTCTCCGAGCTGCTTGGTGCGCGCACGGAGGAACTTGATGTGCTTTGGCGCTTCAACCCACTTGACCTGGGCGTAGGTAGGCTCTACGTCGTCCGCCGCGGCGGCTGACGCGTTTTTATCGCCCCCTTCGCCCTCTGACGCGTGGAGTTCCGCCTCGGCGCGCTCAAGCTTGAGACGCTCCCTTCTCAACCGCTCAATGCGCGCGAGCTTCATCTCGTTGGTCGTGCTGCCCTCGGGCACAGGCAGCGTCGTCATGGCCTTGAGCTGCTGCGTCGCGTGATCGAACGCCTTGAACGCGGCGACTTGGCCCTCGAACTCGGCCGGCGTCACCGCGACATTGTACCGCACCGTCCCTTACGCGTCAGCACACATCCTTGCCCATTGCTCTATCTACGCACATTTCTGGCGCGCACGCTCCTCTGGGTCCTCGGAGAAAAAATCGATACCGTCTCCGGCGGGTACCTCGACGCCGTCGAGGAGGTTGATCGTCTGAATACGGATTGAGCGCAGCGGCCTGGGCTCGGGACTGTCCCATTTCGTCGGCTGGACAGTGACTACCAGCTCGTTGCGTTTGCGCTCGCGTACAGACTTCTTGTGCGCGAGCGTGAGCGAGACGTCCTCGTCTGGGAAAAAGCCCGTCGCCATGTCGAGAATGCGCTCAAACATGCCCACGCATAACGAGAAGACCTGGTCGCCAACGTCCGACGACCCAAATAGCCGCTCGTCAAGCTCGCTGCGCGGAAGGTACTGGAACCCGAAGCAGCGCACCGTGTTGTGATACGCGAGGAAGATGCCGTCCATCTGGCCAATACGCGCCTGGAAGCTGTTGTCAGCGGGAGAATTCCTCCACAGACATACCAATACTTTAGCATCCCTGACCTTGTCAGGTCGTAGTACTCGCGCTCAAACGTGCCAAACGTGCCGACGGTCGAGCTAATGTCGTATACCTGGTTGGCCTCGTAGTTTGCGCGGTCGTGGCGGATGGGAAGGCACGCGCGCGTCTTGATGTCAAACGTGCCCGAGCCTGGAAGGCGGTTATCCTGGCAGTCGAGCTGGGAGCGCATGAGAAGCTTGCTGCCGCGCGAGTACGCGTACGCCTCTCGCTCCTTGCGCTCGGCCTCGGGGACAGCTGATTCCGGCGAGGACATGAGGAAGCGCCGGAACTCGTCGTCCTCGCTAGTGAGCGCCTTCTCGAGGATACGCCCGTAGTCGCTGAGGATGTTTTCGTTGACGTCGTACTGCTTGTCGTTGTCGATGGCGTAGCGGCCGTTTGGGAGGCGCTTTGCGACGATCGCAGCGGGTAGCTGCGCGCCGACAGTGTACGACTGAGTCTCGTCTGCCCATTTCTGCGACAGGGACGACGTGTCGACGCCGCGCCCGCCGTTGAGCGTGAACCATATCTGGGCAAACGACTGGGTTAGCGTCGACGTCGAGCCGACGTAGCGGATCCCCTCGGCCTCGCTCATCGACGCGAGTTCTGTGTCCTTGCTGGCAGTAATGTACTCAGGCAGAC
This sequence comes from Cutaneotrichosporon arboriforme, assembly GCA_002335565.1. Classification (NCBI taxonomy): domain Eukaryota; kingdom Fungi; phylum Basidiomycota; class Tremellomycetes; order Trichosporonales; family Trichosporonaceae; genus Cutaneotrichosporon; species Cutaneotrichosporon arboriforme. The sequence continues at coordinate 234,561 of BEDW01000013.1, read as the reverse complement.
GGTGTGCGGCAAATTCCTCGGGCTTGGGAATGTCGGCCAGTTCCTTGGGATAGTTCCACACGCCCGTGCGCGGGTCACGCAGGTAGTGCACCCCCGGCATGAACAGGACACGCTGGAGTTTACTCCGGAGGCGGGCCACCTTGGCGTCGCGCGGCGACGGCACAAACTGTACAGGTACGTCGGTGGCCGCGATCGTCGCGTCACACTGCGACTCGTACACGTCCTGCGGCCGGTTCTGCTCGCGCGCAACCTCTACGCCCGTCAGTACGGCTTGCTTGCCCTAAGCGGCACGCACCATCAACCTCGTCAAAGGACGGCGAGGCGTCTTCACCCTCAGCCTCCTCTGCAATCTCGACATCGTTGAGAGCCTTGATCTCGTCCTTGTCGCCCGCTTCACCAACAGCCGCCGCGTACTGCTCCGACACGGCCTCGAGCTCTTTCGCCGCGAGGTCCGCCGCATCCGCGAGCGATTTGGCCATCTGTTTCGTCTGCTCCGTCGCGTGTGGCAGCGCGGCAGCAGCCTGCGCCTTGGCAGCCTGGGCGCGCGTAGTGCGCGCCCACTTGCGGTGCGTCTTGACGCGGTCTTTAAGCTCTGCGACACTCGCCTCGGCTATCATTAGCGCCGCCGCCCTGTACATCGACCTACAAGATTGGGACGCCTTCTTCGACTTCTTCTTGGCAAGGGCGGGCTTGAGTGCCAGCTGGAGCTGCGCCATCTCCTTTTGTGCCGCTGCGGCCGCCTCGCTATCCGCCGTCGCCGCCGCGCGCAGCTTATCCGAGGGATTCCGCGTCTCTGACAGCCTCAGCGCACTGCGTGCCGCCTGGCGCTGCAGTGCGCGCGTCTCACCAGCGAGTTTATCTAAACGCGCGAGCTTGGCGTCAACCGAGACGTCATCCGACCCCGACGCCGACGACAACGACGACGACTCGGGCGCGTCCTCCGGCTTGACGCCGTTCAGCGCGGCCCATTTCAACTCGGCCGCAATCTCCCGTGCCGTCTTGCTCTCGTTGATCGGCACGCGCGGCGGTGGGAGCTGCGCCTCCGGCGCAATGCCTATATGCGGTGGCGGGTCGCGCGTTCCGCTATGTCCTCGCTTGCCGTTAAACTCCTGCCCCAGACGTATACTCACAGCTCCATCGGACGCCTTGGCCGGGTGCGCAATGGCCGACTGCGCGGGCGTGTATCCCTTCAGCACGGCGCGGAAACCCGCCATGGCAGCAATAGGATCTTCCGCCCGCTCTCCGTCACCATGGGCACCGGTATCTCGTGCACCGTCCCCGGCACCTGTCCGCTGCACTTCATCCTCGCCAGAACACGCCGTCGTCTCGGTCCGAGTTGCAAACCCGCAGCGCGTATACACACACTGCCATCAGCCACGCCCACGTATCACACCCACGTTTCTCCGTTGCAAGCGAACAGTGCACGTCAGCGCGCGTCGCCCGCGGTCGCGCAGGCGGAGCATGCTTGTTTGCAGTAGTGAGTGAAGTGAGCATCTGCGATGTGGACAGGTGCTACGAACTTTTGGACTCTCTAGTGGTCACGTGATGAACAGGTTTAACTAATAAACGCCTACATTCCGATCTTGTACCTTTAGTTTGCGGGCCTGCGGGATCAAATCGCCACCACACGCAAGCGTCTCGTCCACTATCGCGCGTCATCACCACCACAACTTGGTTTTGTTGTTCACTACAACCACTACGCGAACAGCACCAACACCACACGATGGCGGAGAACAAGGCCGACGCCAAGAAGGACGAGGGCGCGTCTGCGTCGACGACGACCGCGCCGCCCGAGAAGAAGAAGCTTCCGCAGCTCGGCGCGCTCGAGGACGATGACGAGTTTGAGGTAAGCAAGCAACTTGGGGAAGAGCGCTGACAGGCAGGAGTTCCCTGCTGCGAGTGAGTACTGCGCGAGCATTGTGGGTGGATGGAGGTAATGTCGGCGCTGGAGTGTACGGCGTCGACGACTAGTCCGCCGCGCCAAACTCGCCGCGGCGTCTCCACTCCAAGGGCGTCGGCTTGGCCCCGTCCCGCGGCCGTCCACGCCGCCAGCCGACAAGGAAGGCTCCATGCGTCCCTTGTTATCAATTACTAACCCCCAGACGACGGCAAGACGGTGCAGGACACGTTGAGCGGCAGCGTCAACCCTGCCGAGCAGCTGTGGGAGGACAACTGGGACGACGACGACGTGGAGGACGACTTCCAGAAACAGCTCCGCCAGGCCATTGCTGAGCGCGCAGGCGGCGACGCCGAGATGAAGGAGTAGGCCGAGTGGAGAGCGAGTTGTGCGCGAAGCGCTCGAAGCGGATGTCGACCTGGCGCCAGGCATAGCTACTCCCACCACCCCGTTCGAGTGCGCGGCAGCCGGCCGCGCCGGCCGATGTAGAAGTCACCTAGATTATGTACTGATTGCAGCATGAGGCGAGAGAGAGAGTATGAGTGCGGGGACCACCATGCTTGTGGTGACGCCGGACGATTCGGTTCTTGGCGGGTGTTCTCTCGAGCTTCAGCTGTGTCAGGGAGACGCCGCATGCACAGTCTCTTGAGTCCTGCAACTGAGCTCATTGCCATTTGATCATTTGGCATGCACTCAACGCCGTCTACGTACATACGTACGGCTTATAGTTGCTACATAAGAGCTGGGGTGAACATTTGGCGGAGGACGGGAGCAGATTGTGATCGCCAGAAGTTGGGACAACGGCTATTGCTTTTTTGGCCGATTCCAACTTTCTTGGACGACACCTCTCCGACACCCCTACACAATGGCGACGATCACACGGCGGTCTTGTGCAGGCGCAGCACTTGCGCGGCATGCGACCTCGTCGTCGCGACTAGGCGGCGTGCGCACGGTCGTGACGATCCCCAACCCCGAGCTCGACCCGTCCAAGGGGATCACTCACCTGGCCATCCGGACGTTTGACCGGATGTCGGACATGACGCAGGCGTTTGCGATCGTGCGCGCCGTCGAGGCAAAGTACGGTGTGGTTTTGAGCATGGAGCTGCCCAAGGATGCCGACACGTTACGGCCCGCGAACCGTCTTTTCGTGCGCCTCCTCAAGCCCGTCCCGCCCGAATCACTCTCAGACCACGGCGTGATGGAGATTCCGGCGCCGCGGTCTCGCCCCGAGGCGCGCAACGGCGGGCCCTCCCTCGACGACGTCGAGGCCGCACTCCGCTCAGTCCCGACCGAACCACCATCTACGTCTTCTTCTTCCGCCGCCTCCAAAATGATCAAGTTTCGCCTCGAGGCACGGCGTAACCCGCCGCGGGAGATGCGCGCCTCTCGCCAGCGCGTAACCCCGACACCGGCGGAACGGCGCGAGGACGACGACATTGTGCGTGCGCTGCAGGCGTTCAACGGCGGGTTCTACGGCGGCCTCGGCGACATTGCCGACAAGTTCCGCTCGCTGGTTCTCGAAAAGCCGGAAGACGTCGCGGCGGGCCACGCGGCGGAAGCGTCGCTCGCGGCGGAGATTGCCGCGGCCGAGGCGGCGGCAGGCAAGGACATTGCGGAACAAAAGGCGCGCGCGGCGGCGGCGCGCGCTGCCGCTGCACAAGCTGCCGCGGCGGCCGAGGCGGCCGTCGCCGACGAGATCTCGGCCGCGCGGGCAGACACCATCGTTGACGAGGAGGACAAGGACGGCGCGGCGCGTACGGACAAGATCAAGGCCAAGGCTATCGAGGCGGCGCGCGTGACAGCCCGCATGGAGGAGGAGGCGCGCGCTGCCGCTGAGGCGGCGGAAGCTCTCCAGAAAGCTGCCGCTGCCGAGGCCGACGCTCGCGAGCAACAGGCTGCCGCCGACGCAAAGGACGACGCGGCGAGGAAAAAGTCCTGGCGCTGGTTTGAGAAGAGCTAGTTAGACCCCTGCATCTGCATTGCATACCCTCTCCAATTCTGTCACTGTTTGGCGTTCTGTACATGCATGTCGATGTCGCTTGGGCGTTTCTCACCATAGCTTCGTTGACCGAGGAAACACACCCTTTCGTTGACCGAGGAAACACACCCTTCCCTCATCTGGAGATCCCACGACGGAAGCAAACGGATCACGCCGTTGTAGCTTGTTGCCACCATGGACGTCAAAAGTCGAACTCTAACCACTGTTGACTTGTTGCAATCCGCACAACACACATACTGCATCCACGCGCGCACAATGTCGCAGGCGCACCGACCAACATGGAACCCGACGATGGGCAAGGAGACCAAGGCGGGGTCTCAGCAGGTATCCAAGTGGGGCCTGGCACAGCACACCAAGCTCAAGTTTCGGCAACCGGGGCAGACGAACGCGTCTGACGTTGCGCGGCGCGACCTACGTGCCGAGCTTGCGGCGGCCGAGCGCGCCGCGCAGGACAAGAAACGCAAGGCCGCAGGCCTCCCACCCCTCCCTACTACCGCTGCGACGGCCGCGATAGAGAACGGGACAGAGGACGAAGCGGCGGCTAAGCGCCGTAAGATCCTTGAGGAGGCGGCCGAGCTGGATAAAGACGATGACAGCGACGACGACGACGACGAGGATGGGGTGGAAGAAGGGAAGCAGGATAAGGGCAAAGGCAGGGCGAATGCCGACGACGACGACGATGACGACGACGACGATAGCGACGAGGACAGGTGGGTGGTTGGATGGAAGGTGTAGGGCTGACGGCAGCGATGACAGCGACGACGAGGACGACACGGCGGCGCTCATGGCCGAGCTTGCACGGATCAAGCAGGAGCGCGCAGAGGAAAAGGCGCGGTTGGTGGGTATCTGCGTGGCGGGCTGTCGCTGACGGCAGGAAGCCGAGGCCAACGCGGAGCAAGCCGCAGACCGCGAAGCCGAGATTGCGACAGGCAACCCACTCCTCAACCTCCAGGCAGCGCTTGGCCAGGCGCCATCTCCATCACCCTCTTCCTCGACTGCGGGCGGATTTGCCGTCAAGCGCCGCTGGGACGACGACCTCATCTTCAAGAACCAAGCCGTCACATCCGACAAGCCAAAGAAGGGCGAGTTTGTCAACGACCTCTTGCGGTCCGAGTTCCACAAGAAGTTCATGCAGCGGTGAGTCGCTCCGCCAAAAAAGTTGTCATGCTAACGTCCAGGTTCATCAAGTAGCGGTATTGTTGTCATATGCGTGGTGGCTGTAGAGATGCATCGTTTAGAGTACGCCGAGGTCGTGCGAGCCAGACGTCACACATCTACATTCGTGCTCTTGTTTATTTACACTTTCGACCCGCCCTTGGCTTCATTCCATCAACCATCTCTTGTCACGCGGAGATGCAGGGCATAATACCCATCTCGGCGCATGCTGATGGCGCCGGCGGGCAATCCCCAGTCCTTGCATGAGCGCCGGCTGACACGGAACGGTTGAGGAGCGGAGGGGAGACAAGGCGGACGACAAGTTGACGTGTCATTTTAGTCCCGACGCACCCCACGCGCCCAAGCGCGCCTGCGCCTGTGCGCTCGCTCGCCACCACCACCACTGCACCTCAACACTCCCATCACCTCTCTTCGTCATCGGTTCGTCATTCACTTCTTGCCTTGTCCTTCTCCTCCAACAACCTCTCTCGGCACGTCTCTCATAACGCCTCCACTCCGCAACGTCCCCTCCCTCCTCAACTGACTGCACACATGTCCGCGGCCGCGTCGTCGAGCACGGTCGCGTGGCGCGAGCCCACAAAGGCAGACAAGCCTCCCAAGTGAGTCGGTGGTTGACCGCGGTGGGGTTTCGGAGCGATTGTTGGGATCAGCGCGCGGGCCGTCGTCGCGCAGCAGCTACGCCGACGCCGTTCTGCTCGACTGTCAAGGCTTACTGCGCTCCCTGCGACTCTGCCCACGACACCGCGGTCGTCGCTTGCCCAAACCTGCTGACACAACAGGGATGCTGATCTAACGGTTCGTCCTCTCGGAGCGGGGCGCGCGCGCGCTCGTCCAGAACAACACCCTAGTCCACAACTGACCCTCAGACGGCATGGAACTTTCTGCAGACGGGCGTGGAGCACGTCATGACTCGGTGAGACCCCTTCCCAGAAGACAAGCGCTGACGGCAGACTGCACCTCGGCATGTCGTACGGCTACTACATTGTGCTGTACACGACGATATACGACTACTGCACGGTACCGAGCCGCAGCGGTGTGCAGTTTACCAACAAGGGCGGCGCGAGCTTACAGGGTGCCGACCTGTACAAGAAGCTCAACCAGTACCTTGCCGAGCACTGCAGGCAGATGCGAGAGGTGAGTTTCAGCAGTGATGGCCGGGGGGGGGGGGGGGGGGGGGGGGGGGGGGGGGGGGGGGGGGGGGGTGGGGGGGGGGCGTGCTGACGCCGGCAGGAGGGCGAAAAGCTGTCCGACCTCGAACTGATCAAGTACTATGCGCGCCAATGGGACAGGTACACCACCGGCGCCGGGTACCTGCACAAAATGTTCAACTACCTGAACAAGCACTGGGTCAAGCGCGAGAAGGACGAGGGGAGAAAGGATGTGTACACGGTGTACACGGTAAGTTGTCCGAGCGGGCGAAGCAAACGTCTGACGACAGCTCGCACTGGTCGCTTGGAAGCGCAACTTCTTCAAGTACATCCAGAAGAGCGACTCGGAGCCGTCGCGCCTGACGCAGGCCGTCCTGAAGCAGATCGAGCAGCAGCGCAACGGCGAGATCATCGACAACTCGCTGCTCAGGAAAGTTATTGAGAGCTACGTCGCGCTCGGCATTGACGACGCCGATGTCCAGCGCCAGAACCTCGACGTGTACGCCGAATGCTTCCAAAAGTACTTTATCGAGGCGACCGAGAAGTACTATGCTGCCGAGTCGTCCGCGTTCGTCGCCAGCAACTCGGTGCCCGACTACATGAAGAAGGCCGAGGACCGTCTCAAGGAAGAGGCTGACCGCATCAACCTCTACCTCCACGACAGTACCCGCCGGGAGGTGAGCCATTGCCCTGATTCACTAGCTAACTCCAGCTCAAGGAAACGTGCGAGCGGGTGCTCATCAAGGAGCACGAGAAGATTATGCAGGACGAGTTCCAGCCGCTCCTCGAGGCAGACCGTGTGGATGGTAAGCTCCACTATCATTGTCTTGAGCTCACACCAGACCTTGCGCGCATGTATGGCCTGCTGTTCCGAGTGCCGAACGGCCTTGACTCGCTGCGCACCAAGTTTGAGGAGCACGTCAAGAAGGCGGGTTTGGCTGCTGTGGAGCGTGTGATTCCTGCACCAGGGGCGGTCAACGAGAACGGCAAGCCAGAGGTGCTCGACCCCAAGGCGTACGTTGAGGCGCTTCTGTCTGTGCATGGCAAGTTTACGGAGATTCTCGACGGGCCGTTCCTGTCCGAGATTGGCTTCAACGCGAGCTTGGACAAGGCATGCCGCGACTTTACCAACTCGAACGCTGCGGCCAAGACGTCGACAAAGTCGCCCGAGCTGCTGGCGAGCTACTGCGACCAGCTGCTCAAGAAGAGCAACCGTGACCTGGACCCCGAGTCGCTCGAGGCGGCGCTCACAAAGGCCATGGTCATCTTCAAGTTTATAGACGACAAGGACGTGTTCCAAAAGTTTTACCAGAAGAAGCTCGCGCAGCGCCTCGTCAACTCAATGTCGGCATCGGACGACTCCGAATCAAGCATGATCTCCAAGCTCAAGGAGGTCTGCGGGTACGATTACACGAACAAGCTCACGCGCATGTTCAGCGACGTCAGCGTGGGCCGCGACCTTACCGAAAAGTTCAAGGAGAAGGAGCGGCGCGAGGGCCAGCCCGAGAGCCGTGAGTGAATTTGTGGATTGCTTCTACTAACACCTTAGTCGACTTTTCCATCATGGTGCTTGGCACAAACTTCTGGCCGCTTGTGCCACAGCAGACCGACTACACGGTCCCGCGCGAGATCCAGCGGACGCACGACCGGTTCACAAAGTTTTACAACGACGTGCACTCGGGCCGCAAGCTGACGTGGCTGTGGCACGTGAGCAAGAACGAGCTGCGCACGACGTACCTGCCGCAAAAGTACATTTTCATGACGAGCGCGTACCAGATGGCCATCCTCACCCAGTTCAACGAAAACGACTCGCTCACGTACAAGGAGATCCACGACGGGACGCAGATTGACGACAAGATTCTCAAGCCGCAGCTCAACCTGCTCGTCAAGAGCAAGGTGCTCGTCGCCGACGGCGACACGTACGACCTCAACATGAACTTCAAGTCGAAGAAGATCCGTGTCCAGCTCAATCAGCCCATCCGCGCAGAGCAAAAGCAGGAGGCTACAGAGGTGCTCCAGAGCGTCGACGAGGACCGCAAGTTTGTCTACCAGGCGACCATTGTCCGTCTCATGAAGGCGCGAAAGGTGAGTAGTAGTTTAGTCTCAATGGGAGCACTGACAACAGACAATGAAGCACCAGACACTCATCCAGGATGTCGCCCAGACAATCTCGACAAAGTTTACCGTCAAAGTGTCCGAGATCAAAAAGGCCATCGACCACCTCATCGACAAGGAGTACCTTGAGCGCGGCGACGCAAAGGACACTTAGTACGCACCCGTCCTCCCGCACACCTTTTCGCTGACGCGGTAGCAACTATCTCGCCTAGCCCTTGCGCGCGCATCTCGCTTGCATCATCACGCACCGTCCTTGTGTGTCCGCGATATACCCCCTCGCGAGAGGCACGGCCACGGCACGGCCCAGCCAGGCAGAGTAGTGTGCCGCCGCGATTTTTGGTAGAGTCACATCCTGTCGTTGTACTGTACAACATGCATTCTGGCACTGTCACATGGGCGAATGTGGCAGGCATTGGGCAAAACCACGGCAAATGTGTTTGTCGTTACTCTATCTACCCTGCCGGCGTCGTAAGACTCTACTCCTCTAGGCGTTGGCGTGGGCGTCCGACTTTAGTTCAGCTACGTCGTTTGCGCCGTCTTGCGACTGCGGCACGCCCTCGCCCGTCATCTCGAGCGGCGACGCAACCACCACGTCACTCGCAGCAACCGGCGCTGACGGCGTGTGGGGCGCAGGTCCGCCCTGCCCGTCGGTCGTAGTGAGAATGGTGGGGTGTGGCGCGGGCGCCGACTCGACTGGGGCAGGCGACGGCGATGCGGCGCTAGCGCTACCTGTGCGAACCGGCGCGGGCGCGGGCGACTCGGTGCGAGACCCACGTCCGGCGGACGCGGACGCGGGCGTCGCTCTCGACTGGCTACGTGCGCGTTCCGTCGGGCGACCATCCCGCGATCCGTGGCGATCGCGCCGGGCGCCGGGGTCGGGCGACTGGGGACGGGAGGCTGAGCGCGAGCCTGCGCGCGAGGCCGAGCGCGAACCTGCCCGTGACGCAGCGGCACTGACGCTGACACTGACGCTCGTGCTGGGTGCGCGGCTCGCGCGGCTGCCGATTATACCTATTGAATTTGCGTGGGCGAGCTGTGCGCGGCACGCGTCGCAGAAGCGGTGGTCAAAGTGCTCTACGTGCAGCGCGTGGCTGCCGCAGAAGGCGCCGCCACAGCCCGCGCAGTACCGCCGCGGTTCGAGCAGCCCGAAATTCCGCCCGCACCCCACCGCCATGCAGCCAGGTATACTCTCGGGCACGTGCCGCTGTGTCCCGTCCGGCAGGGACCACTGGTACACTGCATAGCTGCGTCCGCCGGGACACGGCGCGTACGCGGCATAGAGCGTTTCGCTGCGTTGTCAGTCAGGCGAAAGACTGTCTCGTGTTTGTGCGTGCTCACCGTATGAATCGCAGGGCCGAGACGTCGCCGTGCCCGTGGTCGTCGGAGCGGTGGAGCGTGCCCTGCTTGACTAGGCGCCACGGCTCGACGTCCTGGTCCTCGAAGCGGCGCACGCCGGGCACGCAGCGGTACAGCGCAATGGACGAGCCGACGCCGACGGCAAGCACGTCGCCCCAGCGGATAAACTCGCGCTGAAGGAACGTGATGCCCCCCGTGAACCGCTCGTTGTCGCGCGAGCGGTTACTGTCGAGGAAGCGGATCTCGGGGAACCGCCCGCCGTCCACGCTCGTCGCGGCGATAGCGTGCCCGTTCAGGCTGTACATGTACAGGTACCGCGCGGACGCGAGCGCAATGTGGCCCGAGGCCTCGTTGATGCCAATAAGGTTTATGGCCTCGGGGCGCGGCGTCTTGAGCGCGCGCGTGTACCGCAGCCTGTTCATGTCCCACACAAACGCCGTGCCGTCGTCGCAGCCCGTCACGAGGAAGCTCCATGCCATGCTCACGGCGATGCACGTCACTGGCCGGTCGTGGCCGCGCAGCGTCGCCTCGCGCGTCAGCGTCGCGTCTCCCCGCCGATGCCCGCCAGACTTGATGCCGAGGCGCCACGCCGTGATCACACCGAGCGACGAGACAGTGACCAGCAGCGTCGGGCTGGCAAACGCCGCGTGTACAACGTCAATGCCCTCGACAATGTGTACGAGCTGGATTTTGTTAGTACACGTCTTTGGGTCATGGCCCTGCCCGCGACTCACCCTCTGTCCCGTATCCTGGGCGTACACGCGCACGCTCTGGTCCGCGAACCCGTACTGCACACTCAAGTGCTGGTGCCCCGGGACAGCGAGGCGGTGCTTCTGCTCGACACGAGGCTTACCGGCACCGTCGCCGGGCGGGTCGAGGATATGGTGCACGCGCTGGGGCACGTCCATGACCGGCATGATGCTGCGGAGGAGCAGCTGCCAGTGCTCCGCAACGCCAAAACGCTGGCCTACAGGTAGGCTCGTGCGACTGCCGAGCATACGGTACGGGTGCGGCTCTTTGAATATACGCAGTGGCGTCTGGCCAAAGTTGTGAATAATCGCCGTGCTCGCGGCCTTTTCGCTCTCGTCCTTCATCTTGTCCAGGTCGACCGCGCCGCGGTACGACAGCGGGTGGAAACAGTTGTAGCTCTCGGGATCGCGCTGCTTGTAACCAAACGTCAGGTCGATCCACTCGGGCAGGTGCCGCGACACATAGTCTGTCTCGAGCGCCTCGCGGTTCATGTGCACAAACAGCAGCGGGTCGTTGAGCGCCCACGGCGGCAGCACGACGTCGTCGACAGAGTCTCCAGATACCTGCTTCTTGCCAAAGTCGTGGTGGTTGATGTTAAGAAGAAAGCTCGGGGCGTAGAAAAATTCGGGAATGAGCTCGCGCACGTCGCCGCGGTTCGTGTTGGATGCGCTGTCCCATGCCCTCGGAATCGACGAGAACAGCCGGTCAGCCAGGTCAAACGTTCCGCCTTGCAGCGCCAGGAAAATCTCGGTGAACGGCGACACACGGATCATGTATCCGCACACAATCATCGACGAAGAGTAGTGTGTGCCGTAGTGGCTAACGTCAGCGATTTCCCATCTTCTTCCACTTACAAAGGCGTCTCGCCCACACCCTCGGTCGCCTGGTATCGCTCGACGGCGGCGTCGCGGCGCGCCTGCGTAAGCGCGCCCATGGGCTTGGACAGGTCGCGGTACGTCGCCTTGCGCGTAAGGTCGAGTGTTTGAGACGTGTAGTCGGCAAGGACCCATGGAAAGACTGGGTACTGCGTGACGTCGTTGGGTGTGCGGTTGGCGTGCTGATTGAGCATTTGGATGTATGCAAAGTTTGAGATTTCGCGGTTCTGCCATTTACGCGTCATGCTCTCGAGCTGAGCCTCGCGCGTGTCGACAAGGGCGCGCGAGAGCGCGTCAAGAACAAAGCTGTTGAGTACACCGCGCGGCGCAGCGCCGCTCTTGGCACCCATCTTGTTCACCACCGTCTGCCGCTCGCGTTTGTCACGGAACACGACCAGGAAGTTTTGCTTGTCGGCAAAGTAGAGCTCGAGCGCTACATCGCGGAACAAGAACGCACGCTTGTTCGTCTCGACAATGTCCGTGTACGGCCACCGGTGCGACCGCTGGTCGCCCTTGTCCAAGTCGGCCAGCGTGCCCGACGGGATACTCAGCACGTCCTTGGGCGCGTGCTCGGCCTCGACCACCTGCCCGTCTGGCGTCTGCACCAGCCCGTCAATGAGGTAAAGGTTCCTGCGTCCGAGGATGAGAAGGCCAGGGAGCGCGTCGACGCCGACAATGCGTACAATGTTGTGCGCAGTGTCGACCGTGTCGCCGGCTTGGAGCGCCTTGGCCACGAGGCGGAGGTTGGAGCTGTCATCGTCCGGGTCGATGATCGACGCCGAGTCGCTGTCGTCCGCGGGCGGGGGCGCCGGTGTCGCCGTCGGCGCTGACGCCTGCGCCTGTGACTGTGCCTGCGACGCAGGTGTCGACGTTCCTGCAGCGCCGGAACCTCCTTCCGTGGGCGTCTGGGGCGTGGCAGACGTGGAAGACAACCCGGATTGGTCCGCACCCGCCTCCTCCTCAATCGTCGCCTCCCCGAGCGCGAGCGCAAACGGGTCCTCCCACGGCGCGTCGTTGATGCGCGACACGGCGCTAGACAGCTGGTCCGTGCTAGGGATAACGTCGCGGGCGCGGCTGTTACGCGCCTTACCTCCCGCAGCCGCGTGCGTCTCCTCGACACGCTCGAGGCGGACACGCATACGCAGCGGGCCCTCGCTGCCGTCGAGGCGCCACGCAACGGGCTCGTCGTCCTGGTCTGCCCACACGCCGTTCTCGGCACGCAGCGCGGCGACCTGCCGCGGCCACTCGGACTCGTTGAGCCGTTTCCAGTGCTCTTTCCTACATGTCAGCAGTGGCCATACCACGCACACACCTGTCCTTGGTCATTGCCGAGTGCGACTGCGCGTCGGTCGAGAGGATGATCATCCGCCACGCAGCGTTCTTGTCGCGTTCCTCGTTGAGGATGCTCTCGCCTGTAAGAGTGCGCCGAAGGGACGGGCGCGGCAAGGTGTTGCCTGACCCTGCGCGCAGGCGCGCAATAGGCCCGTTCGCGTCCTGCGACGGGCGCCGCCGTAATGGCGAACCAGGCAAGCTCGAGCTTGGCGACTGCGACAGCTTGGTCAGCGAGGTGACTGACGAGCTGAGGCCGCCAGAGAGCTTGCGCTGTAAAGGCGCAGAGCCCGTAAAGCTGCCAGTGGGAGTGCGGTCCGTGCCAGTGTTGGCCGCCTTGAGCTGCTCAATAAGGAGTCTAAGCTGGGCGTCAGCGCTACCTAGATGCGTAGAGCCCACCTGGGTGATGATCGTCGCTGGCGCCTTGCTGAGATCCACCAGTGCCTGCAGCCAGTCAGCCGCGGCGGTGCGGCGCGCGTCCGCCCGTTCGGTCTGCGACGGCGCAGAGAGCGTGACAAAGTCCACCATCGCCGGCAGCATAGTCTCGATGCGGCGTACAGTGAGTGCGCGCCGGAGTGCCGACGACTGGCGGTACACCTGCGCGAGCGTGCTGAGCAGGTTTTCCAGTCTCACGTCGTCGTCGTCGTCGCCGGCCGTTTCGTCATCGTTACCGTCCCCCGCGCCCGCAGGTGACACGGGCGTCAGCGACAGGCTGCCAATACTCCCGACGGAGCGTGCCATCGGGCTGTCCTCCATACCGCCGCCATTGCTCGCGGCCTGTAGCAGCGTATCGAGCGCGGCCATGATGCTGTTGATAGCGGGCGGACAGGCGAGGTTTGCTGCGGCCGGTCCAGCAGGGCCAAACAGCATACTAAAGACGGTTGCCTGGATATGGTCGTCCCACACTGGCGCCAGCGTCCGTGCCAGTAACGCAAACCCGCCCTCGCCCTCAAAGTGGCGCTGGAACGCCTCGAGACCGGGTGTGGATATGCACAGTGCTAGTATGTCCAGGCATGGTCCGACGACAAAGGGCGCAGGATTGCTCTGTAGGAAGATGACCAAGAGTCTGTGCAGCGAGATCGCGCGGTTCAGCTTGATCAGCCGTTTAGCGTTGGCGCCCATGAGGTCAACCATCATTTTCAGCGTCAGTGCCGCGGGGTACTGCGAGGGCGTCGGGTCGGCCGTGGTTATCAAGTACGACGGCGCGGTGTCTTTCGTGAGCGCGACCTCGCACCGGAGGGACCTACTTTGACACAGGGCGCTGACGAGGTACGAGAAGATGGGCTTGATCGCATCCTCGGCGCTCCAGCGCGTCGTGAGTGCCAGGCGCAGCGTGTCGACGACAAAAGGTATCGCAGCGGGCTCGAAGAAGCCCGAGCGCACAGCGTACAGAATTCTCCGGACGAGGTTGCTCTTCTGGAACGTCCGGAGCAGGTTGAATCGCCGGAAGCGCGACTTGTCCAGAAGATAGTCAAAGTTCTGGAGGAACACTTTGAGGACGGGCAGCGGTGCGTGTGCCCACAGCTCAAAGTCGAGGCAGAGGGCTTTGTACCCTGCTGAGCAGATCACGCGGGCTGAACTAATAAGAGTCAGCCTGGACAGCACGCTTGGACCCACTCAGGATCAGTCATATCGACGCCGAGAAAGTCGAGAAGCATGGTAGCGCATGTCTCGTCCATCATTGTGGCCATTTTTGGGCGCAGGATCGCCGCAAGTAGGTCGTAACCGTCTGTGAGTGAGCTCGGTTGGCCTTTGGTTGTACTCACGTATCCGCTCCATCTCCTCGCTGGCGCTCCACGAGTACGTGAGCATGTCGACGAGGACGTTGAGCGTGGCCGTAAGCTGCTGCGTGTCGGACGCGAGGTCGATCATTTTGAGGACGGCGACGGCGCCACCGACAGTCGACACGGTCGTGTCCATGTCGTCAACCGAGTATCCGAAAATGTTACCGACGACGCGCGCACGGCCGTACTTGAAGTCACGCGCACGCGACGCGTGCGGCACCGCGCCGTTGAGAACCATAACGTCCTCGCCCGGCTCAGTCAGCACGTCCTTGGCCGCGAGCGAGAGCATGATGTTGTCCTCGACGATGGCGGGGCCGGTGGTGATGGCGCGCACGAGCGCCGAGTTGGCTGGAAGAAGCGCCATTGCCTGCTGCTGCGCGGCCGTCGCGAGCGAGTGTAGGTGCAGGTTTATCGTCGTTGCGTCCTCATACGTGAGAAACTTGCCTAGCGCCTCTTGGAAGTTGCCGTAATACCTCGGTCCCTGTCGTCAGCTAACTCGAGAAGGCGTGGCTCACAAGATGGTGCATCAGCAAGACCAGGTCCTCGGAGATGACCTCCTCGAGGAGGAGGGTACGACCCAGCATCCACTGGTTTTCGGCGTGAAGCGACGTGTCGCCCTTCTTATCGCCCATGCCGGGCCACGCGCGGCCGACCGAAACGCGCACGCCCTCGGACGGCGGGGCGCGGAAGTGGCCGTGCTGGTGGGGCTCGCGCTGGCCCGGTCGTGGGACAGGGTAGGTGACGCGCACGGCGCCCACGCGCTGCCCGTTGATAAAGATACGCGCCTCGCCGCCCCCGCCGTACGCGCTGCGGCCTTTACGGCAGCCGACGGCAAAGTGGACCCACTCGCAGTGCGGGACGAGTGCGTCCGGCGCGCCGCAGACAACCTCGACCGGCGCCTCGCCCGTCTCTTTATCCGAGTACGCCGTCGACGTGATCCCCACTTGCGAGTTTTCCAGGATACGTATCTGGAGTAGTGGGTGTTTCCGTCCCGGCTGCGACAGGTGGAGCAGCACGACGGCGTCGTTGAGCTGCGCAATGTTGACCCAGCACGAAAAGAGAAAGCCCTTGGTGCTGTTGGGGAAGGGGCGGCCAAGCTCGTCAATTTCTAAGCCGCCCTCCTCGACGTGCGGCGCTGATCTGAACGCAAACGCGTGCGGGTTGTGGCTGCGCATCGCGCACTGAATCAGACGAAGGACTTCGTCGTCTAGCTTCTCGCCCAGCGGCGTCGAGGGTACCTTGAGCTTGAGCGTCGGCTTCTTCTTCGTACTCGATGACGGCGTGCCTGTTGGCGAGCTGGGGCGGCCCACAGGCGTCGCTGCGCCGCTGGACGCAATGCTGTCTGGCTCGGCTGTCGTGACAGCCTTTGGAGGAACCTTGCGCACAAGCTGGAAGAGCCACCAGGTGGTGCGTGGCGTGATGCCCGCCGTAAGCAGCGTCTCCAAGAGGGCGAGGTAGAGCTTGCGCCAGCGCGGTGCTGGCGGTGTCCACTCTGGTGCGACGGGCTTGGCGTCGGCGTGCGCGTTCTGGTACCACTCGTCGCGAGGGGGAAAGGTGACGTCGTAGTGCCGTTCCGGCTCAAAGCCGTAAACACGCGTGAGGAGAAAGTCGGGGAGCTGGGGGAGGTACTGGCAAACGAGGACGAGGTTTGCGCGGGACGACTGGGCGATGGTGAGGAGTACGCGGAGGGTGAGCATAACTGCTGGGGGCGCCTCGGCCTCGAGCAAACCGTAGAGGTCTGGTGGGGTGCGGCCGTCTTTCTCGTCCTGCTCGGACAGTTTTGCTTTTTCCTTGTTGCGCGGCATGCCCCAGAGGTACTGCCATACGAGGGGCAGGCCTCTAGGCCAGCGCAGCGTCACCTCTTTTAGCTTTTTCTCGGCGCCGACAACGGGCTCGGCGTACACCGTCCGGAGGGTGTAGTTGTTTCCGAGGATGTGCGCAAGTAGCAAGCCCATGACCTCGTGGTCGGGCCATGCGTCTTCCTTTGGTGCGTGCAGTTGCTGCAGTAACGGTAACAGGGACATGTACCCGCCGAGCCGCTCGAAAGCTGTCTGTCCCGCCCGGTCGCCCATCGCCCACGCGAGCACTTCAAACCACAGGCGCAGCCCCTCGGCCCGCTGCACCTCGAACACGGTCCACTCGTCCTCGGCTATCGCTTCCGGCCGCGCAGTCCATGCCAGTCCGCGAAGGACGTCCAGTAAGCGCTGAAAGCCGTCATTGCGCCGAAACGCACGTCGCGACGCCGGCGTGCTCGGTACCATGAGCATGTGCGAGAGGGTCTGGCGTTAGCGTCGCCCGTAAGATTGGGAAGTGTGTATGCGCCCAAGCGGCAAGCGCCTCGGCAAGCGCCTCGGCGAGCGCCTCGGCGTCGGTGTCGAGCCAACGAGTGCCGCTTCACCAGCGACGGTCCGTGTCCCATCACACGACAGCTACTCACCTCGACGTAGGCCATGGTTCCGCTGACGTCCTTGAGGCCCTGTAGGAGACGCAGGATCTCGAGGGCGTGCGGGTCGGTCTCTGGCTCTGGCGTCTCCGGCGGTGGGAGGGAGTACTTTGTGTTCGGGTGCGCAGCGTAGAGCGGGGAAGCGAGCTGTCCGTGGCCGGGCTGGAGGTGCGGCGAGTGCGTGTTAAGCCGTGGGGCTGCTGGTGCGCCTGGGGACAGCGGCGAGCGAGGTTCGCGCTCGTCTTGCTCACGCTGCTCGCGCGGCGGCGCCGACAGCGGCTCAGGCGCCCGTGTAAGGTCCTTGAGGAGCTTGAACATTGCGCCGGACCACAAGCGACAAGTCAAGGTAGATTGCTGATGCCAAAAGTGACGTCGTAGTTGATGCCTCCAGGTGCCCATCACCCACCCTACTCACCCACGTCAACTCGCATGCCACGGGGCCCACCCAAAGTGACCTCCACCACCTCCACCAGTGACCACGCGAGCGCACTGACGCCAATCGCTCTCACCACTGTGGCCCGGACGTTCCGGACCGCGACCGCGGACGACTCCGCGACCAATGCTGTGAGTCGTTGTCCCTGGCAGCTCGCCCTCGCAGGAACCACACAAAACAGTGTACTGTGCATGGCGATGCTAACATGCCGACGAAAAAAAAGACTCACTCAGACACGAGTACACGTTACAGACAGCAGACGCGCATGGCGAGATGCATGCCCCACTAAGTGGCGAATCTAGCTAACCAAAGAGACAAGGAGTGCGTGAATTGATTGCACGTGTTTCTAGTTTAGGGCAGGCGAGGAAGGGAACGCCTGCAGAGACAGAGACGGATATAAACGGACAACGTAGTGGGAGTCCAATTACAGAACGAGGGCGACAACGCCGACGGCGAGACCGGCGATACCGGCGGCGGTAGTGCCGACCATACCGTTCGAGAGGAGCGACGAGGCCGACGAGCCAGCAGCGCTTCCGACGGCCGAGGTGGCAGCGCCCGCACCCGAGGTGACCTTCTCGCCAGCAGCGCCAGCACCCGAGGTAATCTTCTCGCCGGCGTTGCCGCCGGCCGACGTGACCTTGGAGGCAGCATCACCAATAGCCGAGGTGGCCTTGTCGGCGACGGACTTGCCGCCCTCGGTGCCCTCGGAGAAGAGCGAGGGGATGGCGTCAGTCGCGATGGACGCGGCGCCGTCGGTGCCCTGGGAGAAGAGCGAGGGGATGGCGTCGGTCGCGAGGGACGCACCGCCGTCGGTGATGGCGTTGCCGATCGACTGGACAATCGAGCCGGCGTTCGAGATGAGCTCGTCAATGTCTGCGTGTTAGTCGGGGCCTGCGTGGCGTGCATGACGTGGGATGGGGGGAGAAAGGTGGTCCAAGCGTGAGGGGTGCTGGACGGCACGCGTGTGGGACGTGCGGGGGAGGCGCCGAGGTGGGCACGGACGCTGGCGTTGCGCCGGGGTTATGCCAGGTGCGGCCCATCTACGACACGACCATTTCCACACGGCATCCTCGAGGCAATGGAGGCAATGACACGCAAAGACAACGCGTCGGGGCAGTGGATGGACACGCCAAGACTCTATAGGTGGAGCCGTAGACTCACTCTGACGGTCCTCGAGGTCACGAGCGGCGGGTGCGTTGGTGACGGCAGCCTCTGGGGCGGCGTTGGCGGCAACGAGGCCGGCGAGGGCGATGGACGAGACGACAGCGAGCTTCATTGTTGTGAGCGGGGTGGTGTGGTTGGGAGAGAAGTTTGGTTTGTTGAGGATGGAGAGAAAGCAACAGAGAGGGGAGAGAGGAAGTGGTCACGAGGGGGAGGGGGATGATTGATATATGGCCAAGACGCGCGGGAGAGGGTGGCACGGGAGGGGGGAGGGAAGGTGTTGTGTCGCGGCAGTGCGATATGTGAGGCGCGTTACTGTGTGGGCAGGAGGAGGAGGAGGGAAGGTAGAGCTCAGTGGAAGACCAAACCCGGCCAAGGCTGTGTGCGGCTCCGAGGTATTTACTTGCTAATCATTCCCCATAATCCCCGTCTTAATCACACTACTGGTCTACCACTGTATTGTTTGTATTGCACAGCGCCACCCGCAGCATCCTAATACATACACTGCGACACGGTTCTGTACGAGGCACACACTCAGGTACTTCAGGATATGTCAGGGCATATTTTATCCCGATTACTACCCATCACAACCGAATGACGACTAGAAGAAACACAAGACTAATAGTAGTTGTGTTGAATTTGCCTCTCTGGGCGCTGCCGCGTGCGTACGGCTATTTGCTTCACCTTCCCCCTTCACCTTCCTTACCCCCCGCGCCCTGCCGTAAGATCGTCCTTTAGTAGATCAGGGCAAGGAATCACGCACAGACACTGCCAAGGAACCCTTTCCTTATCACACCAAGGTAAATGCCACGTCATGGCCTCGGCACGTGCCCGTACAGCTTGCCGCATCGCTTGGCGCAGCTGTAGCACAGGCCGTGTACGACACGCCGCACCCAGTCTGCGGTCCATGTTCCATGGCCCACGCGTTTCAATGCAGTGCAGCATGCATGCAGCATGCAGCAGTGCTCACGTTGCCATTAATTGCCACCCATATGCGCCCATGCACCCAAGTCGTGCTCCAAGAATGAGAAAAATACATCTGCGCAAACGATTTGTAAGCCTCTATTTACTAAGAATCCACAAAGCAGCCCGTTCGTCACTCCAAGCCTTGCGTGCCCCGGGCCGCCGCCTTGAGCAAACGCGCAAACTCGTCTTTCCCCTGGGCCATGCAGAGCGCGCGGAACGCCGAGCCCTCTTGCTGCATCAGCGTCAGGGGGTTGTCTAATGTCAGCCGGCGCCGTTTCGTACCGTTATGCCTACCGTATTCGACGATACGGCCGCGCGCGAGCACCACGACCCGGTCGCTGAGACGTTAGCTCTTCCCCCTTCCAGAGTTCCCTACAAAGCCACAATCGTCGCGAGCCGGTGCGCTATCACGAGCATGGTTGCGTGTGCGAAACAGTCGCGGATCGTCTGCGTAATCTTTGCGTCCATCCTAAAATTGTCAGCAAGGTCGCGTTACACACAGACATACTCAAAGTCGACAGACGACGTGGCTGGCGTCAGCGATGCTTTCAGTTCAGGCGGCGTCGCGCCGCGCGCACTCACCCTCGTCCATGACCAGGATGCGCGAGGTTTTAAGGAGTGCCCGTGCGAGGCAGAGCAGCTGGCGCTGGCCGTGGCTGAAATTCGACCCCTCGGGCGCGACAAACGTGTCGAGGTTGGCGAAGGGGTTGGTCTTTACATCGTCCTCGGTGACGACGTCGGGGAGGAGGTGGACGCGGCGGAGAGCGTCGTACACTTGGTGATCGTCGGCCTCGCCCGAGACGTCGAGGGCGTTACGAAGTGTTCCGCTCGGCAGGCTGCCGTCCTGCACGACCATGTTGAGGCTCTGGCGGAGCGCCTGTAGCTGGACTGTACTCGTGTCGATGCCGTCAATCTCAATTGAGCCGCGAGTCGGCTCGACGGCGCGGAAGAGACTCAGCGCGAGGGTGCTCTTCCCGCTGCCCGTCGCCCCGACCAGACCCACGCGCTGCCCGGGCTCGATCGTGAGGTTGATGTCGTGCAGCACGTCAGGCAGGTCAGGCGCATACCGCACACTGAGGTTACGAATGTCGATGCGGCCGTGTGTTGGCCACCCCTGCGGCGGCTTGACGCCGCCCTCGGGTTCCTGCGCCGTGTTCTGGATGTAGTAGTTGATACGCTCGGCAGACACAAACGTCTGCTCGAGGTTGATGAAGCGGTCCACGAGGGAGAACATGGTCACAGATACCTGGACGGCAAAGTTGAGGATGAAGCCGGCGAGGGCAGGTGAGATGTCGCGCCCAATGAGGATAAACCCGGTCAAAGTGACGAACACGCTCGAGATACTAAGCACGACCGAGCGCACCCAGTTGTAGCAGATCCAGTTCCACGTCTCGGCCGTACGCGACCGGTTGATGATCACCTGCAGCCCCTCGGTCATGGCCTGCGGCAGGCCAAAGGTACGCAGCATGACGACGCCGTCGATCGAGTCGTGGTACAAACTGATCAGGGGCGAGTCGGCAACGGCAGCGAGACGGCGGAGGTTGGTGCGCAGCTTGCCCAGGCGGTTGGCGACCATCATGAGCGGCGCGCCAAACGCGACGAGGACGAGAAGCATCGCCGGCGCCTCATAACTGACCGTGGCGGCTGCCACAAACACTCGCAGAAACTCGGACGTCGTGCGGCCAAACTCATCGGCTGACTGGCTGTCGAGCCGGCGGACGTCCTGCGAGAAGACGTTGAGGAGGCGGCCCGGCGGCGTTACCTCAAAGAACGAGATGGGAGCCTGCGCAATCGTCTTGAACAGACGCCGGTGGATCTTCTTCGTGCCGGCAGAGTAAAAGCCCACGTTACCCACGCCATACAGCCATACCCAGCGACCCGCGCCGACAACGATCCAGGCTAGTCTTCCCCAGAGGAAGAGCTGAATGTAGTAGTCCAAGCGGGGCTTGGGATCTGGGTCCTCTGTCCAGATCTTCATTGTCCAGTCGACAAGCCACGAGATGGCCTTGGTGCCGCCGTAGAGCAGGCAAAAGATGGCCCAGTAGCCGATGCCGCCCACGGCAGCGAGGACGAGCCAGTAGTGGCCTCGGCCAACGTGACCTTTTTCTTGGTGCTCGGTGGTGTACAGCTCGCGGGGCCGGGAGGGGTCGCGCTCGTCGGCCTCCTCGGAGAGGAGCTCGTCAAACTCCATCTCGTCAACGAGCTCGCCCTCGTCGAACGGCGCCTCCTGTGCGTCCCTCTCCAGCTGGACAAATGTGTCCAGTGTTCCTAGCGCTTCCGACGGCAGCCGCGCGTGGATAGGTGACACGGGCGACACTGGTATCTCCTCGGGAGCCTGTGTCGGCGACGTCAGGGCCATGAGCGACGCGACGTGTGCTCTCCGCGCCGAACACGCCTCTTGCACGCGGCCGTCAGCCAGAGCAACAACGTAGCTTGCGGCAGGAAGCACGAGGTCGACATGGTGGCTGACCACAACGACAGTGCGGTGCTTGAGCAGCGAGCCGCGAAGACACTCGTCGACGATAAACTGCGCCGTATGCGCGTCCACCGCCGACAGCACGTCGTCGAGGTACATTGTCTTTGCGCGGGAGTAGACGCAACGCGCCAAGTTGATGCGCGCCTTTTGACCCCCGCTAAGGTTGACGCCCTGCTCGCCTACCTCGGTGTTGTCGCCATCGACGAGGAGCTCAAGGTCCGGGTTAAGCGAGCATTGCCGCAACACCTCGGTGTATCGCTCCTCCCACATCGGCAAGCCAAAGAGGATGTTGTCGCGGATCGTACCGTGGCGAATGTAACTCATCTGCGGCGCGTACGCGACTGAGTTCTGGAGCCACAGCTCGTTTGTCCACTGTATCCTTTTCTTCGTCGTCTCGAGTGGTGTCCCGTTCGTCGCTGAGCGCGGCGCAATGATGTGCCCGCTGTCGAGCTTGGCCTCTCCGAGAAGCGCACGGAGCTGGTAACGTCAACGCGAACGCCATATATCCACGTACAAAAAGTGTCTTGCCCGACCCCAGCGGTCCGCACACCAGCGTCACCTTTCCTGGTGGCAGGGAGAGGGTGACACGGCGCATCCGGAAGACGTTGGCCGCGTCCACGGCAGAATCCATCTCCTCTGCCGCTGGCCACGTGTACGTCGCATTGTCCATCGCGACGATGCCGTCTGATACGTCTTCCTCGTTAACGACGACCTCGGGCGAGTTGAGATAGTTTCGCAGACGATCCAGTGCAACCTTGCTGTTGAGGACAACGTCAATGGCATTGGGGATGGCATCGAGACCGGCCTTAACATTAAGAAACCTGGCGTCAGCTGGGCAAAGCGCATAGCAGCTCACACAACAACCGTCACGAATGCAGTGGCCGGGTCGAGCTCGTTGCCGAGGACTTTTGTGTAAAAGACAAACGTCGCCGCAATGGCAACGTTGGGCAGCGCGTCCGCCACAACGTTGAACAGCGTGCCAAGGGTATACCGCCATCGCTGCCACGACGTCTCAATGTCGCGGAGGGCTCCGACGCGGCGGATCTCGTAATCCTCGAATCCATTAAGCTGGTGTAAGCAAGTCGGAGACTGGAGTAGCCAACCTTGATAACCTTGATGCCTGCGAGGAACTCCTTGATCGCGCCAGTGCGCGCGTCGCGTGCACGCGCCCAACCCTTGTCGCATTCTGAACTTAGCTACAGCACGTTGGGAGTACAGCTTACCGTAGATTCGCTTTGCAATCCAGACCGAAATTGGCGCAAACAGCGGCACGCAGAGCAGGGCAATGGCCGAGCTGTACCCGAGCATCTTGTACATAAAGATCAGGCCGAGGATAACTAGTGTAAGCTGCGGCTAGGTGTTGAGCATGAGCTTACGCCGGGTGATACCGTTTGTGATTCCCCATAGGTACGTAGCCATGGATGCGACGATGCTCGTGTCGATGGTAAGTAGGTTCATGACCTGAGTGCGGCCCTTGTTCTCCTTCTCGTCTTGCGCCGACGTGAGGTGCTGGGCCTCCATCGCCTTGACGTCGGTCGAGCGAAGGATCTTGGCGTAGAGCTGGGTGAGCAGAGCACAAGCGAGACTGAACTCACAATGGACGACAAAGTCATGCGGACGGGGTTGTGGAGAAGATAGTTTTCTCGTACCCAGAGATAGGCCGAGAGTACCACTGGGTGTCAGCTTCCATACCCCGATGACAGCTCACCGCCGATTGCCTGGCCAGTAAACATACCCCAGCACATGAGATAGGCGTAGCTGGGGTCGGGGTTGTCAAACGAATCGATCAGCTCGTGCAGCGCTGCAAGCTGCATAAAGCTAAAAAAGACGTTGAGAGTCTCGAGGGCAAAGGCTAGGTCGTCAGTAGGGGTATGTCGTGTACGTACTGATGAAGATTGCCCAGCAACGGCCTTCCCATAGGGCTTTGACCAGGCCCATGCTGGTCGCGCGCTGAAAGTGTCCACCACGGGGGTCGAGGCGAGTGAGGTACTCGCTGCCGCTCTTGCGCACCCACTCCTCAAGGAGGGGAAGGTCGTGCTGCGTGAGCTGCTCGACCTCGAGGCTGCGCTTGGCGAGGTTGATGCTCTGCAATTAGTGTCGGCCGCTAAAAGGGAAACGCACATATCCCAGTGTCAAAAAGGTAAGCATTGACGACTCGCCATAGTCGATGACCTTGGACAGGCGCGGGTCGTCGTCCATGTCGAGGCTGAAGCGATGGAAGTCAAACGATTCGGTGCTGGGGCTGGCACGGATTCCGAACGACGTACCGAGGCTGGGCTGGCGCGCACGCAGCAGCGGCCCTCGGCGCATACACCCAACAGAGATGAACATGGCAACGAGAAATAACATGTGCAGCCTCCCCGCTGCGAGAAGGAACGAGTTGACGGGCGGCGCGCCGCGTTTTGTCATGAGTGTGTACGCCACGGTTGGCGCCATGTGCGCCACGATCGACACGAGTGATGCGAGGAAAATGCCGACGCACGCGATACGGTGTATCCGCATGTTGGCGAGGCCGCCAAGGTCCGCTGGACGAAGTCGGGCGGGGAAAGGCCGGTGCAGTAGTGTGAGTAGGTACAGCGTCGTGCTGCCAATCTCACGGTCAGCGGAGAACACCAAGGGTTTCTCACGGTGAGGAGGAGGATGAGGGCGTCGGCTCCCCAGCGTGCCGCTGGGAGCCAGACGTCTGCTCCTCTCCCCCATCCTAGCGTTTTTGGAAAGGGGAGATGGGTGATGTGCGCGAAGCCGGTGAAGAGCGACGCCAACAGCGCGATGCCAAGGGCGATCTTGGCTCGGCGCACGTTGCGCCGAAAGGAGCGTACTCGAACTGGGCGGTCGGTGTCGGCCGGCGCCTCGTAGTGCGACTGGACGACGGCGGTCATCGGCGCGTTGAAGCTGCTCGCGCCTAACAAGAAGGCGCTGTCATCCGGTGGACCGCTCATGCCGGGCGCTTCCACATGTGGCTGGCTGCAAGTGGGCACACGAGACAGTCGTTGGCGACGGAGAGGGGTATCTTGTCGACGGCTGCTCCCAGAACAGGCGTCAGTAGATGTCTGCGACGACGTCGGCGGTGGTGTGAATGGAGTGAGTAGTAGTGAATGGACAGCTTAAAGTCGCACGAAGGGGTGCTACATGTCGGGCGACTCCTACTCCTACTGCTGCACTAGCTTCTGGTCCGCGTTGGCCCATATGTGCGGGGTAAAAATCCGGGGTAATCCCCACCGCGTCATTGTCGAAAGCCGGCTTGGTAACGGACAACTGGGGCCGTCGTAGCCAGTCGTATGAGAGATTAGAGGCGCGCCTGCTGTGGCGAGTGTACATTAATACATTGCCGTGCATGAGGACCCTGTCTGATGCAGCCCTCGATAACATTCTCAAGTATGCATTTGTACAGTTACGTGCATGATGCAACCACGGCCGCGCCGAACGTGTACGAACCGAGTATTTCAACATGGACATTGCCGGCGGCAGTGGGCGTGACCCTTCATGCCCTTCACTCTGGTGATCGTCATGACGCCTGTGCGCATGACATTTGCGATGCGGCATCACGGTAAGCGGACCATGGTGATGAGCGGCCGGCTCTTGGGTAGTTGCATTTCATAGGCGCAGCCAAGATACACGGATGCGGCTGGTCACAGCGACCGCCTGTGACCCGGCCAAACCAACGTCATCTCAAGGCCCGTGGCATGCTGAGCGCATCGTCGATGCTCCGTCCGCCACTCACGACTCGATGTCTTACGCATAGCGGTGACGCGCCGCAACAAGTGCCTGTGACCATGACTCGGACTCGAGCCACGCGACGGTCAAGCTGCGTTGTGGACGTGTGGCCATGTCAGCCAACACTGGGCCGTACTACGGCCGCCGACAGGGAGCCACTCCGATCCGACGTCTGATAGCCGAGATGGATAACATCTAGACGGGCAACGACGCACGGGACGGGTTCGCCTCGCCCAGCCAGTCTAACACCTGAGCTGTTCGGGACGCGCCTGTGTTCTTCCGGACAAGCGTCTACGCGACGGGAGACATCGAGTCGTGCACCCGGCGTTGAGATGGGAAGTGTTTAGGATGAACGATGAGGTGGGCTCTGAGTATGATGTCCAGTGTATCCCAGACTCGTGCACGTCATGGTCAGCGACCAACACACGCCCAAGAGTCGCCGTGTCTGTCAAAAGCAGGTCTCTAGTCGCGATTTGGCCCGCAGCGTTGCCCGCCTTTCGTGTCACAGAGTCAACGAGAGGTACCCGGCAACTAGGGGCTGTGCCGTGCCGTTTCCGGGCATGTAATTCATTCCAGACTTCGCCCGGTGCACACGACTGAACTGAGACTCTGTCTTTGTGGAGCAAGGCAAGGCAGATGCGCCAAGACTCGCAAGACACCGGATACTGCGTAATCTAGCCGGTGGGTTTGTCTGGGTGCGTCTCAAGCCATAACCGGTGGTGAGTCGGGCTGGTGTTGCCAGACAATCTTTGTTGCTTGAGGCAAGTCACACAATCCCGACCGTCACGAGGACAGAAGCCGGGCTGTTTTGGGCGTTTCCGGCATGCCACAGAGCGATCGAGGCTGCGTTCTGGCTAGAGTAGAACCGTTGTGCGACTACAGCTTCGGAGAGTTTCGCACTGCGCTCTGCGACGAGAGTCCTTGTTTGGGGCGTGTTTGACGCAAATGCAGATGCAAACAGGTCAGACGCAGAGGGGCAACGGCGTGCATGGTGTAGCGGTGCATGTGATCATGGGTGTGGGCTGAGCTACGGAAAAGTTACGAGCGAGAACCGTGCCAACACATGCAACACATAGTGTATGGTGCAAGAGCGGACCCTCGTCACCGCCCAGATTCGATAAGAGGCTCATTTCGAACTTTTATTTTGGGTTGAAACAGTGGGCAGTTCGAAAAAGAACGTCGTCCAACCCCACATGCCACGACTGCGGCTCTGGCCGACGAGGGTCAAAGCTGTGGGGATATGAGGTGGTGGTGGTGGTGTTGGTGGTGGGTGGTATAGCATCAAGCCACAATGAGATCGCGAGCAGCGGTGTCTGACCAGCGTCGTCGTCGTCGATCAACTTGTGACTGCTCCGGCTTTGAATAACCGTATGCATTCTGAGTCGAGGAGAGACGACTTGGACTTCGGCTACTGTGCTTTGCGGCATTGTCAGTGGTGGAGGCGGGGGTGATTAACGAGGGCTGATTGGCCTGATTGGCCTGTTTGGGCCCCCGGTATCAGGTCACAGTCAATAGCCGCAACAACGAGGTGGAATCATCCGGGCACCAAAGGCCGCGGAACACGACGACGACGAACAGAGGCGGGCGGGCGTGTGAAGTCATGTAGTCGTCGTAGCCAGCAACAAGCGCCCCTTCCGTACCTTGCCGACGCGTCACAACTCAAACAGCGGTGATGTGATGTGATGCGTTAGGCAATTGCACTAAGCGCAGAGGGGAGTAGGACGAGGAATGGGCTGCAGAGTCTACCAATATGTCGGGTGAGATCGGGGTGTGTTGGGGACAAATGGCACGTCAACCCGACCAATACCATCCAGAGATTACACATTGGCCAGCCCCAGTCTACTATCTCTGGCGCCTGGCGCTAGGGGCCACAGCCAGGCAAAAGAAGATCAACCCCACTCCTTGCGAGTGCTAGACGACCAAAGCCTTGGGTGGCGGCGCGTCAAATCGACTCGACACAGCCCCAGCAAGTAGTGCACGGTCTCTCTTACCCTACGCTCGACTAAGAACGTGTGGGAGACGGTGTAGCAGCGAGTGACGACACGCACACACATGCATCGAACAGTTCTTGGCGAAAGAACCCAAACGTGTGTACGTGGGAGAGCCAGAGCTACGGAACGAAACGCTGGGGTGGAGCGATAATTTCAGAGGAATCGACACACATTACACTTTTGGATGTGCCTGAACAGCAACAGCAAAGAGAGGGGGAGAGATTCGAGTCAGCAGGTCAGGCGCGCGAGCGCGTGCCCGCAGCAGCAGCAGCAGGAGTGCAAGCAAGAGCGAAGAGCACCTCGGGTATGACGCCTTGATTGGGGCGAGGGGGGCCTACAATTCCGGATCGGTTAGGGTGCACGAGCCAAGGAGGGGAGCGAGGTGTCACCAAGGGATACTACCGGGAACCGCACTGCTGCTCCACCCAAACGTCGTGTCCACCACCACACCACCACCGCACTACGCACAGACGCTCTGCTACAACCACACCACCACTTGATATTGCTTTTACACCTCGTCTCTCCTTTTACAGCGCGTTGATATAAAAGAGGACACCTCGTCCCAACAAAACATTTCCCCCCTCATGCCCGTTCTGTCTCGCGCCGCTGCCACTCAGCGCTTTGCCATTGCCACCTCTGCATCTGCACGTACCACTACTACCACCTCACGACTGTTCATCGGCAACCTCAACCACACTACTGCCAACGACTATTGCCAACGTCGTCGCACCCTCTCGCTCATCGCCGGTATGTTTTCCGCAATTCCCTCTCCGCACCACCTGCACCACTCCATCATAACAAACCACACATCCCTTGCGTACCATCATCACCCCTCCCTCCTCTCTCCCCCTCTTCACTCCTTTTTATATCTGCCTGATCACGACCATCACCTCTCCACCACCCCATTCTTCAGTCTACTCTTATCTAACACGTCTCCTACAGCTCGCAACATGTCGACCTCCTCGCACAAGCTTAGTGCGCATGTCCCCGCCAGCGGGCCCACGCCACCTCTGACGCCAAAGTCTAATTCGCTGCGTCTCCGTAAGTACCTCGAATCGCTTTATCTCGCCTCGAGTCGATCATAAGTGTCTTAGGGTAAAATCGCTTACACCCGCCTACAGCCCTCGGCAATGGCGCCCAGCTTACCCGCCCCCGTATCAACCGCGAGCAGAGCCTGCTGCGTCTCCAGCACCAGCTCGATATCCAGCCTACCTCGCTCATGAAGCACTCGCTCCTTTCGCGCGTCCGTCGCGAGGACCCCGAGCTGTTCTTCAGCGCCCTCCAAGCCGACCTTGTGAACCTGTGAGTCACTTCACTCCCGCACTGTTCGCCACTTGGCCCCAACCTGCTGTGTGGCCCCAACTTTTTTTGTTGCACTTGTCGTGTCACATCTGGTCGCACCACTTTTTTTGTGTGGTGACGGCACGGGAACGGATGAGACGGATGCGGATGAGACAAAACGCGACGGACGACCGAGCCCCGATGCTGACGGAATCCACAGTGCCCCTATTGTCTACACGCCTACCGTCGGCGAGGCGTGCCAAAAGTACTCGCAGGTGTACTCTGGGCCTGAGGGCCTGTACCTGTCCATCGATGACAAGGTGAGTGGCTTGTGCTGCCCCAGCACGTTGTGTGCCTGTGGCGTCGGCTGGCCGCGTCAGTCGCGACTTGTGAAGGTCTGTGCTGACATTTGTCACAGGACCAGCTCCGCCAGATCCTTTCGGAGTACGCCGCGACCCAGAAGAACCAGCCCCAGATCATTGTCGTGACGGACGGCTCGCGCATCCTCGGCCTCGGCGACCTTGGTCTCGGCGGCATGGGCATCTCGGTTGGCAAGCTCAACCTCTACGTCGCTGGCGGCGGCCTCGACCCCTCGGGAACTCTCCCGGTCGTCCTTGAGTACGTCCTTGCAGCCCAAGCATACACTGACACGATCAGCATGGGCACAAATAACGAGTCGATCCGTGAGGACCCCCTGTATCTCGGCCTGAAGCGCCCCCGCGCCTCCTTTGACGAGGCTGTTTCGTTTATGGACGCCTTCATGGAGGCGGCCTCCGACGTCTTCCCCAAGACGGTTATCCAGCACGAGGACTTGTGAGTTTCCTTCTTCAGGCGGTTAGCTGATGGCAGCTACTCTGAAGCCGCTTTCGAGTTCCTCGAAAGGTACCAGAACAAGTACAGGATGTTCAACGACGACATCCAGGGCACCGGCTCGGTCATCCTCGGCGGCTTTGTCGCTGCTGCCAAGCGTGCTTGCGAGCTCTCGGGACGGGATCCCAAAGAGCACAAGGTCGTGTTCCTCGGCGGCGGCTCGGCTGCCATTGGTGTTGCCAAAGAGATGATGAACTACTTCCGCCAGCTCGGCCTGACTGAGCAGGAGGCCAAGGACCGTTTCTGGCTGATCGACACCAAGGGTCTGATCACCAAGACGCGTCAGGACGTGGTCGACGGCAAGCTCGCCGCCCACAAGGAGTACTTTATCCGCCACGACAACGACGGCAAGGAGTACAAGACGCTCCAGGAGGTCATCGACTATGTCAACCCCACTACCCTTGTCGGTCTCTCGACGACCTTTGGCGCCTTCCCCGAGCCCGTCGTTCGCCGCATGGCCGAGCTCAACAAGGCCCCCATCATCTTCCCCCTCTCCAACCCAACCTCCAAATGCGAGCTTGCCTTTGAGGACGCCCTCAAGTGGACCGACGGCCGTGTGCTCTACGCCTCGGGCTCGCCCTACGACCCCGTGCACTTTGACGGCGCGCTCCGGGAGCCTGGACAGGGTGAGTGAAGCAATGCCGGGGGTGGGTGGATTTCAGAGTGGAGGTCGGCCTCCACTTCCGAAATTTTGGTTCCGCTTTTGGTTCCGTGTGTGGCATCGCCACCATTCCACCTCTCCTCACCACCACCGAGCACCTTGACACCATCCACAATCTTCACACGTTGAGCATAGACGCTGACAGATCAGGCAACAATTTCCTTGTGTTCCCCGGTATTGGCCTAGGTGCTCTGCTCGCGCAGTCCAAGCACGTCACGGACGACATGGTTACGGCCTCGGCGCTCGCGCTGTCCGAGGCGCTGACCCCGGAGGAGAAGGAGGCGTCGCTGCTGTACCCGCGCCTGAACCGCATCCGGGACGTGTCAGCCGTCGTGGCGACGGGCGTGATCCGCGCTGCCCAGCAGGCCGGCCTCGACGAGGCGACGCACCTGCGCGACATGGACGACGCCCAGCTCCTCGAGTACGTCAAGCAGGCCCAGTGGTCGCCCTACGACGGCGACGTCCAGGGCCCGCGTCTGTAAAGGCAAACCACTACCAAAAGCAAACCGCAATCCCGCAAGGACGTCCGCGACTTGCCGTGAGGACAGTCAGTACCATTGTAAGGCGAGGCGATCGATCGAGCATCAGTGTTTGGGTGTACTAGCATTTAAGTATTCGTCATGTCACCGTGTTACAAAGTACATACCAGTATGCGTCATTGCGTGGTGGGGGGTTATCAACAGCGCAGGCACTGCCGATGTGATTGCCGAGCACCAGAGTCGGGCAACGTGTGTACCGTACATCGAGAGTGGGGTACAGTAGTACATACTAACATTGTACTGTACATCTACTGTATACTGCTGTCACTACCGTATATATCCACGGTGGACCCTCTGTAGGTGTGCTATGTACTGTCACAACCCATGCAACAAACTTGTACTAACATGTGCATACTGTACATCGACTAGCCTGCCGCATCCTGTACATCGACTGACAGCGGATCAGCGGGCCAGTAAAGACCCGGTTTAACCGTGGTGGAGGTCCTCACGTCAATACGCAGCAGCCAAAAGTCGAGAGTACACTCTCGTCACCGCATCCATCCGCGATGAACGACGACGCCGAGCTACAGACCTGTGACCAGGCGACGTTCAGGACATTTGAGTTTGAGCGCGTCCTGTCGGAGAGTGAGTGCGAGCGCGAGTCGAGCTGGGCGAGACTGAGCGAGAACTCAGTGAGCGCCGCTGCTCGGGCTCATTCAACTCACTACTTGACTGCTGTGTCCTAGACCACGCTGACAATAGGCACCGCGACGGGGTCGTGTTACCTCCTCGGCACGCTCGCGGCCCTGCCCGCGATCGTACATGTCCAGCGCACGGCGGTAGATCCCGCGGCGGCACCCGATCTGGTCAGGCGCGGGTTGGAGAGCGTCAATGTATTTCTGGAGAACCCGCCCGTGAGTGTACCCGAGACGACGAGAGGGTCGGCGGTGCTCCCGCTCTAGTCATCGCGGGCACCTTGATGCCATCTCAAGGCAGGTGTGGCTCTGCTGGCCGGTTGCCCCCAGGGGATCTTACGAGCTGGCTCGAGCTGGCTTTACCCCTTTGCGCTTCGTCGCGGGCGCCTCGCTCGCTGCGCTCGCTCGACACCCGCTCAACGGCTGACTGACGGCAGTATTTTTCCGCGCACGCTCTCCTCTCCCGCAGCGGCGACGCCCTTCCCGACCTAAACCTCAAGGTAATCTGCCCGTGCACGTCCGTGCACATCAAGAAGTACAGCACGCAGCCACGGCGGCTGGTGAGCGAGACGCCGGCGGCGTACGCGTCCGTCGTGGAACCTTACATTGCGAGTTTCCCGGCCGAGCGGGTGGCGTGGGTGGGCGCGATCCTGCGCGGGGAAAAGGAAGCCGAGCGCGTGCTCTTCTCCTCGCCCGACCCTCGTATGGGCTTTGTCATCCTCCCCGACCTCAAGTGGGACCAGGTCACCACCGCTGCGCTGTACCTTACCGTACTTGTGCAGGACGCGTCTATCCGGTCTCTGCGTGACCTCACGCGTGCGCATATCCCTCTCCTCCGCCAGATCCGCGCGCAGGCGTACGATACCGCCCGCGAACGGTTCGGCGTTGCGGCGGGCGAGCTGAGGCTCTTCATCCACTACCAGCCTTCATACTGTACGTCTTTTTTTACTTGATCCGGTTTGGCTGACGCAGACAGACCACTTCCACGTCCACGTCGTGCATGTCCGCCACGAAGTCATGGCGGGTATGGCCGTGGGCCAGGCGCATATGCTCGAGGACGTGATTGACTGGGTGAGTGCGTGCGGCGGGAGTGACCGTGGGCGCGACGGCGGGCGCGACGCAGTCGTGTCCGTCGTCAGGCTCGGCAGCATGCGACGCAATCGTGTACGTCGTCAGGCTCGGCAGCATGCGACGCAATCGTGTCCGTCGTGGGGCTCGGTAGCATTGCGCCGCAATCGTGTCCGTCCTCGGGCTCGGCAGCATTGCGTCGCGCCCGCCCGGGCTCGTCAGCAATATGCGTTAGACTCGGTTGGCCAAGCAGACTTGGTGGGCCAAGCCAGCGCCCACCTTTTCGCACGGCAAAGCAAACTTCCCCCGACCACGCTGACATCAGCTCGAGCTGTCGCCCGAGCACGGCCCCAGCCTGCCCGCGCGCATGACGTTTACGTACCCCCTCGGCGTCGAGCACGGGCTGTACGCTCCCCTCGCGGCGCTGCAGGACAAGCCCCAGGAGTATTTAGACGCGGCCGAGGCCGTCGGCGCGACGCGTGCGCAGCTCGAGGCAAAGTAGGCCCTACTGTAGTACGGCCCAGCACACACCCGCTCCTTGTAGAGAACGCGATAGATGTACAGTACAGCAGAGTAGCCGTGAGTGGCATGTAGACATAGACACTGGGGACTAGAGCCGTCACGCGGAGGATACGGCCCTACGTCGGTACACTGCCTCGACGTAATGAGGCTGTCCAACATTCAATGACACTTGCACAAGCGTCAATGTACTGCACCGGTGACATGCCGTCGATGGCGCCAAGTCGTAGACCCCAGACTCTCGACTTCGCCATGACCATACCAGACTTTTGCGCGTCACATAACGCTACGACGTATATGCTTGATCGGACCAGGCGCGTCTTGGCGCACGTTAGTCGCGTATTGGCTGTACATACGTGCTACAGGACAACGGGCAGCGGGAGTGGCCGCATACACATTACTGTATACAGACATTCAACTGCGACCTACTACAGGACTGACCCTCGAAATCGCACAAGCAGCTCGCTCTCGCTCTGTCCGCATTCCCCGGCACAAGCCAGGCTGCACACACAGACATACCTCGGCACGCGCGTGGCGCACAGTAGTACCCGGCGCGCGGCGCGTTGGCCAGACCCCGACAAGATTGCTGCAGACGAGAGCGCCTTTGGACCAGGCACAGACCCGACAGAGCGCTGGCGCAGCACGCCGCCGACGTACAGTACAGTACAGTACAGTATGCAGAGCTCTCTCTCGCCCGTGTACACGCGCGGGATACCCAGCCCAGCCCACCGTGCCGTCGGCCCAGCCCCGCCAACCAGTGAGTCAGCGAGTAAGTCTGCACACGCCCCGCCCCGCCTCGCCTACACACACCCCGCTCCTCGGCGTCGACCAATCTCGGCGTCCAGCGCAGCAGCACTACCCTACGTGCGTACCCCCTTACCCGCGCGTGCGCGGGGCAATTCATTTCATCCCCCGCGTGAGCGAGATGCCCTGCAGGCGTGCCATGCCGTGCCGTGCCATGAATGACGTCCCTGCCTTGTTTGTTTGGTTGTTTGCAGATGGATCTCTTATACCCCGATAAACAACCCCCGATAAACAACCCCGGACCGACCGACGAGGGCCCCAAATCTCCATCGTGTGCACGCGTGCGTACGCTGTCGTCACGCGTACCGTCCACGCGGCCCTGACATTCTTGGAACATTGGAGTCACGAGTGGGGGCTGGGCGATGCGCAGCTGTGACGTGGGGCCACAAGGGCGTCTAGGCGCCCGCAAGGCTTCAGCTGCGGGTTACACGCAGAACGTGCATAACAACGCCCACGATGGGGTCTAGATCTACACTATGCGTATTGCGATGCGACAATGGGGAACTGACTATGAGTGGCCGCGAGCGGGGGAGCTGTCCGCGCCCGCGCGGCATACAATGAGATTTGCTGGATGGAGATGCTGATCGGAACATGAAACCTGGAAACAGATGCTGAGGTGGGTGTGGATATGCTTTGGGGAGTTTACCAGCCTGGCTGGGTGAACGGCGCCGAGGGGGCGGCAAAGCTCTGGCGGATCGAACCACGGACAGTTGACGCGTCGTCCGAGTCAATGTCATCGGTCGAGTTCATGAGCATGCCGAGGCGCAGCGCCGACGACGGCGCCATGTGGAACAGCTCGTCGTCGGGCGAGTAGCGCGGCGCGAGTGCCGGGGACGACGGCACGTGCTGCGGCTCCTGGCCGCGGCCGTCTGGCCACAGCAGCTGCGGCTGCATTGGCGTTGTCTGGTCGGCAGCGTCAAACGACGAGTTGGTAGGGGTGTCGTTTGACGCAGTGGGGAAACGCCAGCCACCCATGGGCGGGTGATGAGCGTTGGGGGTGAGGTGCTTGCGACGCACGGGAGTGAGGCCCGGCGAGTCGTAGCGGTTGCGTGGGGGGTGCGAGAGGGCGGGGCCAGCCGCCTGCGGTGTAAAGGTGAGGCTGCGGCGGACTGTGAGCTTGGGCGACGCCGAGCGGCGGTGACGAGGCTTGGGTGCAGCCGCAACAGGCGACGCCGTCGCGAGGTAGAGCGCAGTGTGCGACTCGGACAACGACGACTGGTGCGCGTACATGCTTGGAGGGCGCTGCTGCACCATCGAGTTACGGCGCGAGCAGCGGCGGTCTGGCGCGTTGGGTGCCGACGGCACAACGCTGCCGCGGCGGCCGAGGACAGGAGAAGGGGTGCGGGGAGGGCGGACGACAGTGGGAACAAAGCGAGCGCGCTCTGGGGTCGCTGGACGCGGCTGAGGGGCAGCAAGCACAACGTCGTCGGGGACGCGGAACGACTCCTCCATGTTTATAATCTCATCGAGCATGTCGTCGACAGCGAGGTCGGCGGGGCGGACACCTGCTCCAGGAGCCAGCTCCTTGGCAGCAGCGTCCGCAGGCCGGCGGCGACGCGCCTGGGCGCGGAGTGTAGAACGGGCGCTGGGCGCCGTCGCCTCGTCGTCGTCCTCCATGATGGCGTCGTCGATGATGACGCTGGTAGTGTATGGCGCGTGGCTCGACGTCGAGGGGTTACGGCTGAGGCTGCTGCACGACGCGAAAGAAAAGATGGAAGAAGCGGTGGATGTGTTGCGCGAGTGCGAGCTGACGAGGTCGGGCACGGCAGAGGGCGAACGCGTCGTCTCGGGCGAGATGCTGCCGCCGCCGCCGCCGCCGCTGCGCATCATGCGCTCACGCTCACGGCGCTCGTCGCGCTTCAAGCGGCGGTAGTGGGAGGCATCGTCGTAGTCACTCGAGGCCGAGGTCGCGCGTGACGACGAGCGGTCGTCAAACGCGTCACCAAGGCTCGACGCGACAGACGTGGAGCGGGCGTGGGTGAGCGATGAAAAGGCGTCACCTCGGGCGCAGTCTGCAATGTCAGTAAGAGAGCGAGGTAGCGCACACGCACCAGGGCTGCAGTAGTAGCCACCGTTGTCGACTGCGTTGCCGCAGTAGCAGCGGCGCGTCGAGGTCGAGGCGACGGGGGCGTATCCCGGGGTGCTTGGAAGGGCCGGCATGTAGGTAGACATTGGGGGCGAGGCCGGCTCGCCACGGATGGTCGACGCGGTGAAGCGGTTCGTGTCGACGCTAGCCATGGACATTGCGAGGGTAGTCAACTGGGGACAAGAAGAGGGACCCGGGGGGTTTCTGAAGGCTTCTAGCCGGAGAAGCGTATAAGGTGCGTGTATGGATAAAGGCCAAGGTTGTCAAAGGTCAACTAGTCATTGAGGATGGGCCGGGTGACTAGGGAGAGGATGAAGACACCACCTGGGTGGACGCAAGAAGTGGCCGATTGTCCTAGGAGCGAGGAGGTTGTTGTTGTCGTCTCCCGTTGGTTATATAAAAGAAATCAAACGAGACGTCGAGGTGTGCACGACCTCAAACGGTGGAAGGAACGCGAGAAAGGGCGTTGGGAGGAGGAGAAGAAGAAGAGAAAAGGACGCGGTGGTCTGTGCGTGTGCGTATTGTCGTGTACACAGTGTGACAATGGACCAAGGTGTGAGGTCTGTGCGACAACAACAACACACACGGGCGGCCGAAAAGGAAGACAGACGCGTGCGTGCGTTGCGTGTTGGTCAGACGATCAGACGCGAGCGAGGTGAGATCCTTTTGAATCGAGGTGGACGACGACGAAGAGAGTAGAAGAGGAGACGACGTGAAGAGAGGAGGATGAGATGAGGAGAGGGAGGGAGAGTTGAGGAGGAGGAGTGGATGGAAGAAATGGAGAATGAAGAGGTCAAGAGTAAGAGTAGTTGTAAAGGAATCAATCTTGGAGAGAAGGTAATACGACGCGGGGCGGGGGGAAGGTGAGTTTTGGGTGGGTGTAATGTGGGTGGGAGTGGGGAAAGGGGGGGAAGGCGACGGGGGGCTGAGCGTGTGAGCTGCAAGGGGAAAGGCTGGAGGAAGGCCTAGGAAGGAAGGACACGCGCGTGTACTAAAGCGTCACACCCAAGCAGTTCAGGAATCCAGGGAAAAGGAGAGACCAAGCAAGTGTGGGACAAGTCCGGATCTGGACAGCACACCATCAACACCCTGATGCCCTGAATTATACACACACTCAGGGAAGTCCCCTCAAATTGACCACAAGGACGCGTCGTGAATGGCGTTCACCTTCCTTCACCTTCCCTTGAGGGAAGGTAAACGCGTCCTTCCCTCCACGTCCTCGTCCTCCTCCTCGTGCTCACTGCTTTGCCGTACGCGTCTGGCCATGTGCTCAGACTTGCAGCAGAGCGCAGAGCTAGCAGAGGCACGCCCAGACTCTGGGCACAGCCCCTTGGCAGCAGCAGTGTTGTGTACGTTGTGTACGTTGTGTTTGGTTTCTTCTCCCTGTAAACAGGCGTTTCTCGGCCCAGTTTGCGTAAAAGCGGTGACATACTTGGCTTGGTGTTTGTTTGGTTGAGGTGTGACCGTCTCTTGGCCGCGCTGGAAGCTTCGTCTTGGGTTCCAAGTAAACAAACTCATCGCGCACGCTGCCGAACACAACACATCTTTCGTGTTGTCGCCCACCCATGACCCACAGCCTCTCACACGTGCATGCATGCATATACGCATACTCCACATGACGCGCACACGTCGCGTCGCGTCGCTGACGCCGGGGAGGATCGGGTACGTACCGCTGCAGTGCCGCGAGTGGTATGTGCCAGGTGGCATGTAGACACCGGGAACCGCCGGCCCTCACTCAGGAACACGAGTCGTCCCGCTCGACCTTGCTGGAACCCATCTCAACGCTCAAAGGGGAGGATATACACTGATCTGCTGACCCATCATACATCGGTGTGTGCATGGCGTGCTGACGTGCTGTGGCATTGACCGAACTCGTGTTCCTCGCTGACCACTCGCGTCGAGGCGCGGGACGTTCCTCGGTCACCCCGGAAGAGGTGTGAGCGTAAGGTGGGCACTCACATTGTGGCCGTGGTGGTGAGGGTGGTGACAGAGTCGGATGAGACGCGACGCAGACTCCCCTCGCGTCCAGGGGAGACTGTCGAACACGTTTCGACGACGCCTTACCACTTCAGACTGGCGTGTTCCCGCCCGCCACGGCCACCGAGAACGGCAAGCAAGCATTCACGGTTTTGCTGCTTCTTCGAGAATGCCTCTGCGCCGAGGCGCTGCCTCATGGGGCCGGTGGGGTCGTAGCCGCGTCGCACGCCGAGTCACGCGTCGCTGCGTGCGTGCAGAGCACAAGTGCCACGAAGATGCACAGATCGACACGGCGCGGCGTACATCGGCACACCACGACTGCGAGGTATTCTGCCCCGGGAAGTCGCGCGTCACGCCCCCCTCTCCAGCCTATGAGCTATGTGTGGAGTGTTTATCCGTACATGACCTCGTCGTACCCAGAAACCCTCTTTGTGCGACACTTGGCAACCATAAATCCCACACGGTCATGTTCTGCGACTGACCATGTACCGTGTCACGCCGTCACAGGCCACTGGCCCAACCGACAGTACAGCTAGGACCGTTCCAACGAGTGCAAGTTGGAGGTTCCAGCATTTACAAGCATCCGAGGTGATTGTAGTGCGCGTAGTGCCAGGGTTCCATCTACATTGCGTCACATGTACAAGATCTACCCTGCGTCCTAAACTCGGCCACTGGGTCGCACTTTGTGTATGGCGGCCATGACGGCCCCGCTTCAGTAGTAGTCACAGCGGCTGTACCCTGAGAGGTGGAGTAAAGACCTCTTCGGCCCTGCTTTCAGGCCTCGAGGGGACGAGCAGTTTCTCAGCCTTGATAACGTCGCGGCCCTCGACGAGAATGTTGGCCGTGTGCGTGGTAGACGAGTACATCATGCGCACGCCGCCCTTGTGAAGCAGGTCCGAGAACCGCATCACCAACCCCGACTTGTCTGTGTGCGTCAGCCAGCCCGGCGTACTGTATACCTTCAACGTACGTAGGTGGTACGCGGCGTCACTGTCGACGGCGCGCAGATCGAGTTGGAGGCAGCGCATCAGGCTTGCGCGCGGATCGGCGTCGGCGTCGGTGTCGGCGGCGAAGGCGTAGTTGTCATCAGCGCCCCGGTCGCTGCCGCCGCAATCGCCCTCGCTAAGCGCGTCGTCAGAGCCTGCAGGGCCCGGCGGCGCCCAACCCCCCTCCCGCGTGGTGGGTCCGTCGCTGGCACGCCGCGTACGTCCTGCTGGGGAGACACACGCCGTCGCGCCAAAGTCGAGCGGGAGCGTGCCGACAAACACCGTCTCGCTGCGGGTGCGCGCGTGCGAGCGGCCACTACGACCGGGCGTACTCGGAGTGTCGGGCGAGCTGTAATGTACTCGCGCGTCGGTACGTGCCGCCGCCGCTGCCGCCGGCGCGGACGAGGGGACGTCACGGTCGCGATCGCGGTCACGGTCACGCGGCGGCTTTGCGCGATCGGCGTCGGCGCCGCTCCCGCTGCCCGACGCCGACCTGCTCGCCATCATCGGTGAGAACACTCCCAAGGCCACGCCGGTGTGCGGCGATCGGGGCGTGCTCGGCGGCGTTGACCATTGGAAGGGGATCTCGCCCGCCGCCTCGCCAATGTGCAGCGACTGCAGGCTGTGGATGGACAGGAGCGAGGCGCGGCCACCTGGGCGCCCCACGCGGGGGAGCGGGGCGACGGCACCCACCGCTGGCGTACTAGGACTGTCGGCACTGGCGGCACTGGCGGGCGTACCCCCTTCGCTGTCGAGGAGGTTGGGCGTGATCTGGCCAGTACCCACACTCGACGCGGGACGTGGTCGGTCATCATCGTCGTGGTCGTCGTGGTCGTCGTCGTTGTCCGACCAGTCGCTGTCGCTGCCCTCGAGCTCGGGTGTGCCGATACTCGCGCGTTCGGCGGGTGAGAGCATTGCGCGCAGCACGCGTACCTCTGTGAGAATGCTCGCGCCCTCTTCCGTGCGCGTGTACGATATGAAAGGGCGCGGGCGGCGGCGTGCGCGCGCGCTCGCCCACGACGCAAAACTCAGGCCGTCCGGAGACTGCGGCGTCTGCAGCGCAACGTCCCCGTTGCTCCGCTCCATCTGGCGCACGTACGCGTCCACGGCGTGGTCGGCCGCCTTGCCCCGCGCATGCTCAAACGCCAGCACTGCACGTCGCGGCCACACGAGAAACTTGCGCAGACGTGGCCCAAGCTGTACCTCTAGCTCGGGGCTGAACCCTACGCACGTCAGCGGCGACTGCAGCACGGTAATCTCCGCAATCGGCGGTGCCTCGGGTGCCTCGGGCGTCACATCAAGACCTATAATGTCCGACGCGAGGAGCACCGAACGGCGTTGCGGTGGCCGTGGCGGTAGCGGCTCTTGTACCTGCCCTAAAACGTCAGTCACGTCTCCTCCTTACACACCCAGCTCACATCCCTTGGCGCGGAAAATGGCCGACGCCCGATCAAAATCACCCTCGGCGACGAGGAGAAAGTCGGTAAAGTACGACGACTGGTACAGGATCGAGATGCCGGCTTCCGCGAGCGGTGCCGACACATGGCGCAGGTGCGGCGAGTCTGGAATCAGCCACGACCGTGGAGGTAGGTCAACAAACCGTAGACGCCCTCGCTGCCGCCGTCGTCGCCCGACGTAATCTCGAACACGCGCCACGGGCCGTTGATGTAGACGCTCGAGCCGTGGGCGACTGGCCCCCACTCGTCCTCGACCAGCGCCGACGCAGCAAACAGGGCAATCTGCGATGTGAGCCACTGCGCGCCCCCGTAGCACCCACCTCGATCCGGTTACTCGTGAGGTTGAAGAACTCGCTCGAGTCGGCCGTCGCGCGGTCCAGCGTCCAGTACAGTCGGGTAGTGCATGCCTGAGCGGCCTCGATCGGGATGTGCACGATAGACACCGAGTCCTCGAGTGCGCTGGTGTGAGCTGATCCTTGGACAAGACTCGAGCGGCGCCCTCGTGCTAGGACCGAGCGTGGCAGAAGCAGTGCAGAATTCTGTTCGAGGCTCGAGCCGCCACCGGCCCAGCACACGCGCGATGCCAACGTACGTGATGGAAATCTCGGCCATGGTTGGAGGGTAAAGCGGCGAGCGCGCGCCGCCGCAACGCTGTTTCAATGCTACGAAAGGTTGTTGTTGGTGAGCTTGGGGGTGTTAGGTTGAGCAAGAGCTAGCCAGCGCCGGCTTTAAGTGGCCACTGTCGGCCTATGTCTGATAACAATGTTTGCTGGGATCAGAGAAAACTAGTCGTCAGGGGGCAGTAGAGAGACAAGAGGTCATAAGCAAGATGGCGAGCGGGCCTGTGCGCTGCAAGCTCCCTAGAAACCTGAGTCAATCTGTTACGCCATAGTGCGGGCGTCGCCGTCGCCCTAGTTTGGTCGCAACGTCGTCGCACTGCACAGCGTGTGTGGCGGAGGGGGAGGTCTGTGTGAGCGGTGGGGTGATATTGGAGGGTGGCGAATGACGCTGGTGGTGGTGACGAGGGAGATGGGGGGTATAGGCTTGGCCAGTGACGCCCGGTTGATAAGCTGCTCGGTGTGGAGGTGTGCGACGCGCGCGGGGCGACGCAGTCGACGCAGTCGACGCGCGCAGCGTGTGCGTGCGCGCTAGCGGACAGATGGTCGTGCTGCTGCTGTCAGTCGTCGGCACGCTAACGGCCGTGAGCGCGAAGGCGCAACACGCGAGCGGCGTGCATACATGCGCATGATCATGCTTCTGCTTCTCGACCGAATCTGTGCGAGCGTAAAGAGGCGGCGCGTGCACGCTTGGCGGCCGTCAAGTGCGCAAGTGCGCTCCTGGTGCGGCCGCGGCGCGACTGAGCGGGATAACAGGACAACACGCCGGGTGAACATTGTGATGCCGAGTCACCCGGCCATGCCTGTCTCGGTTCCCGGCGCACACAAGCCACCCCCCACCTGGGGATAAACTTGGCAGAACAAGAAGCACCACCAGTCATCAGCGCGTGATGCTACTGCTCGCTGGTCGGGATGGAATGGATCTGTGCGACGCCGTCGACAGTCACAGAGATTGTGCCTGTCCCCGCCGTTGCCGGCGGACACCTCCACCTACGCCTCCACCATTAGACGTTATTCATTACAAAAGTCGCCATTAGACTTTGATTAGGCCTGTTGTCTAATGCGCCCACGTGCAATCGCCACCCAACAAGCAACAAGGCAACACAAGCACAACAGCACAAACAAACACCCCGACTTTGCCCACACCACCATGTCGCGACAATCGTACGCGTACGGCCTCAACCCGGCGCGGCAGAGCATGCGCATGCGGGACAGCATGGCGCCGGTTGTCGACGTCGTTGGACCGCTTGACGAGTGTGTGCGCGCCGCTACAGAGTGTGTCGATACGGTGAGTAGAGGAGTCATGGAACGCGACACAAGCCCCGTCCTGTCACAACCTCACCACACCACACCGCTCCTGCTGACATCAGCTCGGGAGCGCAGTGGACAAGCTCGAACCAGGCGTCTCGGACATGGCGCGCCTGAAGAAGATCTTCAAGGCGGAATACGTGCGTGCCGAGCTGACGAACGCGCTGCTGACTTTGGTAGCACTACATTGTGCTGCCCGCGCCGGACATTGCGCGGCGGCGGAAGGAGTTTGACCGCGCGCTCGAGCCGGAACTCGCAGAGCTGCTTCAGCGGACAGCTACGCTGGTACAGAAAGAGTCGGCTCACGTTGCACGTCTCGAGGCGCGCCTTGCCGAACTTGAGGGTGCGCGCAAACCAGCTCACCGACCTTCTTCCTCTTCGACTCGCGCCGAGGCGAGCGGGCCCGGCTCATCGCCCCTCGACACTATCGACATGAGCTCGCGCACCCTCCCCGTGCCCCTTCGCCGCAAGATCC
Source organism: Cutaneotrichosporon arboriforme (assembly GCA_002335565.1). NCBI lineage: Eukaryota > Fungi > Basidiomycota > Tremellomycetes > Trichosporonales > Trichosporonaceae > Cutaneotrichosporon > Cutaneotrichosporon arboriforme. The sequence goes on along the minus strand of BEDW01000013.1, from coordinate 191,665 downwards.
ACTCGCTTCGCACCAGCCGCCAAAAGCTCCTCGACGAGCAGGCGCGTCTCACCGCGGCGCTTCGCTAGTACACCCAAGGTATAGACACTCTGTATGTAGCATATATTATTATTCCGTCTACGGTTCGAGGTATTGCATTTTCGGTCGACTTTTTTTTCACTGGCTCTTACCGCTGCCCTTCCCCTCGCCATGGTCGCCGCCATGGCCATTGGCTTTTCCCTGGCCCTTGCCGTTGTGGTTGCCATTGTCGTGGCCGTTGTCCTTGTGGTTGCCGTTACCGTTGTGGTTACCGTTGTCGTGGTGGTCGTGGTCCTTGCCCGAGTCGTCGCCGCCGTCGTCGCGCTCGCGCACGAGCCAGAACTCGTCCATGACCGACGAGTTGCGGCTAGCGACAAACTCGTGCTTGAGGTGTGTGGCGTTGGCAAAGGTGATGCGGCTCCAGCCATACACCTTTTCAATGCCGAACGCAATGTTCTCGGGGAGCGTCTTGTCGAGGTCGTCCATGCCGTCGTAGTGCCCGCCGAGACCGTTGGTAATGTACGTGGGCGCGCGCGGGTTGTTGTAGCCGTTAGGGTCGGCCGTGTTGTTGAACACAGGGACCGAGCGCGAGTAGACGTGGTCGTGGCCAGTGAACACGAGGTCGACGTTTCCGTCGTACAGCACGGGCTCAAACGCCGCCTGGCACTCGTAGCAGCGCGCATCGGCAATGCCGACGTACCACGGCCTGTGGCCGAACGCGAGGACCCAGGGCGTCTTGGAACGGTCGACCGAGGCGAGGTCGTCCTTGAGCCACTGGATCTGCTCGCCGGGCGCGCCGCGCGGCCCGCTCATCTGCTTGCCCTTGCCACCAACCTCGTCAGGACCGTACAGGCCCTCGCCAAAGTCCGTCTCAAAGTTGAGCACGACGTAGTGCACCATGCCGTCGTCGTACGAGTACCAAAAGTTCTGGGAGGGGCCCGACGCACCAGGCATGTTCCAGTGCTCGGCGTACGCGGTAAAGTTGGTCTGGCCCGGCATGCACAGTGCCTGCGTGTACGAAATGTTGTGCGCCTTGTCCTTGACACCGCCGTTGTCGCAGTTGCTCTCGTGGTTGCCCACAGCGACCATGTACGGCTTTGTCGCGGACAGGGGCGTGATCTGGTCGTAGAACTGCTCGTTGAGCTCCTCGTACCCCTCGACCACGGCCGTGGCGTTGACCTGGCCCTCGTGCGGGCCAAAGAAACCCTGCACCGTCTCCTTGAGAAAGTAGTCGGCGTACGCAAGGTCGCCCACGTGAACTTGGGTGAGCCAATCAGCCAAACCGTGTTTCGCTTACTGATGTGGTCAAAGGCGTCGAGGCTCTGGGCGAGCGACTGGATCGAGTTGGTCTCGTCCGAGGTGAGAGCGCCCTCTGCCCCCTCGCCCGTCGAGTTGGTCAGGCCGTCGGGACCCATGAGACCCATGTCCGCGACGACGGCGACCGCGTACGACTCGCAGTCGCCGGGCTCGCGCGGCGTCGTGAACGTGTACGTGGGCAGCGTGGTGCACGCGAAGCAGTTGGTGTGCGCGACGCGGTAGTGGTACGTCGTCTTGGGCGCGAGGCCATTAATAACCGCGTGGTGGGAGAAGGTGCGGCTCGTCTCAAACGTCGTCTGGCGCGAGCCGACCGTCTGGTCAAGCGCGAGCGGGTCCGTGCCATAGTACACTACGGCCTCGGCGTCGTCGAGCTCGACGTACGTGTTCCAGCTGACCGCCATCGCCGTGGCGTTGACATACGCTAGGCGCTGCTGCAGCGGTTCTTTGGGGTTGAACGGCGCCGTGCCAGGTTCGGTCACCATGGGGTACTCGCTCTTGAGCGGCTTGGGAGTCAGCGTCGCCCACACACTGCGGGACGTACAGCAGCGACAACCGCCGCCGCGCCAACAAGAAGCTCGGCCAGCATCGTCAGTGGTGTGTCGATAGGTGAATAACGACAAAGAGACAAAATTCGCGCCGCAGCGTCGTTAGTAGCTCAAACCACCACAAGTCTATCAGCACCAATCGACCCGGCGGTCAGAGCTATTCGCGGCTTGCGGCGTGCGGCGTGCGCCGGGAGGAGCACACGTTCTTGCGCACCCCCAACCACTTCGTCGTACGCCGACGGGGCACGCCTCTGTGTTGAGTGCAAACGACACTAGGCTGATCAACACGCCCGTTAGGGTTGGTCGGTTGATGACGACCTGCGCGGTATGCGGGGTAATCGGCGCCGTGTGAGTGGACCGCCGCCGGACAGCTGCATACACGTGCGTGCCGTAGCGCGTGGCCGCTGCGGACCGTATGCGTTTCGGGCCAAGGGTGAGTTTGACATTGATATGCTCTACTTCTGGCTCACGGGTTATGCTTGCATTCCGCATGCTGCCAAAGGTTTTACGGGATCGCGGCGTCATCGCTGTTGTTGTTGCTGCCAAGAACGTTGGTGTCGCTGGGCTTTGGTGAGGCTATTTGCGGCTCATCCGTACGACAGCCATGGGTCAGCCCGTCTCGTCCGCGTGTCCAACGGCAGCAGCACTGAAGCCGTGCTCGCAACCCATGGGCGCTCGGCTGAAGTATGTCGTGGAGCCAGCATCGAGACAACATATGCAACTGTACAAGACCTGGCAAAGGCGCCCCCGGGGCCCCGAGGCCGCTATGCCCAGCTCACGTTCTGTTGCCGTGCCGTCTCTCACATGCTTGCAACCAGGCTCACGTGCACAACTCACGCCTGGACATGCTGTACATGCTGGACACCGACCGGCGAGATCGGCGAGAGTGACAGCAGTCGTGTGTCGGGCACGCGCCACCTTGCGCGGTGGCCCAAGCACGCGTAACACTCTCGTAAGACAAGACGCGCGGCGGTCCGAGCACCCAAGGCAAACGAGATATTCTCGAGACTGCGGTTTGGACAAGTCCTCGCAGTGGAAGGAGCACAAGAGGACGAGCGTGTCAAGAGACCAGCACGTCGCCGTGCCGCTTGCACTCTGTCGCTCGCGCAGAACCGCTCACACACGACGACCACACACTTTTGGCAAGCGCCAGGCACCAACCGAAACACCCACGGACACCCTTTGATCTCCGCACACCCAGACGTCGACTCACAAAGTCGAGACCGACGACGAAACCAACAAAAGCACCATCTGTTGTTGTTAACATCCTGCCTTCATCCTCCCACTCACCTCGGCACGATGGGCTACACGCTCGTCATTGACAACTACGACTCGTTTACGTGGAACGTGTACGCGGACCTGGCGGTGCTCGGGGGCAACCCCTTGGTCATCCGCAATGACAAGATTACACTGCCCGAGGTCGAAGCCATGTACGAGCGGGGCGAGGTGGACCGGGTGGTCATCTCGCCTGGCCCAGGCCACCCGCGCACCGACTCGGGTATCTCGCGCGACGTAATTACCTGGGCCATGGGCAAGGTGCCGGTCCTCGGCGTGTGCATGGGCCTTGAATGCCTCGTCGACGTCCTCGGCGGCGACGTAAGCTGCGACGGGGGTCGTACAGATTAACTAACGGCCAGATTGAGTACGCCGGGGAGATCAAGCACGGAAAGACGTCTTTGATCAAGCACGACGCGCTGGGGCTCTTTCACGAGCTGCCGCCGCTGCTCGCGTCGGTCCGGTACCACTCACTCGCGGCCAGGCTGCTCACGCTGCCGAAGGAGCTGCAGGTGACGTCGACGTCGGACGAGTCGGGCGTCATCATGGGCGTGCGCCATAGGCGGTACACTGTCGAGGCGGTGCAGTACCACCCCGAGAGCTGCGTGAGCGAGGGCGGGCGCGGCCTCGTCGCCAACTTTTTGAAGCTCAAGGGCGGAGAGTGGGGTGGCGAGAACGCGTGGTGCGGCGTCCCCGCCGCGGCCGACGCCGACCCAAACAAGGCGACCGCGCCCGCTGTACCTTCGCGTGCGGCCGCGGCAGTAGCCAACGGCAAGGCAGAGGACAAGAGCAAGTCTGTGCCTTCGATCCTTGACAAGATTTGCGCGCAGCGCCTGTCGGACGTTGCTGTGGCGTCGACGACGCTCGCGACCACGCCCGAAAACCTCCAGTCCGCGCTCAAGCTCGAGACGGCACCCCCGCTCCTATCGTTTGTCGACCGTATCAAGAACACACCCCACACGGCCGTCATGGCGGAGATCAAGCGCGCCTCGCCGTCCAAGGGCGACATTGCACCGACGGCGTCGGCGCCCGAACAGGCGCTGCGGTACGCGTACGCTGGCGCGAGCGTCATCTCGGTCCTCACCGAGCCGTCGTGGTTCAAGGGAACGCTAGGGGACATGCTTGCTGTACGCCGCGCGGTCGATTCGATGCCGAACCGCCCAGCCATCCTCCGCAAGGACTTTATCCTCGCGCCATACCAGATCGACGAGGCACGCCTGCACGGTGCCGACACGGTCCTCCTTATTGTGGCGATGCTCGCCCCCGCCAAGCTCAAGGAGCTGTACACGTATTCGTTGTCGCTAGGCATGGAGCCACTGGTCGAGGTCAACAACCCGTCCGAGCTCGAGGTTGCGCTCGAGCTCGGCGCAAAGGTCATTGGCGTCAACAACCGCAACCTGCACGACTTTAACGTCGACATGTCGACGACGAGCCGGGTAAACGATGCGCTCAAGGGCCGCGACGTTATTCTCTGTGCGCTGTCGGGCATTTCGTCGCACCGCGACGTCGCGACGTACGTTGCGGAAGGGGTACGCGCCGTGTTGGTAGGCGAGAGCCTGATGCGCGCGCCGGACGCGGGTGCGTTCCTGCGCGAGCTCGTCGGACTGGACCGACACAAGCCTGCGCCCGAGCGCCGGCCACTGGTCAAGATCTGCGGTGTGCGCTCGGCTGCGGACGCGCAGGCGGCCATTGACGCAGGCGCCGACCTCATCGGGTTGATCCTTGTGCCCGGTACCAAGCGGCACGTGAGCGTGACTGCCGCGTGCGAGATTGTTCAGGTTGTGCGCAAGGCGCGTGCGGCGTCGACGCCAGCGCGGATCGACGCGGCCGCGCCGCTGTGGTTTGGCACGATGGCTGCGCGCCTTCGCGCCCGCCGCCGCCCGCTCGTCGTCGGCGTCGTGCGTAACCAGCCTCTAGACGAGGTCGCCGCGCTCGTCGACGACCTCGGCCTCGACCTCGTCCAGCTCCACGGCGACGAACCCCAGTCGCAGGCGTCCTTCCTTTCCGTGCCTGTCATCAAGGCGTTCCGCGTCACGACCGACGGCGCTGTGCGCGGCGGCCAGGTCGCCCGTCCAGGACTCAACTCGTACATCCTCCTTGACGCGCCGGCCGTCGGTGGCGGTGCGGGCGGCGGCGACGGCGTCGCGTTCGACTGGGGCGTCGCTAAAAAGGTCGTCGACCGCGGCGAGGTGGGCTCGGAGGGAAAGTCCCCCCTGCCTATCATCCTCGCGGGCGGCCTCACGCCCGACAATGTCGCGACCGCAGTCAAGACGGTCGGCACGGTCCTCGCCGTCGACGTCGCGACGGGTGTGGAAAAGGCCGACGGGTCAAAGGACCCAGAAAAAATGCGCGCGTTCGTCAAGGCCGTCAAGGGTTAGCTTGTGCGGGTGTACATTTGTAGACGGGGAGGGTTATGCACTGCGTGGTACGTGATACAACATGATGTGTGGTCTACAGCGGTGTGGTGAGGGCGCCGGGGTTATCGGTTGCGTCGTGAAACTCGTCGGCGTCGTGTTCGGGTGAGAAGGCAAGGGGGACAGTTTCAGCCGTTTCCTCGAGGCTCTCGGGGGTGGGATCGCGCGGCACCGTCGTGGCGGTTTCGTCGAAATCAGAGCTGGGCGATCCAGGCGAGCCGCTAGGCGGACGCGATGGGACCTGCGACTCGTCCATGTCCTCGTCGCCAGTGGTCTCTCTAATCTGCGTCCTGCGTGCAAGGGTACGGGCCATGGCGAGGGCGCGGCGGAGGACGCCGTCGTGCTTGTCCACGACGTCGGGTGTGAGTCGCGCCCACGCGGGGTTGGCGGGAAGCTGAGCGGCCAGGGTAGACACGAGCGCGGCAGCGAGGAGAGGCACGCGGTCGTCGTCGCGCGAGGGCAGGGCGACGAGGTCGAGCGCGTACTCTACCGACGGGGGTGTGAAGGGCGCGCCGAGACCAGCGGCGTAGGCGTCGGCGCCGGTGTCAGCCCCAGTGTCCGCCCCAGTGTCCGGCGTATCGCTGTGGCGTGCGCTGCGGGTAGATCTCGCGCGGGAGGGGGCGGCGGTGGTAGTGGAGACTGCGCGCGAGCCCGCCCGACTTGTCGCGCGGCTGGCTGCGCGGCTAGCGTTGCGCGCGCGGTCGCGCTCGGGGCGTACCCCCGCGGCGTCCTCGAGCGCGTATGCTAGGATGTGGGTGCGTGCGCGCCAGTCGGGTATCGCGCGCAGAAGCGGGGGGAGGTGGCGTGGGGGGACGCGCAAGAGCTGGAGGAGGGACAGGAGGAGAGAATGGGTGTGGAAGGGGGCGCGGGGCGGTGCAGCTTGCGCGATGAGGAGCGCGAGAAGGCACGATGCGGCGTCGCGCCGTTCAGTCCACGCCGGACTGGCGTCGGTGGCGAGGTACGCGGCGCGTACGACGTCCAAGGGGGCGCGGGCGTCGTCGTACGCCAGACCCGCCGAGCGCGGGGGTTTGTCTAGTTGGGCGAGTAATGCCGCGGGTTCCTTTTCCCATAGCGCGACGAGAAAGGGGAGGAGCGTCCATCCTCCCTCGGAAAGTGTGCGTTCTCCCCCTCCGCCTTCGCCCTCCTCGTCCTCGTCGTCGTCGTCCTCGGTCCGTCGTCGTTTCCTCCGGCCAGCTTTGGTGGAGAGTTTGCGCGGCGCCTCGTCGGCCCACAGCAACGACCACACGCCGTGCCGCGCACAACGGCGCATACGCGTGCGCACGGCGCGTTCTAGCTCCCCGTCCGGCGCCCACGCGAGCCAGTCGGGCGTGCGCGGATCGTCCCACTCGGTCGCGCCGTGGTGCAGCTGCGGAAGGAGCGGGGCGAGGGCCGCGCCGTGCACGTCCAAAAGGCGGTACAGCTGCGCTAGCGGGCCGGGGACGTCACGAGTCGCGGGGCAGGGAGATGTGACTACGAGGTAGAGCAGGAGCTGGACGTGTCGCCTCGTTGTCAGCGCCGACGCGCAGGGCCACTCACTGCGCTGGGAGGAAGACCGGGTCGACCAGCCCGTCAATCACGCTCAATGCGTTCGCGACTGTCGTCAGCTTCTCTCAGGGGGCTTGAGCTCACCAAACCCCTCTTTTACCGGCGCGCCGGTGATGTTGGTCCATGCCGCAGGCTGCGTCACGGGCATCGTGCCGGTTGTTGTTGTTGTTGCGGTCGAGCGAGTCGCGTCGGTGATTGACCTCCACCACGGCGACCGCTGGGCCAGCTAAAGGTCAGTGCCACAGGCGGAAGTATCTTGTAGCGGAACCATTACCACGTGTGCCACGCGACAGCCTCCCGACCGGCCCAGCCAGCACGGCCGGCCTCCACGCCGTCATGTCCAGGCTGGAGATGGGTTACGACGGTTACGACCTCGCTCAACGTGTTCATCAACCATTCATCCACCATGTCCGACGACCCTACCGCCGACTTTCTTGCGCGCGAAAAGGCCGCCCTCGGTGAGCTTGGGAAACAGTCTGGAGCTGACAATAGGCGACGACGCAGACCTGTTCGCCTCGGGCGAGCTCGGCGACCTGACTAGCATGGGCGCGGGCGCGAGCGGGGGTTCCGGAATGGACGCGTTCCCCGACCTGGACGGTGAGCACTTTTCTGTTACACCACGCTGACTCAAGGTGGAGACAAGCCGGCGACGCCAGCGCCGGCCGCGGCCGCGCCCAAGGCCGACTCGCCGCTGAAGTCGCCTACCGACGGCCTTGACGCCTTCCCTGCCCTCGCTGAACCCGCCGCCTCCACAGAGGTCCGCGTAACGGGTAACGTCGGCACGGGGGAGAACGACGAGCTCGACAAGTTTGAGAGCGCGTTCCCCGATTTGTCCTCGGAGATGGCTGACTCGGTGAGTCGAGCAACGCGAGCGTGAGCGCGCTACGGCGTGCAAGCGGTCGCACGAGAACGCAGATGCGTCGCCCCGAACGCAGATGCGTCGCCCCGCCCCCTCTCCCTAGCGATTGTCTCTGCGCCCCGCGCTCACCTTTCCGTCGTACCCGCCGCGAAGTTCCGCGCTAACTAACACCAGTCCGCGGCGCCTGCCAAACCCGTGTTCAACGCGCTGTCGGCGCAGCCATACGGCGAGTCGCCGTACCCGCCGACGGCGGCGCCGCAGGCGCGCCCGGCGAACAGCATCCTGCCCGCGCCCGAGTTTTCCAACACGCTGCCCGAAACGGAGGAGGAGACGGAACCGATCCGCCAGTGGCGCGAGAAACAGGCCGAGGAGATCAAGGCGCGCAACGCGTCCAACCAGGACAAGCGCGACGAGATGCTCGACAAGGCCAACAAGGCCATTGACCAGTTTTACGAGGACTACAACAAGGAGAAGGAGAAGAACATTAGAGAGAACAAGTGCGTCGCGGCAGAGCGAGGTGCGAGGCTGCGACAGCTGCCTCGCTGCGCATCTCGCTCTTCATCCCTTGTACCCCACGCAGACTAACGCCCAGGGAGAAGGAGGCCGAGTTCCTCGAGAAGCTCAAGGACGACATTGCCAAGGGCACGTCGTGGGAGCGCATCACGGACCTGATTGGGCTGGAGAACTCTCGTGCGTAACCCTGCGGTAGTGCCTGCGCGCTAACAATCCAGAGTCCAAGACGATCCGCCCGTCAGCGACTGGCGGGTCCGACCTTGCGCGCATGAAGGAGATCCTCCTGTCGCTCCGGCGCGAGGGCGACAAGGCCCCCGGTGCCGCGGGCTTCTAGGCGCCGGGTGTGCACGCCGCGCGCCGCGCGCCGCGTAGGCCCGCAGTGCCCGGCAGTAAATGTGTCCAGAGACACCTGTATAGCTCCCCGCCGGGGATGATTATGATTCCATGAGCTAGAGCGTGGCTTGGGTGGCAGGCCCAACGACGAACTAGTAGCAATACCTACTGACGGAAGTTGTGGCTTGTTGGGTTGTGACGCCCACGTCAGATTGCACGCCGCCTCACTCTGCCTCCACCGCACTGCTGGTCAGCCTGGTATGCACAGGGGCACTCGCTCAGCCCAAGCATGTCGCGCACGTAGAATGCATGCATCAGGGCGAGCGTGTACAGGGCAGGCGCGACGGCGTGTACCAAGCTGGGGCGAGTGCGCAAGGGGTGCGAGACCTCCACTTGTCACTCGTGCCACACTTGCGGCGATACGAAATTTCTCGAAATGTCCGGGTGCGAGCGTGCGCCGGTCGCAGTGTATAAATACGACGTGGGATGCATCTGTCGTTTCTCCAGTGACCACACTCTGTAGGGTCAGTACTTGCTAACATGTCCCCCCCCCCCCCCCGTCCTCGCCATCGCCATCGCCGTCGCCGTTGCTGACACTGGGCAGATCTCTCTACAGTAACTGTTCACTCTCGCTAGTTCACACTAGCCACATTTTCCACGTCGAGGCGATGATCTAGCCCCTCCCCGCTCTATCACAGAGTACCCTGTCCACCTGTTTTTGACGGATGGACACGAAGAAGCTGGCGCGGCGCGTGACCCGGACCTCACGGAACGGCGAGCGCGCAGCGTGGGCGCGGGAGGGCTTTCTGATCGACTACTACTCCTCCCTATACTCCCGCCAACAACACAACGTAGGATAGAAGCAGCATGCAAAATGTGAGTACACCCTCTACGAAACCCTGCAACACGCCGCGGCGCGCGCGCGCTGCGCCAGCGGACGTGTTTGTGATGACCCGAGTGCATTTGGCTTTAGGGTCGCTGCGCGCCGCGCGGCCCACTTTGGTGGGACGCGTGGAGTCCAGTGCCCTCTGCTGAAAAACCCACGCTACCTTAAACTTTTTCTTCTGATCCTCCTCGACCTCGACATGACCTTGCGATTTGCGCAGACGCTGACGCGTAGCCCCTCCCCTTTCCCCCACTCGTCGTGCCCACCGGCGAGACTACGAGACGACCACAGTGGTCGTGTCGTTGTCTCGTCCGTGTCACCTCTTCTTCTGCTGTGTTGTCTCTCCCTCCATAGTCGTTTGAATGTATGTGTTCTTGTGTGCTCGCGGTGAAAACTTGCCGATACGATCTGTGTTTCTGACAGGCACGCGTCCCAGACGACGCCCCGACGGCCTTAAACCTGCATTGACACAACAAAGGCCGATGAACAAACAAAATCGCCTAGCCTCGAACCAAACTTGCGCAGGGGCCTACCCCTCCCTGCCTTGTTGGGATCCAGAAAACCTGCATGCAAACGGGGCACAATACGAGACACGATACGGGGTACACTACTTGTGGTGAGCCTTGAGGAACTTGAGGACGTTGGATGGGCTTGGGTCAACACTGTGCAATCAATCACGCCTACTCACTCGTCGGCGGGCTTGACACCGAGGGCAATGTCGACGAGCTTGCCCGTGTCCTTCTCAAATATAAAGTGGGAGCGCTTGGTGCTGGAGTCAGCTGGTGTAAGGGGACGGGGGCGCACTTGTTAGGCAGGACGAATGCGCCGAGTCTGGCGTCAGCTCGAGTCAGAGTCCTTATAGTCTACCGCTTGATGAGCTTGCTCTCGGGGTCGCTCAGGAGATGGTAGTTGAGCTCCCTCTTCTTCTTCCACTGCGCATTAGCACTCCCCGCAAGGTCGCAGCGCACCTTGAGCTGCGCGGGCGCCTTGTCCTTGCTCAGGCCGTACACGTCGTAGCCGAGCGCGGCAATGTCGTCGTTGATGTCGCGGTACCCGCACGCCTGGTTCGTGCACCCGGGCGTGTCCGCCTGTAAAGGGGGAGAGCAGCATGGAGCGGCGTTACGGTGTGAGAGGTGGGGAAGGGCACGGCGTCAGTGCATGTCTATCTGGTCAGAGAACTCGTCCGACGCACCCGTGGGTAGAGGAAGATGACCACGCCCCGCGTGCCCGCCAGCGTCGAGACGTCCACATCCTCGCCATCCTCGTTCTGGAGCGTGATCTTGGGCAGACCCTGGCCGAGCTTGAGCTCGCCCCGCGTCGCCGACGCCGGTTTCGCAACTTGTACCTCGGCCGCCGCCGCGTCGCCATTCGTCTTCTCCTCGGCGTCGTCCCCGGCGTCTACCTCAGCCTCGGCCTTGGGCGCCGACTTTGTGCCCGACTTGGCCTTGTCGCCCGACTTGGTCGATGTCTTGGACGCAGCAGCCTTGGGCGCAGACGTCTTGGACGCCGTCTTGGGCTTGCTGGCAGCTACGGCCTTGGTCTCGGCCGCCTGGAGTCAGCTCCACGGGGAATGAAGGGGCGGGAAGGTACCTTTGAAGCGGGGCCGGACGAGCTCGAGGCGATACGCGCCGAGCGGCGCGTAGCGGGTGCGTCTGTCTTGGGCATGCCGGGCTAAGTAGTGGTGACGTCGGTGGGCGTGCCTGTTGTCGGTTTCGGTCACTACAGCAGCAGCGAAAGGAGTACAGGTGTAGACTGTGGATGGGCACGAGCGGCCTCACAAGATCAAGATGGATGGAAGACGAGTGGGCAGATGCACAAACACGCACACACGTTGGCCTATTCTCGGTGGTGAGTACGCGCGGTTCATGAGGTCAGTCGCCATGTCATGCCATGTTTGGCTGGTAATGGCCGGGGCCACCAGGCGCGCCAGGGCCTAGAGCCCGACGCAAACATAGAGATCTACATCCGGGTCGGGTGTGCAACTCCGCCTTACACAAGCGACAGGCGGAGTTGTCTGGTGCAGCCCACCACAAATCACTGCCACTGCCAGACCGGCTCAAACAGACTTTCTGTGCAGCCAGTTTTATCCACTGGCGACAACGGGCTCTCTAGCACGCCTCGCCACTATCATGGGTGTCACACCGCACCAACTTTCACAGGTTATAAGCAACCATGCCACTTTGTGTGCAAGGCCGCTTAGCTCAGCTGGTTAGAGCATTGTACTAATATTCAGACGGATATTACGTAATGCAAAGGTCGGCAGTTCGATCCTGTCAGTGGTCAGTTTCTTTTTCGCCCTGCGCGCTTTGGCGAGCCGCCAGGGTTGCTTTTGCTGCAGCTGAGTCGCTGTCGACACAGTGACAACAAGATACATGCACGACAATTATCACTGCGGCTATGACTGCGGTCGACGTCCTTTGCGTCCGTTGGATGAACCCAACACGGCCGATTCAAGCTGTCGCCGCCGCTCGCGCCCTCGCGGCAAGGTCCTGTCGACGGCTTTTACTTCTCGGGTCAAAGTAGGGGCGTTCTCCGAGCGACACCGACCGCGTTCCCTCGCGATTCGCGCCGTCGAGATCGGGCGTCGCCGCATGGAATGCAGAACGGTTGTCCCATATGGCGAGCGAGTTCTCCTCCCAGCGGAACCGGACCTGGATGTCGTGGTTTCCCGCAACGTGGTTGAAGAGGAAGGCGAGAAGCGCGTCGCTCTCGGGCTGGGTGAGCTCGACAATGCGCTTGGTAAAGCCCTGGTTTACAAACAGGCCCTTCCACCCTGTCACGGGGTTGGTGCGGATGACGGGGTGGGTAGCTCTGAGTTGCTGTCCGACGTTTTCGGGCGCACCGCGCGGTTCGCGCATTGGCTCGTTTCCGTTGGCGGCGTTGAGCGCGAGGAAGCCGTCGCCGACGTGTTCGGCGGTAAGGCCCTCGAGGAGGCTCTGCAGAGCAGGCGAGAGGCGGTCGTACGCTTCGTAAGCTGATGCCCAGAGCGTGTCGCCGCCGCCGCCGCTCGGCAGCGTGCGGATAACGAGCGTGGCGTAGTCGCTCGGCACGGGCTCAAAGGTGATGTCCTGGTGCCACTCGGTGTGCCCGTAAGGACGGGAACGTATCTCGCCGGCGTCGAGACGGCGGAACTTTTCGCCAAACACATACTTGCTAGACACGACACTGATCTCGTCGCCCGTCTTGGTGCCCTCGGCCGTGAGGGGGTGGATGTGGAGCCCAGACGTCGCGGGTTTGCCGCCCGCACGGCCTAGGGCCTGCACGAGAGTTGTCTGCTCCTCGGGGGTGATCTCGGTGTCGCGGAAGAACACGACGCCGCGCTCGCTCACGAGCCGCGCCAACGCACCGACCTTGGCCTCATCGGCCAGTACCTCGCTGATCGTAAGCACCGGCGCGCCGGTCTTTGGCCTAGCGAGAAACTCGGTGCCCGTGCCAGGTGTGCTGTCAAAGTGTGCGTAGGTGCGCAGGTCCACGGAAGCGGCTTTGGCGGCTGCCACTTGGATCTTGCGCCCCTCGACGGGTTCAGCCGCGGACGGAATGGCGATAGGAGGCATGTGTGTCTGAGTGCAGTGGGTTTGGGTTGGGGCCGGTGCCAGCTGGTTGGGGCTTGGGCGTCCGCGCTCGTCCTGATATATTGCCAGCTCCTCTTGTCTCGTCCTCACCTCGGCGTAGCCCAGCAACGCATCACGAATCATGTCGTGCAGCGCGGGTCAACGACCGTCACGTGAAGGTGGTTGGAGGGAAGGTTGATCCATCCGGCGGTGTGATGCCGCAATCGCAACTGGACATGCGTCCGCCGCTGCTGAACCACACATGGACTGCGTTGAGAACGTGTGCAATAAATGGAGCATTAGGTGTGGGTTAGAAGCAATAAGTGTAAATAAGCCGGAGACGCTGCGCTGTTGATTAGGTCTTTCGCCTTGTCACTCGCCATAGGCGGGTGCACGCACGCAACAAGCCGCAGGGCACGGCACGGCACGGGCGCGGCGGGCGTGATTGACGCCGAGCGTGACGTCCGAGACCATCGCGTGCACGTCGCCTCGGCTGACACGGTCGCACGTACACCTCGCGCGAGTGGGTTGGGCGATGGTGTGATCGGACAGAAGGATGTCGAAATGTGGCCCACCTGCGCCAGCGCTCACGCCAGGCACAGCCCGCGTTCCTGGCTGCGTGAGGTTGCGTCTGGCTTACCACACATGGTTGTTGCACTACTTGTTGAACCGTGTCGATGCAATGTCGAGCATGTCGCGATACCGGTGCATGTCATGGCGACTTGGGGTTCTGGCGTATCGCAGTGGACAGCAAGGTGCGGCGTACAAATGTGATGTCGATGCCGCACTCGTGGTCGATATGACGGCGATAGTGTTCAGCTTATAAGGCGGTAGGTTGCGGCCTGAGATGCCCAGAGACTCCACGTCAGGCTTAGGTGAAGGTTGAGACAATGTCGAGTACCACCCCCATGGCCAGCTTTGACCCGCGGCCAAGCCCGGGCGAACGAAGCGACACGAGCTCTACCGCCCCTAGCGACGAGGAAAAGGGTGTCTACGCTTCCGCCGCGACTTCGGCGACGACCTCGGAAGAGGAGCTCCTGACCAAGTGAGTCGAGCACCACCCACAGCTAACAGTAGATACCACGAGCCACCTGAAGGGTACGAGAGCAAGCACCGGTGGGACCCGAAGGCGACATGGACAGCCGAGGAGGAAAAGGCGCTGGTTCGCCGGCTCGACGTCCGAGTCGCGCTCGTGGCGTGTATCTGCTTCGCCGCACTGCAGCTTGACCGCGGCAATATCCAGAACGCACTCTCGGACAACATGCTCGGCGACATTGGTATCACAACGTACGAGTACAACATTGGCCAGACGATTTTCTACTCGTGTTTCCTGTTCGCCGAGCTGCCCTCGCAAATGAGTTCGTTCCCCCTACCCTCCCCGCTCCCGCTGATATAAGTCTCCAAAAAGCTCGGGTCGGACGTGTGGATTCCTATTCAAATGATGTCGTGGTCGGCCGTGGCAATTACGCAGTGCGCGTTGTCTAACCGTGCCGGGTTCTATGCCACACGCGCTCTCATCGGTCTCATCGAAGGCGGATTCATCGCCGACACGATCCTGTACCTGTCGTACTACTACACCGCGGCCGAGCTCACCATCCGCCTGTCGTTCTTCTGGGTCGCATACACGACAACCAACATCCTCGGCTCGTTCCTCGCCGCGGGTATCCTTGAACTGCGCCACGTCACGCAGCATGCCGGCTGGCGGTGGCTGTTCGCGCTCGAGGGCGCGCTGACCTTTTGCGTGGGCGCGTTCGCCTTCTTCTATCTCCCTCCCGGGCCGACCCAGACGCGGACGCGCTGGTGCCCCAAGGGCTGGTTCACCGACCGCGAAGAGATCGTCCTCGTCAACCGCATCTTACGTGACGACCCGACAAAGTCGTCAAGTACGTTTTCACTTTTGAGTGTCCGCTGACCAAGCCAGTGCATAACCGCGAGGGGTTGAGTCTCAAGCAGCTCTGGTACAGCCTCACCGACTACGACCTGTGGCCGCTGTACCTTCTCGGCATCATGTGGGGCATCGCACCGCATACCGTCGGCGCGTACTTTTCTCTCACTCTGCGGAGTCTGGGCTTCAACACGTTCCAGACCAACCTGCTCCAAATCCCAAGCCAGGTCGGGACAATCATCACAAACCTCTCACTGAGCTACTCGTCGCAGCGGGCGCGCGAACGTTTGTTGATAGCGCACACGTCGCAGTGGTGGCTCTTTGTGTGTTTCCTCGTCCTCATATTCCTCCCCGACTCGACGGGCAAGTGGGGCAAGTGGGTCCTTCTCACCATCCTCATCGCGTACCCTGTAAGTTGCACAGAGATCGTAGCCTGCTCACACACACAGTATCCCCACCCGATCATCGTGAGCATGAACAGCATGAACGCGGGCTCGGTACGTACACGCACCGTCGCGTCGTCCGTGTACAACATGTTCGTACAGGCGTCGTCGCTCATCGCGTCAAACATCTACCAGCCGAGCGACGCGCCATACTACCACCGCGGCAACCGCATCCTCCTCGCCATCATCTCGGCCACCATCGTCTTGTTCTGGCTCGCCAAGGCGTGGTACATCTTGCGTAACCGCCACCGCACCAAGATCTGGGATAGCTGGACCACGGAGCAGAAAGAGGAGTACCTCCGCACGACGACGGACAGAGGGAACAAGCGCCTCGACTTCCGTTTCCAGCACTAGCCGGCGAGTGCACGACAGCCGGCGCGAGAGAGGCGGGGCGAGGCGTAGCCCAGACATGACAAGCAGTAGAGTGCTAGAGTCGTTAAAAGTAGACTGTAGACGTCAGTGGGTGAGTAGATATTCAAGGCGTGAGGCCAGACCGCGGATGTCAGAGTGGCCTGCCCAATTCCGACATACAATTGCATTATACGGGTCAGTAGTGGTACAACATGTCCTGTCAGCTGTCAGGTAATTAGAGCGACAGCTGGGCGGCGAGGGCGACGACGACGGCGAGAGCCAAGGCGAGCGTTACTGGCAGCGGCGCTCGCCGGAAACCGCCGGCCCGCCGGATGTAGTTGTCCATGACGAGGACGTCGAAGCCACCGACCGTTCCCCGCGCGCACTCCGAGTCGCCTGTGGCGGCGACGTATCCGTCAAGACTTAGGTCGATGCGGGGCATGGCGGCGCACGCCTGGCACCCTTCCCAGAGAAAGAATGGGCCTGTATTGAGCTTGACCTGGCGGCCGCCCTTCCAAAGCTGCACCCTGCCTCATCAGCCACCGTCCTCACGGGTGCGGGAGAGAGGGCTCACTCACTCTCGGCCACAGAGGTCGTTGCGTGCTGCGATGCCGCCGGCATTAAGCCACGACACGTTGAGCGCGACGATGGCGTTGGTCCTCAAGTCCTTGATACTCGGCCCGCAAGCGCTCGAGCCCTCAATAGTGGGGTTTGACCAACCTGGCCCGCCCGCCGCAGCGGCGCACGCTCGGTATCCTGGAAAACTGTTGTCGTAGTAACTTGGCCAAGTCAGTCGCCTCTCAAGCGGACATAAGGAGCGGGCCAGGGCGTCGGGGGAGATGTATCGGGTCGGCAATCTCCCGAGGCGAGATGCTCGAGGCAGGACTGGGGGAGGGGTAGACCTACTACGTCACGTTAAGGTCTGTAAAGTTGAAGGCGACGGCAGCGTCCGCGGGGCCCGCGGCCAGCAGCAGTGCTGCCAGCACGAGAACGAGGATCGCGCCGAAGTGTGCCGAGACCAGGGACATGGACGCGGAGACGTGGATGCACACGCGCAAGTGGACACAGGTGGCGTAGGGGTAGATTGAATGTGGAGTCGGGTGGGTTGGGTGTGTGTTGGGTTGTGTGTAGACTGGCCCGTGCATTTCACCCACTCACCCACTCGCTTGGGGTGGAGGAGGCCGGAGCATGCCAAGGAGTAGCGTGGGCTTTGTTCAGCTCCGGTGCTGTGGTGGTGCGTGGTGCCCCCCTCTCGGCAACCCTCGGTGACGGCGCCGAGAGCACATGGGTTGCATGGGTTACATTGCAAGTTGTGGAGAGTGCCTCCAGTGTGCCTCGAGTGCCTCGAATGCATAACAATCGCTCTCAACTCGGGTGTAGTGCGCTTATTGTGCGGGGGATTCCGGCGGTGTCCAAGTTGAGTAGTATTGGACACGCACTCGGAAGAAACAGGAATCCACACTGGCTCGCACCACTCGCATAGACGGACATGCGGACAGCAAGACAGGCACTACCAGGCGAGAGAGGTTGCCAGAGATACGCGGCGCCCATTGTTCCTAGCTGTGGTGATTGTAGTAGGAGTGGTAATTTCGAACTTTTGGACAAGCCGGACAAGGCCGCATCGGTCCGCATCGAAGCCTACGTCGGTGGTGCCAGCCATACATACCTACATAGGATACACTCGTACACTCGCGCCGAGGCTGCCGAGAGTGGGCTGGCTGTCTAGATAGGAATGGAATTTCCATTAATTATTAAATGTCTGACCCACGTTTGTCGCATATTAGAATGTTTAAGTGTGTTGTGCTGATGCGATACAGGTACAAGGGAAGGTCAGTTTCGGCCTTTGTTTGTTGGTAATCGAGAGAGGGAAGGTCAGAGGGGAGAGGGAAGGTCAAAGGGAAGGTCGGGTCGTGGCTCCGGTCCGGTCAACCAACTCTTGCTCGTGGTCCAATCACGGCAAGGAAGCCTATCTACCGGTGATGCCATAGGACCATAGGGAAGGTGGTATAACGCCATTGCCGGCGGCAAAGGACTCTTCCCTCTGTATAGGCTATACGCGAGAGCCGAGGGAAGGTGAAGGGAAGGTCGGATCACACCGCCAAAATCTGCGATGGGCCACATGAATTCGAAAATCCGAGCTCCTCACCACCAAAGCTGACTAGGACGACGTTTGACACGGCCACAGACAGCCAGACAGCCAGAGCCAGACACGGCCGCCGGGGTAGGTAGAAAACTAGACTCGCCCTCGTCAACAACCCCCCTCTCTTCCCCATCGACTACTTTGCAGAACCCCTCACTCTCGTTAACTAACAGCTACCCCTCAACCCTCCCCCCTCTACTCACACTCACGACATGCTCCCTACCGTGTGCCGCGCCGCGCCTCGTGCACGCCGCGCACTCACCACCGGCACTGCACTCCGTGCTCCCCTGGCTCCACCCTACTCGCACTCGGTCCGCCCCGCCCTCGCTCCCCCCTACACCCACCCCCTCGCCCACGTTCCCGAGGAGCAGCGCCTCCGTGCCCCCTACGCCTTTTCGCTCCTCCGCGAAAACGTCCAGCCCGCACAGCCCACCCCCCTCGAGTGGGTCACCTCGCTCCTTGAGACCGAGGGCGGTCGCGAGTGGGTCGAGGCGACCTGGACCAAGACCCTCGCCGACTTGGCTGAACAGGTGAGCATCATCCCGTCCCGGGCGTTGTCGGAAGCATGTATGGCAACCCGGTGTCTCGAGACGCCGGAGCCAGTGCAGATCGATCGCCAAAAACCCGTCATGGGATCGCTTTATTGACATCAGCCCCTCCCTGTCGAGGCTTCGTTCCAGGCACTCGGCGAGGTTCTCGCCGACCCGACCGCGCGCGACGCCATCAAGCGCGCCGGCTCCATTGTTGTCCGCGACGTTGTCCGTGACCCGATTGCCGAGTCGTGGGCTTCCGAGCTCACCGAGGCGTTCATTGCCCGTTCCAAGCAGCCGACGTTCCACCACGACGCGCAGGTCGCCGCGCGTGCCGACCCGTCGGTGCTGAGCGCCACGAGCCAGGTGCTCCGTGCGTTCCTGCCCAACGCCCCGCCCGAGGGCGCCTACGTCCGTGTCGACGCCGCGTCGGCCGCCCCCGCACAGTCTAACTGGGCCAACGAGGACCTCTGGGCCGTCGACGAGACCGCGTCCCCAGCTACCCCCGTCCACGCCCACCTCGCCCTCGCCCGCACCGACATCAAGGTCCCCACGTCGGCTGCGGCGGCCACTTACGCCCTCCTCCGCCCCTTCTTCGCGCCTAACAAGAGCCGTATCTCGTTCTACCTCCCGAGCGAGTACACCGAGCCGGCCAACTGGGCGCTCCGCCGCGGCAAGCCCGAGGTCGACGCCGACCTCGTCCACGTCCGCCCCGCGACCGTCTCCCTCGCCCCCGGCGACATTCTCCTCTCGCACGCCGGCCTCCGCCTCGGTGCCGCCGACGAATCCGGCCTCGTCCTCCCCGTCCACCCCCTCCCTGCCACCGAGGGCAACCGTGCCTACGTCGCGCTCCAGCGCGCTGCCTTCGAGGCCGGCCTCCCCCCTCCCCACGTCGCCTCGGACGGCTCCCCCATCGCCCTCGAGGAGGGCGGCGACGTCTCCATGATCGAGTCGTGGGGTGGCCGCCGCGCCATGGGCTACGGCTTCTAAGCTACTTCATTGGAAGAGCCCACTTTTCAGGCCACTTCACTGGCCCGCAACCAAAAAATCGCTCGTGCCACTCACCTGGCTACAACGAGCTCCCGCTAGACCTGCAGCGTGACCACCCCCAGAAGGCCGCCAGGGCGACGTGCAGCTCGGCGCTGCACCACCAAAACGCCATGGCGCCGCACACCACTTGTGCATAGCTTGCGCACGTCCAAAACGAACTACCGCCGGGATCTGATCTTGCCGTCGTGTTCTCTTATCGTTTCTACTTTGTACTATTTTCTGTGTAGGATGTTGATGTGTTTTTATTACCACAACGGTTTGGCTTTGGCGTCCGGACCGATGAGGATGGGGCCGGTGCCTTGTGTTTCCAGATCGAGCAAACCTGGCACCGAGGCACAACGGTGGCTTGTTGGGTGCCAGCAGTGGCAAGCCGGCCAGTGTTGTTCTGGAGATGGACATGTACGCAGTCGTATGGCAACAATGTGGCTTGTCCTTTCGCGAATGAACGCAAAGTCCCCCACTGCCTATCTGCGGGGGCTTATCTTTCGAGTCAAATGGGGTTGATTTGAACTCGTTAGCAAAGTTTAATATGTCTATGTAAAACTCTATGTAAAACATAAAACATCCTCCCACTTTGAGCCAGTCTGCGGCCATTTCATCACCACACCGAGTCGGCTTTGAGCGTCGTCTACCAAACCCAACTTGCCCTCGTCGCCCATCGTCAAACTGCACAGACCACCACCACATCGTCGTCGCTGCTCACCACACCCCACCGCTGACACCCCTGTACCTCTTGTCCTCGCTCCGCACAGCAAGCCGCTCGGCCCTGCCTAGCCCCGTCCGCCCCGCCTCGTGCCCACCTCGCACCTCAAGTTTGCACACGCTCCATCCATTGTTTCAACGTTGATCTTGTCTCGTACCCCCCATCAAGCCACGACCCATCGCGCAAGTTTAAAGGCGCACAAACTTGCAGCCGATCAACTCCATCTTTCCAACACTTGCCCACGTTCCCACACCCCGCGCGCATGGGCATCTTTGACTGTTTCCCCTGCTGTGGCCGCCGTGCCAACAAGGACAATGACGTGAGTTTATGGGCATGGTGGTTAGTGTGTGGTTGGGCTGACGCCAAGCCCGAATCCGATCCGCTCGTCGCGCCGCACCGCGAGGGCAGCATCCTCAGCCAGGACGCGTACGGCGCCGTGTCCATGAGTACCAGCACGACGATGGACGGCGGCCCGCACGGCAACACCGGAACCCTGAGCACGAGCGCAAAGGCGCGCATCGACCAGATCGGCCGCGAGGTCGGCAAGTGAGTTCCCCCCTCCCTCTCTTTGCGCATTAAGATTTGAGATGCCCGTCTTGGACGTGCTCTTGCCGTGCTGCTCGGCGCCGCGACGCCCGCTCGGAAGCTTGGAGCGCCCCGCTTCCACCCATGCCGTGGAGCGAGCGGTGGAGCCGGGCACAAGCGAGCCCCGTCGCCAGCTGACGTCGTCGCCGGCTGCAAGGCTAGTCCGGTAGCACCGGTGCGGCGGCATGTACACCCTCGTCGCTTGCCGCCGTTAGGGCTTCCTTCGTCCGTGCTGACCGCAGCCACATGCTTCCCATCAACGCTGTGCCGTCCCGTTCTGCGTCGCGCGCGCAGCGCCCTCCGTCGCCGTCGGGCGACTCGACGTCGTCGCGCTCTCGTCCTCCAACGCCTAGCCCGGCCCGCCCGCGTCCCGAGGGCGGCGTCATGTCCCCACCACCTGCGGGCGGTGATGACGAAGGCTCAAGCGCCGGCGGCTCGTCTTCTGGCGACGGTGGCGCCGCTCACGTCGTCCACAAGTCGCTCTTCAACGGCGCCCCGCCCCGTGGATCCAAGAACGCCAAGCGCGGCGCCAAGGGCAAGGGCCGCGGGTCGCGAGGCAAGAGCAAGAAGCAGAAGTAGGCCACGACTCATGCCATCAACTGGCTCCATCTTTCCTAAAAGTATCTATGTCCCACCGCCCCCCGCAAGTCCAAGCGCCCCCCGCAATCGAAGTTTCCTCTTTCCCGGTCATTTTCCTCGCCACATGCACATCCCACAAGCATCCGACGTGTCGTATCTGTCGTATTGGTATTGTCCCCGCGAGCCATTGTCGCTGTCGTGTCTATTCCAGCCTCACTGAAACCCAACCCCCCCCCCGCGCGCGCCCTGTTGCGTTGTATTTTCTAGGCCAAGGGATCAGCCCTGCATGCATGTCACCGTGTCATCTAAGCCGCACAGTCGAGTTGCCGTGAGCGCAAGTGTTGTCACGAGTGTGGCCGCGTCTCGCCACGGTCTCACCATCAATGGCACACGAGCTCACACCTACACAAATTCCGCCGCTGTGTCGGCGCCGGGGTACGAGGGCGACTCCGAGACAAGTGTGATCTGCGCCCTTGCCCATCCGCACACACACAATCCCCCCTCCCCTTGGTTGCCTCCAAACCATATCTCAACCGCGCGCTCGATTGAGCACTCGCACAGCACCCTCCCAAGCAGGGAGACAGCCAAAAAAAGAGGAATGACCACTGACAGGATCGAACTGCCGACCTTTGCATTACGTAACATCCGTCTGAATATTAGTACAATGCTCTAACCAGCTGAGCTAAGCGGCCGATTATTCCTGCTGGAGTCGCAAGGGGACGCCGGGATGTTGTCGTGGGCGACGAAGTGTGTGTGTGTGCGAGATGGGGTGTGTGGTGTGTTGGTCGTTGGCGACGGCGCGGGGCGTGTGTGTGTGCTAGCATAAGGTGCGACACGCTAGGGATCGACCTCACGCCGTGCTCGATAACCATCACTCCCATGTGGTTTTGGCGCCAGCCTATCTTTAGCCAGTAGATACTCTGTCAATAACAACAATGACGTACAGTACAGCCAACGCAACGCCCACTCACTCACTGACTGTTGACGCGCCAGACGATGCGACGACCGCGCGGCTGGGTGCTCGTCCTCGCAGCGTGCGCAGGGCTCCTTCTCGCTGCGGCGGGTGCGTTGCGCGGCGCCATCCTCTCGCCCGCGGCGTGCGACGCGCCGGTCCGCGTCGCGGTCGTGGTGGGCTCGTCTCGCGTCGCGTCAAACTCGGCCGGCGTGGCTGCGTGGGCTGCGCGACGACTACGTACTAAACTCGGCGGCCCCGCCGGCGACGGCGGCGGCGGAGAGAGTCTGGCGCTAGACGTGGTTGATCTAGCCCGTGCTCGACTCCCAGCGACGTTTGAGCACGTCGCGGCGCGCGGCGCGGCGGGGTATGACGGTGTGACGCGGGCGTGGTCTGCGCGTGTGTCGGGCTGGGACGGGGCGGTCCTCGTCGTGCCGGAATACAACGGGGCGATGGGTGGCGTGCTCAAGACGGCGCTAGACCGCCTCCGGCGCGAATGGCGGGGAATGCCTGTCCTCGTTGTTGGTGTCGGGTCCGCGGGCGGCGCGAGGGTGATACGCGCATCGAGGGTCGTCTGGGCCGCGCTCGCGCTCGACGTCGTCGCCGAGGTCGGCGTGTCCCTCCGGGATAAAGAGATCGCGGGGCGTGTGCGTGGTGACGAGGCGTGGTTGGTCGATCTCGAGCCCGAACTGGATGTGGCGCTGCGCGAGCTGCTCGCGCGGGCCGAGGCGCGCCGGGATCGTCGCGTTGAGCGTACGTGCACAGACGGCAAGTCCAAAGACGTGTAGATCGACGCCCTTTCCCACATGACCCCGCACGCCGCGTGCACGGGCAGATTGTGAGCTGCCGTTGTATCGTCTTGCTAACCAGGCCGCAGCGACCCGACATTCACCACGCGACTTGTGCGCGGTAAAAGCGCGATATTGCAGCCCGGCCGGTCAACCGGGCTGGCGATAGCAGCAGTCCCTCACTATGGTACAGAATACATGAGCAATACAGAGGTGGAGCAGTCGTTCACTGTTCAGGTGGTCTGAACAGGAGCTTACTCTTGTCTATACACATGCGGGTATGGACATGCTTGGTAACTACATCGGGAGCTGGCACATGGTGCACTCCCTCGCGTCGGGGTCGTTCAGTAGCGTACAGTGGGGGCACGCTGTTGTCAGCTTTACCTACACGACCCAGCTTACATTTCTGCCCAACGAGGGCGGTTCCACCAAACCCCTCGTCCTCGACAAACCCCTCTGTGTCGTCGAGCTCGAGCACCTCGACGACGTTGAGGTGTTCGCCGCGCACAAGACCGATACTCCCCATCGTGTCGTCCGTGTCGAGCTCGCGGCCGCGGTACAGGATCCGCTGCGACATGGGTGATATCTTGAGCTGCGCGTACAGCGCCACGCGGATGTCGCGCACCGTCGTGTCCTTCGTCACGGCGATGTCGACCTCTTTCGACTTGCGTGCGCGGGGGATACGTCGTTGCCGCCCCGTAGTCGGTACCCATGGCGCGTCGTTCTCGCCCACCACGACGGCAAGCTCCATCGCTTCCCAGTCGGCCAGGCGTGCCCGGGCACAGTCGCGGCACGTCGACGTCGAGACGTTGTACACCGCGTACCGCGCGCCTTTCTGAGGTTGCGAGTCAAACATGACTGAAACGCCGCGGTCGGGATCAAAGTCGTACCTGCTGTCAGCTCATACTACAGAACGCAGCACAGCTTACAATTCGCAGAGCCGTTGCCAGCCCAATTTGGTGACATAGGTCGCGTCCTCCATGGTCGGGTCAAAGTCTAGCAGACCGTGTTCGCAGTGCTCGACGTCACCGAGCGCTGGACGTGGGCCAGGCTCGCCGAGGTACTCCTCCCAGTCCGCTGCGAACCCGCGGGGCAGGATATAGTTGCGCACTCTGAACACCTGCTTCATGTTCCGTTGGTTGTTGTAGATGTTCTTTTCAACCTTGACCTGGGCCGCCCAAGCCTCGCGGTCGGCTTTGCTCGCGGCGTGTGCGTTCGTGCATTCGGGACACTGCTCGTCGCCCTCCTTGACGATGGGGAAGGGCCCAAACACGGACTGCAGGAGCGCCATGCAGTCTTCTTCGACGGCAAGGCACCGTTTACCCTCGATGACAGGCTTGCCGTGCTCGCACAGGAGAGACGCGTCGCATTCCGTCGGCGATTCGCCGTTGTGTTTGCCCTTGCGCCAGGCGGTCACCCACGCGCGCGGAAGGAGGAATGGGCCTGGCCAGTTCAAGCGGTCAAACTCTTCCACCTGGTCCGCGTGAGTGCTCGCCGCGGCGCGCACCTCGTACGCGGCCCGCACGCACTCGCCACACACGTCGAGGGGTTCGGGGTCGTCGGGGAAGGCGCCCATGTTAGCGAGCTGGTTATACGCCTCGCGCGAAATGAGCACGACGTTGCTCGCGAACGGCTCGATGGCACCGTGAGCGCACGTAATAGTCGACGTCGTCCAGTCGACCGACAGCGGGTCGTCGGCTGCGAACCATGCCGCGAGTGTTTCCCGGCCCACCACGCAGTCGTCCTGTCGTCAGTCCTTCCCCCGTGTTCATCCAACTCACCCCTTCGAGCGCGTTCAGGAGATCTTCCTTGATCGTGACGAGGCTGTCAAAGTCCTTTGCCAGCTGGTCCAATCGCCCGTCACGGCCCTCAATGTCCTTCTCCAGCGCGGCGTTGGCCGCTTCTATGTCTTCTAACAGCCGCGCAGGCGCCTGCGCCACGGCGTCCGCGTTGCCTCTAAGTTTATACACGAGCAGGTACGCGTCTCGTGACATGAGCTCGTCGGTGGGGTCGGCGTCAAGTTTGAGCCTCTTCGTCGGCCGGTCAGAGAGCTTCTCGACGCGCTCGTCGGAGCAAAAGTACCACTCCCCATCACTAGGGTTAGCCACGTCGTCGCGTCGCACACGCACGCCTCGTTGAACACTTCACACGTAAAGTGGCCGCGCAGCGCCTGTCGTCAGCTTTCGGCGATGTTCAAAGAGCTCACGCTCGTGCCGTTGTGTACGACGACGCCGCGCAGGTCGTACGTCTTGTCACCGAGTTTGAGCTCGCGCGGGTAGTAGATTCGCGCCTTGCTCTTGATGCGCGCTTCAGAGTACGCGCTGTACTCGAAGCGGTTCAGCGCAAAGTGGAGTACTGGCGGGAGCTCAGTGAGATGGGTCGAGCGTGTGGCCGGCTGGAGCGACATGCAGCTTGGACATCGGTACTTGTTGTCGCCGTCGAGTGCCTCGGGTCTGAGAATGTGCTCGATGCGGTCTTCAAGGGAAGACCTGTCCTCGAGCGGGATCTCGATCTCGAGGAAGGTGGCTGGGGCGTAAGAGTGGCAAGCAGTGGGTTACCCACAGTTCGTGCTCGACGTCCACTGGCATGTGTTGCACCGTGTGCGGTACACAAGCTTTCCTGCAAACTGCTCGTTGACGAAGTCTGCGAGGGGGCCGCCCTGGCGCTTGAACTGGTCGGCAACGATCGACATGAAGAGCTTGGAGAACCTGGCGTCAGCTCACCAGGCGTAAAGCAGCTGACTCACTCTGCAGCGTCCTGCTGGTTGCCCTTATTAAGGCGTAGAGCCTCAATGAGCTGTCCTGGGTCGACAACTGGGTGATGAGAGTGCTGCATCATGGCGAAGATGTTGGCTAGATGGTAGAGGGGGTTGACCTTGTCGCCGACGGCCTCGTACACGCCGTTGCGGAACGCGACGTTGTGGAACCAGACCTGAAGGAAGGAGTTTGCCTGGTATCATCAGTCCATGACCGGCGGCGGCCAGCTCACATAGCACGTCGCGCCGTAGTTCTTAAGGCCCGCGGGCCCGTCTCGTCGTATTGGCTCGTCTCCGGCGTGCTCCTCAATGTACACCTCGCGCGCGCTCTTGCCGCGCGTGTCATTCCACCACTGTCGTGAGCTCAATGGCACCATAACAAAGCTCACACTCTCCATGCCGAGGTGGTTGTAGCAGCGGGGGTTGGCCTTGCATCTCTTGGCGGAGCAGTTTGACTCCCGGAGGAAGATGACCGAGCCCTCGGTGGCGGTCGACTCGTTGCCCGAGTCGTCGACGCTCAACTCGCGCTTGCCGTTCTCGTTATGCTCTCGCTTGAGCACCCCGTTGCGTAACCCATTCTCAGTCTTCTTCTCCTTCCCTTCTTGCCTGGGCGGCGGTGCGCGGTTCAGAGGACACGCCTTCGCGCCAGGACCAAGGCCGGCGGCGGCGCGTCGATGCGCTAGAGTGATCTCGTCGGCGGACTGGACGTCGTCTATCCACGACCAGTCCTGCGTGCGCTTCGGCACGCTTTTTGGCGGCATGACGCCGGAGTTGCGCAATCGTTGTCGCTGGTGTTGAATATGGTGGTGGGTGGATGTGTGAATCACAGCCAACATTGTTATTGCCTCGCGACAAGTGGGTAAGGCGCGGGCCTGCACCGGATCTGCGTCATCTTCCCTCTCACGTGGTCCACGTGGGTCTCTGCCCCACTCTTACCTCTATGATGGCCAGTCCCTTGCTAATTGAGGTCATGAGGTTGGTACGTACCCACCACACCCTTACCACGCCGCCCTTGCAGATCATCACATTGCGCAATGCCAACAACACGCGAGCACAAGCACAAAGATCCCAAAGACAATGAAATGCGTGTGACGCCAACGGACGCGACCGGGACCCGCGGCCGAGCGACAAAGGCCAGCAGCACCATTAGCAGTGCCCGGCAGTGCCGACGTCGGAGAGTGACGGTTTCGGGCTTGAAGCGAGGGAGCCGAAGAGGCAACAGTAATAGGATGGGAGCGGCTGATCTTTATTGTCCCCCACTCTAGGCTCTCAAAGGTTACATTCCTCTCCGCTGTGGTGCGTGCCCGTGTTGTCTCGTTACCTCAGCCACAGCTTGTTTGATGCAATGGTTGTGTGCCAAGAGCCGCTGCACAGGTCACGAGGACACCTCCTGTGGTACAGGTGCCGTCATACCACAGCTCACGCGCTTACCCCGGTGGCCCCGCACTCTGCTGGGAATCTAGGAACGTCCAAGAACAAGCTGATGGATTGCAGCACTACTCTTTTGCCACCGGTTCCGCGACAGAGCTTGATGCCAAGTGACCCAGCAACACTTGACTCGTCGTCCGCCTCCCACGGCACCCCCACCTGGTAGCTGATCACCAGACCGATGCCTGGAGGAAGAGGAGCGTTGGGCCGCGCCCTGGGCAATGCGGCCGTGTGGACACGGGCGTGACGCCAGCATCCTAAGAGGCTTACGCCACATCTCAACACAACAAGTGGCAGAACACCTCTTGTCAGTCAGCTGCCAAGACTTCCACAGAGCACGGCCCAGACCGGCCGTGCACACCCGACGCTGCTCTCTCCCCTTGCTCTCGTCGTCTTGTGACCCGCGCCTCTTTCCGTCCTTGTTGCGTCAGGTCTGACCCACGCCCCCCCGACTCGGGTTGGCCATGGCCATGGGCTCTGGGCAAACTAGATAAGAGCACGGCGGTGGGTGGCGTCGATATATAGATGCCCACAGAGCCCACCGCGCCCTATTCCAGTTATCACCACTACACACTACCTACACAACGATCAGAACAGTCTAGACCATCATGGCCGCCGAAGTCCAAGCCCCTCACACCGCACCCCACACGGCACCTGCCAGTGAGTAGTACCACCGGCGACGGATCGAGCTGGATTCATGCTGACACACCCAGCCTCGCCCCCCTCTGGCGGCTTTATGGGACGTCTGAGGCGGTTCTCGCAGGACGTGCTGGAGAAGTTTGAGGGTCAGCCACCGAGCCCGGAGAACGTCGAGGAGCTGGTCCGGATGGGTTTCCCGCGGGGTCCGGCGCAGCGCCAGCTGAGCTTGAGCGGTAACAACGTCAAGGCTGCGGCCGAGTCGCTCGTGCACGCCGCGCACCCCAAGGACCCTAACGACGCGTACAACCACCCCGAGTGCCCGATCTGTGTGCGCGAGAAGAACAACGTGCGTATCGCCGAGGGACGCCGCCTCAGCATCAACGACGCCTTCCACCGCGTCACGTCGCGTGGCAAGACGCCCGACGAGTCGCCGTTCGAGGAAGGCGACGCAGAGGGACACGCCGCCCCCAGTGCCCGCCGCGGCTCGGTCGGCGCCATGCTCCGCCGCTCGTCGGTTGCAGAGGGTCTCCGCCGCATGACGACCCGCGACGTCGGCCGCAAGTAGTTGCGTAGTTGCCCCGCACTCCACAACCCAAAGACGAATAACACCTCCCTCTGCACCTCCCCTAGTAATTCAATGTAGTGATGTACTGTTAGCAGATGTGTCCTTGTCACAGGCTGTCGTCGAGCATGCCAATGTCGCTGATGGTGCTGAGCCCTCGGATTGCCAACTTGCTCATGCACTCTTGAGCGTGCTGTGAACATGCCATGGCGTGGGGAACCAAACATAGTCACTACGCACGCCAAGAAGACCAGTGTGAGGGGGTCAGCTGATCGCCTTGTCCCGGCTCTACATAAGCGAGGCGAATGAATGCGACACGACGTGATCCGCCTCGCTCGTCATGTCTAGCTAGCCGCCTTCATCGAGCTCCGCCCGTAGTGTGGGCCGCGAAGGAACGTCGATGGCGAGGACAGAAGTCGTTGTGGGGAGAAGCCCACTTCGAACAATAGCCCGCCCCCACGCTCGAATGACGACGGGTGGAGTTAGCCAGGAGCCGCCGCCGTTGACTCAGCTATCACTTGCGTGCTCGGCCGACTCAAAGCTTATGTTAACCTTCGCCGCTCAACGAGCGCGGGTTGTGCTGCGCGCTCGGCGCCTTCTCACGCCCCAGGCCCAGAACGTGGCGTCATATCGTTCACCACGAGATAACGCCTTTTAACCATATAACCATGGCTAGATGGTGCGATGGTGTATTAATACAGTAGATGCAGTCCAACGCACAACGGTGCGCTCGCGCCAAGCGGGGTTAGGTCCGTGCTGTCTTGTGTCTGTGCAGTGCAACTCCGAGAGGTGCGCCGCTCAGAGGACAACACTGCGATCGACTACCGTCGCACTTGACGTTTTGCCCTTCTGGGGTGATATGCACCCGACATAACCTCTGGTAGTCCCCCTGACAACAAAAGGTGAGCCCCTCCGAGCCCCGCAGAGCGCAGAGTCCATTGCTCTCACACGTGGCCGAGGCGTGGCCCGCGCCAAGGTGGGCAGGCGTAAGCGTAGCAAAGCCCAGATCTCCAGGCACTCTCGAGGACAATCGTGTTCGCTGAAGCGTCATCGATCTGGTACGCGCGTGTCTCACTCCATCGTCGCCGTGACTTGTCGTTCGCGCAGTAGACGGCTGGTACTACATTGCGACTGACTTTCCAAAAACTCGACGCTGAGAGCTATTACATGCGAAGGAAGCCATTTACGTATTGTACTGTACCCCTCCAGCGTGCAGCGTTGCGGAGAAACGCCGGAGCAAATGCACATGCGTGCCCGGTTGTAAACTGTCCTGCACGACACGAGGTTGTGCGCACCGGCGCTGCAGCCAGCTTCACTTGTGAGACTCACAGAATACTAGGCAGCAGCGCGCCTGAATGTGGCTAGCAACCTTCGATTGACGAGCGAGAACTATCATAACGCTCCAGCAGGTTCCTCAACGTGGCCTCCTTGGTCCCTCTGAACTAACAGGAGACGTCTAGCAGCACTGACAAAGACTGACACCTGACAGTTGCTGCCTCCTTGTGCGCGATGTCTTCAGCACGGCCTTGCATGGCCGCTACATTTGGCAACCAGCACGGTTGGGTCTACTGGTGAGCATCGCCCGACGCAACAACAAGAGTCGACGCGGCGGTGACAGGCGTGGGACCCGATGGCTCGGCCGCACTAGCAGCGGGGGTTGGCGCCTCACCAGCAGCGGATGTAGGCGACGCAGCAGCTGGCGTTGCACCTGCAGTCCCTGTTGCTGTTCCTTGTGCACTCTCTGGTGAAGGCGTTGGTACACCCTGTGCGCCTGTGCGGGGCCCACGAGGTGCGCCGGAACGGTCTGGTACGCGCCGACCGAGTGGGGCATGCGGCTGTTGTGGTCGCGCTGGGCCCACCAGAGGTCCGGATTTGTGTCAGTTGTTTCTAGTTCATATGTCCTGTCCTTGTCGAGGACTCGGACCCTCACGTTGGGTACGACCCCGCACAGAGCTGGATCGATTCCCGCAGCCAGCGAAAGCAGCTCGTGTGCTTTGCTACCCACGTCGACCCGGTTTTTATCCCTGCATGCTGCGCAGCCATCGTAAAGGATAAAGGGTCCTTCGGGAAGTGAGACGACCTTGCCATTGACGGAAAGCTCGACCTCCCTTCCACACCAGTTTGCTTTGTCTTCTAAGAAGTACGCTACGTCAAGCGCGACGATCCGGTCCGGTGGATAATCGGTAAGATTGGTTTTCGACAAGGTGCACGAAGGAGGGCCTTGTTCTCCATCTGCTTCTTTACAGGGACCTCCCTGGTAGTAGCTGGTGTCAGCCAGAGTATTGCCAGTGGGCTTTATTGTAGTACCAGCTGAAGCAACTCACTAAGAGGCGCCCCGAACTTGATCAAATACTGGCCGTTGAGCTGCTGCGAGGAGTGCAATCTGGAGGAA
Organism: Cutaneotrichosporon arboriforme; assembly: GCA_002335565.1. Lineage (NCBI taxonomy): Eukaryota > Fungi > Basidiomycota > Tremellomycetes > Trichosporonales > Trichosporonaceae > Cutaneotrichosporon > Cutaneotrichosporon arboriforme. The sequence continues at coordinate 160,627 of BEDW01000013.1, read as the reverse complement.
GGCTAGGGCTGACAGCATAGTCAGAAAAGTTGTCCTCTGGGTCCTTTTAGTGGGGTAGTGATTGTTATGGTTGGCTTGTTGGAGGCGCTGTTACGCTAGCTTTGTTTGGGTTTCTCCCGGCCCACTGGCGCCATTATGACTGCTGACGTGGGGTGAATTGATGAGCGCGACCTGGAACAATGGCGGTGCCTAGGCATCAGGAAGAGGATGACGAGCGACGCCGAGCGACGAGCTCGTAAGCGCGAGAGCGGGAGCGAGGCGCCGCGGAGCGGCAAAGTGATGCTGTCACGTTGTTGTGATGCCCAAGCGCCCAAGCCGTTCTCGAATAAAACCCCGCGCCCCCGTCGCAGCTGTACGCGAGCGCGACGACTGACGACTGACGGCAGAATTAACGGAAGGAATGATGGACCGTATCAGCAATGATGTAGTTTCCGTCACTCGTAATCACGCCTGTACCCGCACCATCACGCCCCAGCCCACATGCTGTACCTGCTGCACTGCACGACACTTCTAGTCGCCCATGGACTGCCTACTATTTCATAGCTTTCTTCCTACGGATTCATAGCCGCCGCACCTGGGATCAGGACTCCGGCGTCTGCTGTCAGCATTTATACAGTAGTCAACTGGGACCTAGCAGGGATGGGAAGGTTTGGTGCTCAAGATCGGCGAGAGCTGGGCCAACGCGACGCCCGTGTATTCTACGGACACACGGGTTATGGGCCGGCATCGGGCAAACTCAGTGCGGTTTACGACAAAGACTGCCTTCCTTCCGCGCCCTTCGCCTATTAATCCAAAGCTCGCTTACCTTGTCCTGCGTCGGGCTCTGTGGAATGGGTGTCAGGCGTCGCCGCCGGGTCAGGCGCTGCCGCCGGGTCAGGCGCTGCCGCCGGGTCAGGCGCCGCCGCCGGGTCAGGCGCCGTCGTGTTGTCAGGCGCCGCCGTGTTGTCAGGCGCCGTCGTGTTGTCAGGCGCCGCCGTCGTGTCAGGCGTAGCTTGGTTGCCGGCCGAGCCGGACGGCTTGTATCCCCCAAGGTTAGCTGGATATTGCCCCTTAAGGTGGGTCATGGTGTTGTCGTGATGTCGCTGTGCCCAGGTGTAGCTCGGGTCGCCACCCTCGAGCATCCAAGTGAGATCGTTGTCCAGGACCTTGACATTAACGTTCTTGACCATGCCACACGCCTCTCCTCCAGCCTCTTTAGCAAGAAGAGAGTGGGCCTTGCCACCCACATCAATCCTACCAGTTGACCTGCACCCTCCGCAAGAGTCAAAGAGAATGAAAGGTTTACCGTCTAGTTTTATCACCGTTCCGTTTACGGAGATCTCAACCTCCCTTCCACACCAGCTGGCTTTGTCCGCTGAGACCGTTTCAACTTCGAGCGCCACAACTTGGTCCATTGACTGCAGCTGTGAATACGTCAAACCTGACACTGTACACGAGGGCGATGACTGTGACACGTCACCACCATTGGGACATTCTCCCCCCGGACTCGCGAAGTATCTGCTGCGTCAGCCAATTCATGATACCCACCTTCATCCAGGCAGCATTGAATGGAAGAGGGCAAGGCCGTAAGGCCACATGAGCCACGCACGGCCAGTCTCTCAACCCCATCAGGGGCCAGCAAGACTTACACAGAGACTTCCAGAGAGCGTTCAAATGACGGTCGCTGAGCGATAGCTAGTTGTGTAAAGGCGAAGAATGATATCGTCGCCGCGAGCATGGCAAAAAGTTTCCAACTACAGCGTCTTTTGGTGTGAGCTAGGAGAAAGAAACCTTGGTGAGCGGTGAAGTCGTTTCAATCAATAGATAGTAACGGATTGTTCGAGGGGAGTCGCACCTCGCAGGCAGTGGTTATATCATTCCACATACCGAGATATGATGTGAAGGGCTGGGAAGCCGTTGATGCCCTAGGCGCCAGTTGGGGCTAGAGCAGCGGCGTCGCCATGATGCGTACCAATTGCTTCGATGTCACCATGATGCGTACCAATTGCTTCGATGTCACCATGATGCGTGCGTGCTACCCACAGCGGCTGAATAGAGAGGGTTTGTCGAATGTTGATGGCACACGGGGATAATCAACGATGGGTCGGAAGTAATGGATTGATGGCGACACAGAAATTGCTCGCATTGAGGTGACTTCCTGCTCATCATTGTCCAACCTCAGGCCTTGACTGCGCCGCTGCCCGCAAAGCGTGCGTCAAATTGCGTGGAAGCTACAGAACATGTACAGCACCCAGACATGCGTTTGGAATTATGCGAGATCTCTCTGTGCGGACGACTGGAAACGTCCCCCATACCCACAGCTTCATTTACCACCGTCCAACAACCCATGATGTTTGTGTATATTATACCTGAAGGGCACTCTTACAACATACCAAAGCATGGAAGACAGGCACCCAGTTGTGAATGGGATGCACACGCCAGAAGTTTAGGTTAGCTGGTTCACTTCCAAGAAGTACCAAATGGTCATTCTGGACCTGACTTGCCGAGCCCGTTGTGTTATCCCCCCAACGGACGCATGCTCAATTCAACTACATCAGGTTATGCATGCACATGTTATGCTATTAAGGAGACAGCAGCTGGCTTTTACAACACGCATTGGCCGCCAAGGGTTTGCAGCCGTGGTTGCTGTACAGTATGTGTTTTTACGGTGAACTGGGCAGTTCTTATGAACACTGCTGCCCGGGTGTTGTAAGGCAACTAGCTTGGGGGGCAGCCGAGCGGGGCGGTGTCTCGCGTTAATGGGGATTTGTCGACCTCTTTGGGGGCAGGCGCACCGAATAGCCGGCGCGACGTTTTCCTACCCCTTCTTGCGCTCGGGCGAGGGACTGCCGCCGAACCAATCGATACGCCCCCGCCCCGCTGCTACCGCCGTCTCAGGCGTCCAGGCGCTGTTCGGGCTCCTATACCATATTCCTAGGCGGCCGGGGGCGCTGCAGAGTCTGGCCGACCAGCAGTGGCCGTTGGGGCCGCTGGACCCGCACTCGCCGCCCTGGCGGTCGTACCACCAGCGCTCCCCCCGCCAGGCTTGTAGCCCCCAATGGTGGCATAGTTCTTGTCGTTGCGATAATTGCGGTCATGATACCGCTGTGCCCAGGTGTAGCTCTGCTCGCCGCCCTCCAGCTGGTACGTGAGGTCGTTATCTATGACCTTGAACGTCAGGCCGACCGGGTTATTCTTGCATTCATCGTCGTAGCCGAGGATTTCAAATCGAGCTTTGACAGAGACGTCTAAGAAGTTGCCTGCCTCACAATTACCGCAGGCATCGTAGACGATAAAAGGGCCCTCGGAAAACTCGACGAGGGTCCCGTTATTGAATATCTGCACTTCCCTACCACACCAGTTCTCTTTCTTCGGCAAGTCGTTCATCAGACTGACATCAATAGCCACTATACGGTTTGTGTTAAACGCTTTGAGGCCCCGACCCATTACAACCCCGCAAGATGGTGGGCCCGCCATTGATCCCTCTGACCAGCCTACTTCTAAAGGGCGACCTGGACCGGAGCACCTCTGTGCAGGATCATTATCGTAATAGCTGTAAAGTTAGCAACCGCGTACATACAGTCGTCAGCAGCGACGTGCGGCGACCGCCAGCACCACCAGGGGGGTAGAAGTCTGGGGCAAAACACACATATTTCGCACCTTGGCTCGCGCGCACGGACCTAGACTTACTGATGGATTTCTACCCCAGTACGCTCCAGGCTCGGCCGGCTCTGGGCAACGGCCAGTTTTGCTATAATAAAGAAGGGAAGTGCAGTCGTGAGCATAGCGAAGGTGAGGTGTTTGCTGCGTTGTTAGAAACCTCATTGACCAAGGTGCCGCTGGGCTGAGTCGTGGAACAAGGGCCAAGAGCTAGAGCGTCAGCGATGACAGCCGCATACTCGTCTAGCGGGTATATGACTGGGGAGCATTGGGGATTTGATGTGCGTGCCCGGAAGGATGGTGATGCCAAGCAGTGCCGATCTCGGGGGGAGCAAGTGGCAAACGAGTGTCGCCATGCGGCATGTGATGTCCTCCCTTCTAGTGATGCGAGCGAGGCTGTTCCCCTTGACGGAAACTATACATCACTGTTCGCATGCTGTGTGGCGTGATCCATCAATCCTTCTGTTTGACTGGCTCATACTTGTCCATCAGATGTCGAACCGCGTTCAGCGACCGACTTTTCCGAGACCCGACATCCTCCTTTTGGTATTGCTCCGTAGCTAGTATATTGCTAGGACTGCACTCCAGCTACCACCCGTCTCGAGCATCGGGATATCTCGCAGTTTACTGCAATTTCGCACACGTGTGGACACACAATCCATGACGTTCACCGTTTGTGAGGGTGCCGTTGGAGAATGGTCTGTGCGCCGAGGCTTTACACCAAAGTGCAGGAGCCTTAGACTCGAGCGCATGAGCATTAGTCCACCTCACCACACTGCATGATACTGGGTAGCTGCACGGCGTGTTGCAATCCCTTGATGCTTAAACTTCCTACGCGCCTTATCAGCTGTGAACGTTTCCATATCGAGGCTGTGCTGCGTAACCCGATGATCGGTGGTAAACGTATTTTGTCAGTGAACGAGTTTAGTGTTTGCAGCTGCAGGGTAGGTTGTAGTAGGATGCCACGCCAGTGGCTAAAGTTGGCAACATGCATTGCGCTCAACGCAAGCGAGCTAAGGAGGTACACATGTCTACCTCGCGGCACGCAGTGCCGTGGGATATCCAGTATCCTGGAAAAGAAGTGAGCCAGGGAGCACGTTGGGTAGCGACCGGCATCAAGCCGGCTCGGGAATCCAGTTCCCGCCGCGTACCCAGGTGCTTACTGGCAGATGGCAGAGCCGCTCAGGGTGAAGCTGCACTCGGAGGCGCAGTTGGCGATCGTCTCCCACTTGGTCTCGGTCTGGCCGGCCATGTTGCAGACCTGCAGAGCGAGGCCGTCACACTGCCACTTGCCAAAGGTGCAGGAAGCACCCGACGATGACGACGAGTCAGAGCCGCCGGCGCTGGGGACGGGCGCAGCAGAGTCGGCTGCCTTGTCGGCCTGGGCAGGAGCAGAGTCGGAAGCAGCGGCAGCCGCGGGACGGGGAGTGGGGTTGGTGTGACGGGCAGGACTCTCGGCAGCGGGGCTCTTGGCAGCGGGGGTCTCAGCGGCGGGGCTCTCGGCAGGAGTCTGGGCAGCAGAGGAGCCGTCAGCGGTGGGAGCCTGGGCGGCAAAGTTGTCGGCCTTGAACTTCTTGGCGTCGCCGTGCTGTTTGTCCGAGGACGAGGGGGTGGCCGAGGGCGAAGCCGAGTCAGACGAAGCCGAGTCAGACGAGGAGCTAGTCGAGTCGTCCGACGACGGGGCGGGAGCGGGAGGAACGAGGTCCGACTCGGAGCCTTGGTTGGCGGCGCCGCCCTCAAGCGAGGCGCTGAGGTTGTTGTCGATAACCTTGACGGTGATGCCCTCGGGGTTGTTGCCGCACTTGCCGTCGTCCGAGGCGGCGACGAAGGCCTTGGCCGAGAGGTCGATGATGTTGGCCGAGGCGCACGCGGCGCAGCCGTCGTAGAGGATAAAAGGCCCCTCGTCAATGGTGATCTGCTTGCCGTTCTTGAAGAGCTGGACCTCCTTGCCGCACCACTTGGCCTTGTCGTTAGACATCATGTCTATGTTCATGGCGACAATCTGGTTCGAGTGGTACTGGTCGAGCGTCTTGCCAGTGCCTTCTGTGCAGTAGGGCATGCCCGAGTTGATGCCAGAGGTGACGGCCCAGTTCTGGGGGAAGGGGCCGTTGTTCTGCGCACCGCAGACGTCGCCGCCAGCCACATCGTAGTAACTGAGTGGTCAGCCATCTGTCCAAGCAGCATTGTGGGAATATGTGGATCTGTGTGCAGTGGAGCAGAAATAGACGCGTCAAAGAGGTCCAACATTGCAATTGTGCGAGCAGGTGCGCGCGTGAACAATTGGGTGTATGGGTGTGCCAGGGACGTGCGCGTGGTGAAATGTGAGCGTGGCTTGGGCCGGAAATAGCCAAATTGGGCGGGACGTGACCACCACCGCACGCACCCTCGGCCGGTCGCGCGTCGGGCGAGGCCATGGCATATGGCAGTCTCGCGACTGGGCGACCTTCACCACACACCAAGCCAAAGGAGGGAGAAAAGGAGAGCGTGAATCAAGACTTACACAGTGGCACGGTAGTTGGAGCCCTCGAAGAGGACGTTTTGGGCACGAGCCAGCGCGCCGAGAGCGATGAGAGCAGTTGCGTAAAGCATTGTGTTTGAGTTTATTGTCGCGTTTGCGAAGTTGTGAATGAGGGACCGAGGGAGAGGCAGAGAGGGTGATTGCTTTCAGAGAGCGTGTTGGGGTTGTCAGTGACAAGAGACTAGCTCGATGTGTTTGACGACGATGAGAGGATGGGAGAGAACAAGTTGCAGACGCTCCTGGCGTTGACAGTCTGTTCTTTATAGAGAATGAGGGAGAGTGAGGTGTCGTTAGCGAACGGCCAAGCGAGAGAGGGATGATGAGAGAGAGGAGGTCTTGATGGGATGAAGAAGAGGAAGAGGAGAGAAGAGAGAGCAACGAGATGAAATACAGAGAGGCCCACCACCCAACACACACACACACGAGAGAGGGAAGGTCAAAGCGGTCGACGCGGCTCACCAAGCTCCTCACCTTCCTTCCTCTCCTTCCCTCCATCACACAGGCACACAAGCACACACGCGCGCTGCCCGTCAGCCGTCAGGGCACACATCAGGGACACCCAACCGAATGAGCACAATTTTAACTCCGTCGTACCCCCAATTTGAGCTAATTCAGGGTTTTGACGTACAAAGGCCCTGGCTTCATGACTTTGATCCTGATTTAGGGCTTTACATCACCTCTACCCGAAATACACTTGAAGGCATGAGAGCAGAGAAACAAAAGAATTCAGGATCCTTTAGCCTACAGCGCGTTTGGCGCTACAGAGCACACCTTCCCTCGCATTCAACCCACCAACATTAGGAGAGGAGTGGGGCATTACACTTGCTAATTACCATTTCGAGCTGTCTGTTACAATGACCCCTACACTTTCCTCTCTTTCGGGTTGAACAAACACAGTTGCTGGTTCGTTCATGGACATTGTTACTGCGTACGCTCGATATCTTGCCCAAACGAGCAGTCATATGTTTGTTTGTCTTGTCCCATGACGATGGGCGATGATCACTACGACTGCTGCTGCTTGTACATGCCAGAGCTCGCGTCCTTTGAGTCTGGCTGATCGCCAGAGCCCTAAGCCGTCACCTCCGCGGAATGGGCAGCCTCCGTGGCTGCTGCTACCACCACCATCACAGCTCGTGCTCGTGCAGCAATGGCACCGAAGCGGAGTCTGGTCGAGCATCATGCATTCGTGGCCTGTGCGGTCTCTCAGCTCTCAGGCGCCGTCGGCCGTCGGCCGTTAGCCGTCAAAGCTCATGGACACCCCGAAATGACGTTCACCCCAGAATGTCGTTCAGTCAGCGGCCCGTGGCTTGCGAAAAACGGCCGCTTAGCAAGGTCGGAGTGGGCGCCAAGCGCTTTAAAACGGCCTACAGCTTCGGCTGCAACGCCGCAGCATGTGTTCAGCACAGACCCCGAGCGCCCGAGCACCAGCGCACCAGGCCTCTGGAAATTGCCCGAGACGAGGAACACACAGTCTCGCCAGTGCGTTTCCCCCCACCTAGTTTGGGCAATCTCGTTAATCCAGGTCTAAGGTCAATGGAGGTACCCTCAAATGCAAACAAATTTCTTTCCGAAGCCCTCTGGCGTGCCTCGGGCCTCGGACCCAAACAACCCCGCGACTGTATCGGGACAGAGGTAACGAGAGAGCAATCAAGCCGTGCATGTCTGAGCGGATGTGAAGGACCAAGGTCCTCAAAGCGCACACGGACCCTTCAACAGAGTGGGTCTGGGCTCGGTTCCAACATCAATACTCCACAAAAGACCATGGGGCCAGACCGGCCATAAGCGCTACACGAGACAGACAGCTTAACCAAAGCGCCCATGTCATGCTGGCTAATGCATCCAAGTCGTGGATTGGGGGTGATTGTAATGGCCGACGTCTTGGCCTGACACTCGGCAATGGCGATGGCGTTCTGGAGCGTAAGCCGAGGCCGCCGATACGCGCGACCCCATTCCGCTGGCGGTTATCTGGGGTCTCGGCGTGCAATGTCACCACTTCGGCGACATGATTGTGCCGCCATCTTACCCCAGCGCAGCAGACTCCGGCAATCTCGACATTACTCCAGCGTCAGTGGCGCTGCCAAGCCATAGACATGCAATTGAGCTTCGGGGGCAGGATGACGCTGGCCTGTTCGGCCGTGTGCAAATCTGTCCTGGTTGTTGCAGGTAGCAGACGTGCAGCGGGAGGAAGGACGGCGAAGTAGGAGGCCTTTGCAGACAAGATGTGACCATAGCACCGGTGATGCCATCAGCCCACTCGCCCAGTCGCCCAGTCGCCCACGTCGAGGGAGTGACGAGCCCACCGTAGGAATGAGGACATGGCAGCATGTGCTTCAGTGAAGCGAGCACCGCTCCACGACGAAGCGAGCGGGGCAGGGTGTCTCATGATATCCACACGATTCTTTCTGTCTCCTCCGCCGTTGCGAGCACTGGGGATCCCCGTGGCCCCGGGCAGCAGTCCCCCGCTTCCACGTTGCTTTCGATTACGCCACGGCGGGGTAGGGTGACAGAGCCGCCAACCGCGGCCTGTTGCAAGGTGCAATGTTTGCCCTTCTAAAACCCATGCATCGGTACACGCCGTCGAGAGACATAAAGCGGTGACGCAACCCCGCGTCGGGCGCGTCGTGGTCGCTACCACGCGCCGCGTCCGAGACGGAAGTGACAGACACGGCGGGGCCAGCCCCGCCGCCTTCCCTCGAAACTCTGCAGCGCGAGGTCCCCTACCACTGACGCATATGACGTGTCGGCAGCGGCCTCTTCCCATCTAATGCTACCTTTAGAGCTCAGCTTCGCGCGCGGACGTGCGAGGACGAATGGATGCGTCGCCGTCCTCAGGTGCACGATAGCTTCACCGATCTCCCGCTGCTAGCACCGTGACTCCAGCTCGACCAGTCTGGCCCGTTTCGTTTCCACCTCGTCTACGGACGTGGCTGTGTCATGCGCCCCGTCGCAGCACGTCACGCCTATGAACCACGCGGCGCCAGAGTGTACAAGGTGACACTCTGCAGACCTTCCTGTGTCGTCCATGAAGGTTCTTCCGCTTAGGCGGCATCGTCAACATCAAAGGCCAAGTTCCAAGGGCGACTGCCAGTTTTGACAACGCTTCTTTTGGGGACTCGTCACGCTGGGGGTTGGTACCTGTGTCCGCATTATTCTCACCCATCATTCATGACCATGGGACGGGCCACGGACCACGCTCGAGTCGCAAGTGGTCCAAAGCTGCGTCCTTTAAGGTGCGTTTAGGTGCCATATCCCATTCTCTCCAGAGTATGGACACTCATTGTCCGACGGGAAGCTCAGTTGCAAGGACGTCTGGTCGCTTCCACCACAAGACTTCACTGACGTGGAGGGGAAGCATGTACCCTGCACTGGTCATCAGCCCGGCTAGCCAACATTGCAAACTGATGGCCTCGCCAGGCTCCAAAGAGAGAACGTCCTATTTCGTGCGGGCCGTGTTCCTTCGGGGCCCGCTGGGCCAAATTGCCACCGGAGGTCAACATCAGCGATGAAGGGGAAAGCCTAGAAGATGGCCAATCGTCAGATCAGCTCCGGCAATCCATTGTGGCGGAGACTGGGTATAACAGCTGAGAATGCCCCATCCCACTCCGCCAAACGGATGCACACTGCCAAGCTGATCCACAAGGGGGTTCCCCCTATTAAGCCCAGCACACGGGGTCTCGTGGATCGGCAAAGTAAGTGTCTAGCACCAATCGCTCAGGCGACCTCTGCGCGCAGTGGCGCAGTGGGCCGATGTACCTGCACATGCGTACTCGCGCACAGGCCAACTCCGGTGGCGGCGAGGCACCGACATGCGGTGCGGCAACGGGCAACGAGGCCGTGGCACGCGAGCACGCTCGTACGGCCCACAAGCTTGCCAAGATAATTGTTGTACCGCCAGTCAACGGCCGTAAAGGCGAGGGTTGTGAAGCAGAAATCGACACATCACATACCGGACAAGTCAACTGACTGGTCCGAATCCGGTGCCATGCCGAAGGAACGGAGACCGACGTCGAAGGACGTGGCTGCGTGCCGCGGGTGGGTTCCAGGACATGCATAATCAGTATCTCTTGTGCGCCAGTTCGTCAGTGTCGCTCGCGCGTAGGACCGCCACAGTGGCGTCAGACCAAGGTTGAGACCTGTCGCGCCGCTCGTCCCACAACGACAAGCCACGCACAGGTTCGCGCACCCACACCCGACCTCGTCCCCACACGTGCATGTGGTACCGAGCCCGCAAGGCTCGAGACTTGCTTGGTGTGCTGCGAGATGATCGAATAACTCGCCCCAACCAAAGCAAACACGCCGGTCCGTGCACGCGTCCGTGCGCGAGGGGCGCTGCTATACTGCTATCCCATCAAGTCCGATCGAGATGTCATTCCTCGCGTAGCACTTGTCTCTGTCACGGGGTACGCTTCTGCGTGCGCTGAACACCGGTGTGGGCTGTGCTTCCATGCCTTGACCGCGCGTCAGTGTTGGCTTTAAGCGTTGCGATGAAATTGTGAGCGGGAGGGCCGGGTTGGATGAACAATGGAGTTGGGTCGGGCCATTTTGCGCAGGAACAGGTTGCCGTATCGGGACAGACACACACCCAATGTGGCCGGCGGCCGGAGTATTCTGTGGGTCAGTGGGTCAGTAGTGGTGAGTTGGAGTATTACCATGAGGACGCAGGCACCACTTTGCCTGTAACTCTGTTGGATTGCTCGCGGCAAGAGTAACAGACACATGAGTAGCTGCTTATGCAGCGCTCTCCAATGGAAGTGGGAGAATGGTAAGCACAGACAATAAGTACAAGTCAGCGATGTGACTGTGTGGGTGGTGTTTTGTATGCGAGAAGTGTTTATGACGCAAGGAGCAGCTGCAGCATGCAGCTGTGGGTGGTCAGATTTGATTCCGTGTGTTGGTGCCCACTCTGCTCTGGTGGCTCATGGCTCACCTTTGACGAACCACCCACCACCTAATCGGCCCTCGACATCGACCGACACCGTGCACACCTCTCACTCGTCGTCGGCCCGTGCATTACCCACACGAACTCAGACCAACAACTCTGTCACGACCTCCTCTTACTCTCCCCCTCCTCAACGCCTTCACCCTCGCCCTCGATAGGATTCCTTGTATTAATATCGGTCGGCGATCGGGGAGACGAAAGCAGGGGATACACAAACGCCACGGCGGTCATACCGACACCCACAACCACAACCACAACCACAACCACAACCAAACCCACTTCACACCCTCACCTCGTGCACACACCTTGTTCTTACCTCTGCGTCTCTCTCTGTCTCTCTTAACCTTTGACGTGTGAGTCACCCTCCTCACGCTCCGTCGAGCCCGAGTTCTTTTGTTCCTCCAGACACCATCATCTCGCCAGCACTACGGCTGCCAAGCCCTCCATCCAACGGCCTCACATTGCCTTTGTCACACCACCTTGCGGCGCCGTGTGTGTGTGTGCGCGTCCCAGCCAGCGTCCACGGCCTTCTTTGCCGCTCACCGTGCATCCCCATCTGCGTCTGCATCTTCACATTCTGACCGCGCTCTCCAGGTTACCCCTCTCAAGCTCGCCGGCCGGCGGTTAAAGTGGTGTGCCATCGATCCATTTTGACAGACATCGTCGAGCAACCAAACATCCATCCACCACGTCTCGGCCTCCCCCCGACCTCGACACGGCGCCTAAGCGAGATCTCGAGCGCAGTGCTGTGACATCTCAACCTCATCTTTCCGCATCTGTCAACCTTCCATTCTCCCTCACTGCTCCATCCCCTTGACCATGGGTGGGTGTATGTCCAAGGACACGACGGCGGTCGAGCCTAGCCGCAGCGCACCGCCAAAGACGACGCCAGCGCCAGCAGCTGCCGCCGCGAATGTGCCAGCAAAGGCTGCGGCCGAGCCAGCAAAGGCAACGCCCGCAGCCGCGACGTCCGCAGCCGCGACGCCCGCAGCTGACGGCGCGGCCGGTGCGACCGGCGCGGCCGAGACTCCCGCCGCCAACGGCACCGCTGCTGCCAACGGCACAGCCAAGAACGAGCAGGGGCTAGCCGCGGCGTTGATGAACGCGCCCCCTTCCGAGGCGGCGGCCGAAACGACGAACCGCAAGGGAAATACCACGAGCAACCAGATCGACAGGCAGCTTGACGACGACCAGAGACGGATCAAGAAGGAATGCAAGATCCTCCTCCTCGGTGGGTACTGATCGTTTTCAGCATGTGCTGACCGACGCAGGCTCTGGAGAGTCTGGCAAGTCGACGATTGTCAAGCAGATGAAGATTATCCACCAGAACGGGTACTCGAAGGAGGAGCTGCTGGCCTTCAAGCCTGTCATCCACAGCAACGTGCTTGTGTCGGCGCAGGCGCTGGTCATGGCCATGCGGAAATTGGGTGTTGACCCGGAGGACCCCACGAACCGAACATATGCCGACCGCATCCTCGAGTACAAGATGGACGAGACGGGTCTCATCTCGCCGGACATGTTCAATGCCATCGAGGCGCTCTGGCACGACCCCATCATCCCCGTCGTCATGGACCGCTCGTCCGAGTTCTACCTCATGGACTCGGCAACATACTTCTTCTCCAACCTGGACCGCGTCGCCTCGCCAGATTACATCCCAAGCGAGAACGACGTCCTCCGTGCCCGAACAAAGACGACGGGTATCAGCGAGACCCGCTTCAACATGGGCCAGCTGAGCATCCACATGTTTGACGTCGGTGGCCAGCGCAGCGAACGGAAGAAGTGGATCCACTGTGAGTTGTACAGTGGGCACGGGAGGGGCGCCGCGTACGACTCTGTGTAGAAGCAACTGGGCGCGACAGTGTGCGAGTGTGGAGGTCACCGGGCTCCACAGGCGCTGCTCGCGGCGCCCGCCTCGCTATGAGGTTGCTTCTGCGACTTGCTTCTCAGGCCCACACCCGCACCCACACCCGCCGAGTACGGCGTACTGACGACAGGCTTCGAGGCGGTCACATCGATCATCTTTTGCGTCGCGCTGAGCGAGTACGACCAGGTGCTGCTCGAGGAGAACGGCCAGAACCGGATGTCGGAGTCGCTCATCCTCTTCGAGTCGGTCATCAACTCGCGATGGTTCCTCCGGACCTCGGTGATTCTGTTCCTCAACAAGATTGACATCTTCAAACAGAAGCTGCCAAAGGTGCCCCTCGAGAACTACTTCCCCGAGTACACTGGTGAGTGCGATGCAGGCGACAGTGCTAGCGCGCCTCGGGATATCTGTACGATTATCCGGGCTGGCAAAATGGCTGGTCTGATCCGAATGGAGGCACCGCCCTCAATAATGGGCGACGATGCCATCTTGAGCGGGGTGGCTGGCACATGTGCGACACGTGCACGTGTGTCACGCCGAGTCGTACTCTGCATAACGCGCCCTACTTTGTCCCTTTACCAGACTGACATGCAGGTGGCGCCGACATCAACAAGGCGGCCAAGTACATTCTGTGGCGGTTCACCCAGACGAACCGGGCGCGCCTGAGTATCTACCCACATCTGACACAGGCGACAGACACGTCCAATGTGAGTTTATGCGCGCAAAGTGACCCTTGTTGACAACAGATTCGTCTCGTGTTTGCGGCAGTCAAGGAGACCATCCTGCAAAACGCGCTGCGTGACTCGGGTATTCTATAATCCCCTCGAGAGCTCGACGGCCGTTGCTGCGGCATCACAACCCACAACCCACCACCTCACAACACCACCAACTACCACCACTAACATTTATTCGTCTCATACTTTTGGCCCCACCCCTTGTCCTGTGTCCCGTAGTCGTGTCAATACCATATGATGCACCGGTGTGTCTGAGCCGGGAAGTGGGAACGCCTGCTGGAGCCAAGCACGGCTTCCTAACCTCCGATAATCGCGTAAGTGGGGTCTATGGGCCTTGTGAATTCCCGTGATTGCGGAGTGATGGAGCACGAAGCGACGAGCATGGCGGGCTTGGCCGCTGATTAGCCGAGAGTCGAGTCGCTGGCCATTTTTCATTGTATGCATGCAAGATGTAAATTAGTGCGGAGTGGCGGCACTGAGGAATTAATGGCTGGCGGAAATGTACGGCGAGAGGTATGTGCCACAAGATGCGGCGTTCTCTGACGAACGTGGGAGGGAATGGATGAACGGAGCGGCGATACGGGAGCCGGCCGGCGGATGGCGGAGGCGCGGTTGCCGGCAATCTCAACGACAGCGTACGGAGCGTGCGGAGTGTGCGGAGGGCAACGGCAACGGAGGGAGAGGTCGTGGAGGGCGCGGAGCGCAGCGGAGATGTCATGCACTGCCAAGCCATCATTGCTGTACTTGTTGGGACATGGGACACACGACGGACATGTGGGGGCCTGCCCAGCCTAGGCCGGGCGTAATCGCGTCCGTGGTTTGTGTCGGGTTTGTCGCTGCGGACCCGATGCACCGTTCCAGCTCACGTCATCTGTGAGCGCGTCAGCAGTTATTCATTGTTCGCCATTTAATGGGGCAGGGACGGGTGTCGCGTGCATGCAATCCCAAGAGGTAGCGGCTAGCGACGTGCCAACGGCCAGAACCGCCGGCTGTGCACGACAGACATGGCGGGCGGGGCTTTGCTTCGTGACGAGCGACGACGCGCCATGGGAAAAGGCGATACGCGACGGCGATGGTCTGTGTGTGCCAGCCACACATACGCACACGCCGCGGCGGTGCACCCTGCCCCGGCCGCGGAAACTCGGATGAATGCCGACTTCCCCGACTTCCCCGACGCACGCTTGTTCTCTGGCACGGCACATGGCACCACGGTGTACTGCCGCCGGCGTGATGGGCTCGGCCGGCCTGGGAGGTATCGCGACCTGGCGGGACTGGCTTCGCGGCCCCGCCCAGACTCCGAGGCACCGCCCAACTCGCCTCATCCAGCACCACTCTGGGATATGGCTAATAGCTTACTCCTCTGGGGTCGACATTCCACCGGCCACTACCGAGGCTGCCCCCAGGACAAGGGGGGTGCAGCGTGGACACCGCCTGGGCAGCGAGGTTTGGTAGACGCTCCATTCGGGCCGACCTCGGGTTAACCATTGGTCGGCCGCTATGACCGCTCTGGCGCCGCCCCTGTCGGTGCCGTCCACGGCCATACCTGTACCGGTCGCGTGGCGTATCGGGGGAATCTATGGCTCCGCTGGTTGGCTGATGAAAAGCAAACAAGGCACAAGGTCCAAGAGGCAAGAGGCAAATTATGTTGGGGCTTGGGGCATGCACGATTTACCTGAACACCTGAGAAAAAAAAAAGCGGGTCATTGTCGTCGGGACCTTGCCACAGTGATCTGCAAAGAACGATGAACAGATTTTCACCCTCTGCTGTTGTGCCGCGGACAGGTCTGGAGAGTGGCCCGTGTAGCCGTGTAGCCCCTAACCAGCCCAAGATCTGGATCCAGTCGTGAAGGGGGCATGTCCAAAGCCGCAAGCAACAGCAGTACCCAGGTTCCTGACGCCTCCGGGCTCCCGGCAGATCGTCGCCGCAAAACACTGTCGAGCACGAGAGGGTTGTGCGTTGTGTTCTGTGCGGCAACAGCCGGTCTTTGGCCCTGGGGACGTCTAGGAAAACAATGGACAATGGCGATCCCCGGCGGCCCGATGCCAACGACCCAGACACAAGAGTCCGGCCCACGCCCACGGGCGTCCACGGCGCGACCCCGGCCGCAGACGCCGCAGAATTGCCACTGGCCCGACGTCGAGGGGGAAAGATTAGACGACAGACGTATCTGCATTGTCGGACAAGACCAAAACACCAAAAAAAAAAAACGAAACCTAGTCGTCCCAACAACATCCACAACATCTGCGTCGGCCTCCTTTCTACCTTTTACTACATCATCTCACCTCCCCCACTTGAGTGTTGATCTGTTCTCTTGTTGGCCACTTGTCGTCGTCGTCGTCGTTGTCGTCGCGCGTCTGTCATCGAACACCACCCCGCCCCCACCCACCACCACACGCCACTGCACCTCCAGACTCGGAGCCACCACCCCTGGACACATCCCCCCACTCCCACCATCACACCTCCACGCTTATCGCAATCAGGCAGCAATCAGCAATCACCACTACCACCACTACCACCACCACGACCACATCTCTCCCGCTCAGTCGCCCCACCTGCACTCTTCACGCAATGAGCGGCAGGCGCGACTCTTCATCGGGCACCACGACCCAGCGGCGCAGCCCAACGTCGCGCAACGCATCGGGAGGGCCTACAAAGAGCCTTCGATGCGTCTTTCCCGGGTGCGGAAAGGTGTTTACACGCAAGGTGAGTAGCGCCAGACGTCCTATGCCAGCTGGGCACAAGAGCATCCCACAACTGCGCCCAACTGCTGCATAAGCGTCTCAGCGATCATTGCAACCTCCTTTGGCCATCGCTGACGCCCAGGACCACTTGATACGCCATGCAGCGAACCGTGAGTACCCCAGTCCCCCAACGATACACCACTGGCCAGTGCAAAAACCTGTTCACACTGTGGGGCCAGCCTCCGAGTCTAGCGAGCTGCATAGGAGTGCAGAGCAGAGTTGCCTCTGCTTTGCCTTTCAAGCATGGTGTCGCTTGTTAGCTTGGAACTTGGGTTGGCCGGGAAACCCCGGCCATTCCAGCCTCTGCTTTGGGCCGGAATGGCATGGGCCGCGGTCCTTTGCCTGGGCGGATTTTGCCGCCACCACCACCGCAGCGCCAGGTTTTGCACATGCCTCCCTTGTCCAGATCTCGGTTCGCTTTTCCAGACGCTGACACTCTCTCCCGCTCTCGCTCGCTCTATTACATGCCGAACGATGATCCTCCTCCCCTTGCACATGCACATTCCGCCGTTATCCGCCACTTCCCTGCCAAATGCGGAAACGACAATCTAGACTCGCAACCAAACTTCCACTGCACTACCTGCGGGCGCAGCTTTCAGCGCCTCGACTTGCTGCAGCGCCATGAGCGCCGACGGATCTGCGATGACGAGCGGTATCCAAAGCGGATGAGGTCAAGTGCTGCGCCGCGTACAAGCGCCAGCAACCCCCCAAGTGGAGCGGTCGCGTCGTCTGCCGCAGCCCAGGGACCAGTTGACCACTCGTCCACCTCCAGCGCAGACTCGGCCGGGGTCGCGATGCCACCACCCTCCCCTCACGCGATGCACCAAACACAGCATCCATACCACTACGCACACACCCATCCCGCGAGCCACCACTCGAGCTCGTCACATTCGGTTGCGTCGTCGCACATGGTGCCGATGCTTGACCCTGCGATGCTTGACCACCTCGCCGCCGACGGCACTGTACCGCACGGTGCGCCACCGGGCGCCGCGCCAGAGTTTGACATGGCGCCGACGGGGCCAGTCGTCCTCGAGCCCCAGCAGACCGACTTTGGCTTTGGTCTCTGGCCCCCAGATCCCTGGGAGGTTCTGCTGCATGACTCTGTGGCGCCCGCGCTGTGGGACCACAAGACGGCGCCTGTGCAGGACACGGCGTTCGACTTTGACGAGTTGCTGCATGGGCCTACGCGCGCGCAGGAGAGCGCCGAGCGCGGCGGCTTGATCGGGCATCACGGACATGGCCACGGACACGGCCACAATGCGGGCGCGGGCGTTGGAGGGGGCGAGATGCGCGAGGTCAGCGACATGCTCCTTGCGCGCTTAACGACAAGCTATCCCGTGAGTCTGTGAGCGCAGCGCAGCGCGGGCGCGCGGGGCGCGTGCCAGCACAGCTGAGCGCGCTGCGAGCGACTCGGCCGCGAGCGCACACTCTCTCGACGGCACCGGGGCTGACACCTGTCAAGCCCACGCACCAGCTCGCATGAGCTCGAGCATGAGTGCTGCCCGCTGCTGCGCTGCCTCTTATCACTCGCTGGCACGCGCGCGCCGGCTAGCTTTCCAGGTGGCTGGCCCCATCGCCACGCACCCCGCCGCGCGCGGCGCACCACCGTGCGTCAAGCCGTCAACGGCCGCCAAGTGGCCACCTGGAGCTGTCCGGCTGACTGCCAGGAATTCGCCATGACGCTCCCGGAACTCGACGACGCGCTCGACCTGTACTGGGCGCATGTAGCCCCCTCCTTTCCCTTCATTCACAAAGGCACTTTTGCCATCGACTCTGTCCCGCCCGAATTGGTCATCATGATGGCCATTACCGGCGCCGTTCGCTCCCCCGCCCTCGTTCCCGATAGTGCTGGCCGCCCTCCGCGCCAACAACGCCGCGACGACCGCGCACTCGTGCGTAGCATCCGTGCCAACCTCGTCAAGGACCGCTGCGGCCTCAAGATGGAGCTTGCGACGCTGCAAACCTACACTCTGTGTCACGTGTACGACGTGTGGCACGGCGACACCGAGTCGCAGTTTGTCGCGCAGATTATGTGGCCCGTTGTCGTGGCCCACGGCCGTAAGCAAGGCATTGGAGTTTCAGGCGGCGACGTGCCCGAGGGCGACGGCGCAGCGGCGTGGGTCGCCTGGGCCAAGGACGAAGAGCGCCGCCGCGCCGCCTACGCCATCCTCTTTATCGACACGCAAATCAGCGCGTTCTGGTCGCAGCATCCGAGCCGGCAGCTCTCAATCTTTGCGCACAACCTGCACATGCCGTGTCCTCGCGCTCAGTGGGACGCGCTGAGCGCCGCCGACTGGGCACGCGCACGCCAGGCCGCCGCTGCCGACCCTCCCGAGCGCCCCATGCGTATGAGCCGCCACGGCTTTCTCCCCGGGCTCCACCCCGAATTCCAAGTATCCACCGTGAGCGAGGGGTACTCTTCTGCCGTTCTCGCCGCGCTCGCTGCCGACGGTGCGCCGCCCATCAAGGTAGACTTGGACAACGCGTTTGGCGTCGCCATGGTGCTTAGCGGCCTCGTCGCGATCGCCTGGGACTGCCGTACGCGCGGCGGCATGGGGATCCGGTTCCGCGACGGGACCAAGCACTGGCGCTCGATTGTGCTGAATGCCGTGGTGACGCTGCGCGCGGCACACGAGCTCGTGTCGGGCCATTTACCCGGCTCGGTCGAGTCGCGCGACCTGCGCGACTCGCTTGCAATCGGCATCATCTCGATCCTGAGCGACATTCCCATGCTACAAGTCGCCGCGGGCGCGTCCAACATTTGCGGCGCGGCAATCGGTCCAAAGCAGTATGCAGACTCGAAACGGCGTTTGCGCCTGTGGGTCGCGACGCAGGACGCTTGGACGTGCCTGTGGCAGAGCGCGCGGTACCTCCGCGAGGCGCTGCTCGCCGACTGGGGGCTGTACTCGCCCTGGGCCGTGTTCCTCACCACGCTCGTGGTGTGGGCGTACGGCGCAGCGCTCAGCGACGACAGGCACTACCCGTCGCAGCGCGCGTCCGAGCACCCCCAGTGTGCGGCGGCCGCCACCGCCCTCCTCGACGGTATCTATGCGTCGCCTACGCGCGTCGACGCGCTCGACGTCGGCGTCGCCGATCTCCTCGTCACGGCAGCCGCCCGCCTCGAGGCACTCGGACAGCCCATCGACCGCGACAACGCCATGCTCCTCCTCCGCCTCGGCAAGCGTGCCTAGCCTATTCTCTTCTCCCCATAGTTCCGGCACGGACTCTCTGTATCACCGCATCCATGTACTGTAGATTTTGGGCCAGATGTTATGCAGTATACTAGTAGTACCTTTGCGCGGGGCGTGTAGATGTGGTTGCGTCAAGGGTTTTACTCAACAGGCGAGCACGCGCACCCCACCGCTGCCACATCGCTGCCACGGAGGGGTTCGTGCCAACTAGCCAGGCCATCCCCAACACATCTAGTCCGGCCGTTTGTCGCAGGCCGGTCCCTGACGCATTGCAACGATTGCCTTCATCCCTGCCCGTGGACGTTGCAACTAATGTACATGAGTGAATGCAGGGTATCTATGCTATGTTATGGGATGCGACTAGGCCTGGGGCTTGAGCTTGGACTTGTCATTGGTCTTGGACCTCTCTTTCGACTTGGACTTGGACTCGCCTTCAACCTTCGACTTGTCTTTCGACTTGTCTTTCGGCTTGTCTTTCGACTTGTCTTTCGACTTGTCTTTCGACTTGTCTTTCGACTTGTCTTTCGACCTGTCCTTCGACTTGTCTTTCGACCTATCCTTGACACTCTTAGCCGCCTTATCCTCGCCCTTGTCGCGCTGACGTTTCCTCTCCTGGCCGTCCTTATCTTTACGCTTTTTGCCGGCCGAGTCAGCCGCTTCGGCAGCCTTGGCGCGCGCGACGCTGCCTCTTTCCTTCTCGCGGCTCTCGCGACGCAGGCGCCTTTGCGCACGGCGGACCTCCCTGTCCTTCTTGGACGCGGCATGCGCGCCGTCCTCGGCCTTGACGGCGGCCTTGGCTGCGCGCCGAGCTTCGCGGCGGGCCCGTCGCGCGGCCTTGTCCTCTCCGTCACGACTAGCCTTCTTGCTCTCCTTCCGCTTTGACTTCGCGGCGCGCGGCGCCTTGTCGTCCGTCTCGGCACTCCCCTCCTCGTCAATATCCATGTGTGCCGTAACCACCGCTGCTGCGAGCACGCCGGCGCCAACGGCCCTCGCCGGGGGCACGCTGCCGTCCGCGAGCTGCGGCGGCGGTGATGGCGGAAGTGACCTTGGCACGGGGGTAGTTTCGAGCTCGTCGTCGTCGTCGTCGTGGTCCGACACGGGCGCGCTCGGCGCAGCCTCGTACCCGCTCTCGCCTGCCTCGTCCTCGCTAGGGCGCGGCGTGTGCTCGGCACTCGCGGCCGTGCCCCGGAAGAACCCAGAGTACAGCTTTCGTCGTGCAAGTTCACGCCCGCTCCGCGCCGCGATGGTGAGTTTTGGCGGCGCCGGAGCCGACGTCGTTGGCGTAGATGCACCAGAGCTCGCGGCCGACGCGAGCGACGCCGCGGTCGACGCAAAGATACTGCTGTCAGGACTAGCCCCGGGGTTGTGTAATATGCGTCGAGATTGTTGCCACGGCTAGCCCGTCGCCACAAAGCCTACACCGACTCGGCATGACGACTACTTCACGCGCCTCGCGCGCCTCGCTGCGCTCGGGAGTGCTAGGTACGCTCGCTCGACTCACTGGTCCCAGAACGGCACGGCCTCGTCGCGGTCCTTGCCTATCCCACTCATGGTCTTCTTCTGCACGACCGGCAGGGGCCGGGTCGCGTGCCCATGTTTGAGCGCTACCGTCAGCCACTACAGCCGACCACACACTAACCGGTCCCCTTGCCCTTCCATCCCTGCCGGACGAGGTGGTCGTGCGGGCTGAAACTCGACGCCTTGGGCATGTTGTTGTATCTGGTGTGTGGTGACGACAGGTGCGAAATTCTCATGTGGAGGAGAGATAGGCAGGCCAAGCAGGGATGAGCCTGGCACAAAGTTAAGTGGAGTAACCACCACGTGGGGTTGCGTCAGGCTCTTACACCAGCCTCCACTTACGAGTCCACCAAGACCGAAGCAACTGACAAAAGTCAGCAGTGGCGACCTTGCTGCTCTCTCTACATCTTTCAACTATGCCTGTACCCGTACAGCCCGCGACCGACGCCCCCGTGTTTCCCGCGCTGACGCGCGCAGCGGTAGATGCCGCGCGCACGTCGGCGTGGTACGACACGTTTGAGGACCTGACGATTCCGACGGTCGTGATCGACATCGACGCATTAGGCGAGCGCGCAGCGTTCCTCGAAGCAAGTGACAACTGCACTGCCCCAGGCTAACCACAGTGGATCGAGTCCGAGTCGATCTTTATCCCGGAGGACTCGCATTTGAGCGGCACAGCGCCGCCTCCGCCGCCACAAGGCGCGCCAGTGTTCCGCCTGCCCAAGCTCAACGCCGCGATTCGCGCGGCCATCGAGCGTTTCGGCGCAGTCTTCCCAAAGCTCAACTGGACAAGTCCGCGGGTAAGATATAGTGCGTGGACGATATCTGACGCCAGGACGCGGCATTCCTCCTGCCGCAGGGACATGGCCCGCTGCACTGCACGTCGCCGGCCGACGTCTACCTTCTTCTCAAGAGCAGCGACTTTGTGCAGCACGACCTCGACCCTGTGCGCGCGTACGCGGGCGTTCCCGAAGTGGACACGCAGACGCCAGACAAGATTGAGCTTGTGCTCAAGCGCTACGAGACGCAGATGAACCCGTCGCGCGAGGTCCGCTGCTTTGTCCGCGACGACATCTTGTTGGGTAAGCAAGGCATTACCGCTCTGCGCTAACCCCCGTAGCCATTTCGCAGCGCGACACCAACTTTTACGAGCACTATCAGTCGCCGGAGGAGCAGAACAAGGTCGTCGAGGCGGTGCGCGAGTTCTTCGAGGACGAGGTCCGCGACAACTACGCAGGTGCACCGAACTGTGAGCTTTGGCACAACAACGGCGTGGCGCTGATGGCAGACGTGTTTGACCTGTACCTCGGCGACGGCGGAAAGGTGAGCGTCACCGACTTTCAGCCGTACCGCGCGAGCACGGACGCACTGCTTTTCACATACGACGAATTGCGCGAGCTGCTCGTACAGGCTAAGGAACCGCCCGAGTCGGCGCCGGCGTCGGGTGCGGCTACGCCTGTTCGCCAGGGCGACGGCACAACCGCTGCACCTCCATCTGCCGCTGCGACGACTGCCCCTGCGCCACAGAACCGACCCCGCCTGCCCGTCCTCCGCGTGATCGACTCGCGCGCGCATCCCGCGGCCAACACTGGCGCGGCGTTTGGCACGAACATGCTCCCCGTCGAGATGGTGGAGATGTCGCAGGGCCAGTCGGCGGGCGACTTTGCCCAGGCGTGGCGCGAGGCCATGGAACAGGGCATCGTGCGGCCCCTCGACGAGGTCAGCGACGACGACGATGACGAGGTCGATGTCCGCGGGCCAGACTAGAGCGTGTATAGAGTAGTAGATATGTACGATCGGTGTGCTGACCTGGCTCACAAAGTTTCTCACACTGCGCCCGAAAGTTGCGCCATGACCTCCTGACATTTTGCTTACTGCGGCGCCAATTTGATTGTGCACTGACAAGACTCAACCTCAGTTTTCTGCGCCCGACAATGGATCCACCGCATGATGCGTCATTCACAGTTGCTGATGTTTCCTTGAAACGACGCTGATATCTCATCAGACTCTGCTTTCCTTTTGCCACTCATCGCCCATCATTCGACAAGATGCTCTCGAGCACACAGACCGCCGCAGCAAACGGCCAAGAGGCGTGGCGGTACGACGTCGTCGACAGCGCGGCGTACGAGCGAGCGATACTTGAGGGGGCGAGGCTGTCAAGCGAAGCCGTGGCGCCATGGCAGACGGCGTCGGCAGCCTCGTCGTCGCCGTCGTCGTCGGAACGCGCGATCGGGCAAGCCGAGATCCACCTCCTGCACGAACTGCAGAACGCCGCAAACGTCCTGTATGCAGAGATTGCGAGTACGGACCGGCGGGTGGCCGGGCTGAAGGAACGCGTCGTGCAGCATCGGTACGCGCGCGCCATGAATCTACAGGCATTCAAGGCGCTCTCGGCGGCTACAGGCGCCCCGGGACCCCCGGGCCCCTCGTGCACCCGATCCGCCGACCTAGACCGCCTCGTACGCCAGGACGGGGACATTTCAGCGCGGCTCAAGGTCCTCGAGGCGGAGCTCGCGGTCGCGCAGGACCACGCGCGCAGCGCAAGGTCTCACCTCGACCAACTGTGGAGCAGCGCGCCCGCGTTCCTCTGGGGTCTGCTCACGCCGCCGTCTCCTGGCGAGGGCAACGTGCTGGCCGGCAACTAGTGCGCCTTTCAAAAGATACTTGCCTGGGTCACGCTCCTTGGCCATGTGGAAGAACCACTGGTCAAGCAGGAGGTTGGCCTGTGGGTGCTCGGTCGTGTTCTTCTGACCTGGCAGCACTGGGTCAGTTCGTTACCGGAATAGATAGCCCAAGTCTCGGAACGTTGTAGGCCGGCTCTGCCGGCATACATCCTATGCCATGTATGCATGCAGACAATGCAGATTGTACAGTACGTCGTTGGACTACTTGGTGAGCCACCCTAGTGCCTTGGCCGCCATACCCTGCGGCTCGCGCTGCGCCTCGTCTCTTTCATACCCCTCCTTACCCGGCGGCACGCCCAGCTGCCCCGGCCCTCCATGTCCTTGGCCTTGGTACATCCACGGGGGGTATACCTGGGGACTGTGCTGTGGCGGAGGTGTGGAGTGCGTCGCCTGGTGCTTTGCGCGGAGGTTGAAGAGCGCCGAGTTTGTGAGGACGATGAGGAAACTGAGCGTAACGAGGGTGAAGCCCATCGTCTTCCAGCTGATGGGGTCGACGAAACTGTTGATCACGCCCGCAAACGTCTCGGCACCAACGCGCGCGCGGCCAACCACCTTGGGGTCGCGGTTCATGCACAGCTCCCACGCCGAGCATGCCTGTTCCCTGTCCGTCAGCCATCGTTCCAACTCGCCCAACTTACATCGCCGGCACACGCATATTTGGCTCGCACCGGTTCGTCAGGTATGCCTGCGTACAACTTGCAATCTCCTGCAGGATCTCTGCCCGTCAGCTCATCCTTGGCGGAGCCGTACGCACCGACGGAATACTCCTCGATACGTTCTTGCACGTCCCGTCTGACGGCAAGGACAAACTGCGTGGCAATGTACAGGAACCCGACGACAAGCGACCCGTTGAACACAAACTGGACGTAGCTAGGGGTCAGACATGGTAGACCGGGCGCGAACGTACCCGAGCAAGATCGCCGGGATCTCAGAGTGCCGCGTGCCCGGAGACGGCATGTGCAGAGAGTAGTGGTGTTCGCTGCGGCTCACCCGGTCCTGCCGTCAGCTTATCCCGATCCCCAGTCACTCCTCACGCTGTCGTCGTCGTCGTTTCGCTGTTTCCATTGCTTGCGCTTCCGCCGCGCCGCGCGCGTCACTGCACCCGTCGCGATCCGGCGTTCCTCCTCAAACTCAGGCTCATTCTCCTTGTTGTTCCCCGTGTGCCTCGCCCCTCCTTTCGCAGACGCCACCTTTGGGCGCGCCGGCGACGCATGTTGCGACGGCGGCAGAGAGTCTCCACCTGCAGGTGTCGCGTCCATGTCGACGTCGTCGACGTGGCTCGCCGCTGCCGCCGCCGCCGCGCCCGCGCCAAACCCGAAATCTGTCCGCGCCCACTTGTTCGGGTCGTACGGCTCAAACTTTGGCGGCGGTGGCATCGGCGGCGAGTGGAAGAGGAACGGCGTGTTTGGGCCAAAGCGGAACGCGGGCGTGTTTGATGGTGTCGTCGACGACCCGAACGACCCCGACGCCACCTCGCTGTGTGGTCCTAGACGTTAGCGACTGCGCAGTTTGGTGGTGCGGACGCACGCTTCCTCGCTGGCCCGTCGTCGTCGGCCAGCGCGTACTGCGCCACCCGGCCTAGCGGGTGAGACGAGTCGACATCCATCGGCCCAGAGGCGTCGCGCCGGTACATGTTGACAGGTGTTTATTCAAGATGTGAGGTGTTGATCGTGGCTGGCAGCAATCCTTGTTGACACCCAACTTTCCACGACGAGCTTATCGGAAGCAAAATACCCGGCCACGGACGTGTCCGACACGGAGATGGGAATACACTCCAAGTGTTCTAGCATTGCAAGTGGTCTATGTATTGTATCACGATGAGTGTTCTGGATTCTAGGCCTGCTTGAGATACTTGGCCGCACGCCCCAGGGCCCAGATACAGAAGATGAACTTGAACGCGGGGTAGTCTATGGCGCAGTTCTTGTTAAAGATACCCTCAGTGTCCTCCTGCAGCCAACTGCCGTCGGGCTGCTGGCGCGACATGATGAGCGCGCACCCGCGCCGGATCGCCTCGTGGTCGGGGCTCTGTGCATAAATAAGACCCAGGAGCGCCCACGACGTCATCACCACCTGGCTCGTGTCGTGCTGCTGGTACTCCATCGTCACGCACGACTAGGCGTCAGTGGAGTCACACACTTGACCTCACCATGTAAGTCTCGCCCCAGCCGCCGTCTGCCTTCTGCTTGCTCAGGAGGAAGTCGCACGCGCGGCGAACGCGTTCCGAATTGGCGTGCGTCTCGCCCGCAATCGCAAGCGACTCGAGCGCAAACATTGTTGCGTAGGTGAAGCAGATGCCCCTGGCGTCAGGCCCCCACGACACCAATCACACCTACCATGAGCCATACCACGACCCGTCCTTGCGCTGGTTGCCGTGAATCCACGTAATCACACGGCCGATGCAGTTGCTCCTGTCAGCCAGCGCCGGGAGTGTAAACTTACGCAATGTCGTCGGCGCGGTATTCGGGGTCGATGAGGGTGAAGTGTTTGAGAGCAGAGAGCACCGACGTCGAGCACTCGGGGTAGAGGTAGTCGACCATGATGTTGCCGAACACTTCAGCGGCGTTGAGAATCTCCATCTTCTCGCTGCCGCGCTGCAGCTCGTAGCTAGCGTAACCGCCGGAGGGGTTCTGCATAGAGAGGAGAATGTCGACGGCATCGCGCAGACGGTCGGTGGTGACGGGTTTAGGCGCGTACGGAAGCGACTGGAGAGCCATGACTGCCTTCATGCCCTCGCCGGTACAGTCGCTGACGGTGAAGCTCTGCTCTGGGGTAGAGAAGGGCCACGCGCCCTTGGACGCCTGGCGGTAACTTTCCTTGTGCCACTTTGCGTTTTGGCGTATCTGGCACTTGTCGAGCCAGTCGAGCATGCCGAGGCATGACTGCTGGTTCTCGGGCTCGAGCGCGAGGCCAGTCTCAACCTCGGCTTGGGCCATGAAAGAGATATCCCACAACTGCGACCCGTTCGTGCCCGTCATAAATAGGCCGTCCTTGGACATCCACAAAAAGTCGTCCACCTTGGCGAGGTGGAGCTTGATGGCTGGTGAATCCGGCCCTTCCTGAGCCAGACGCGCCACCATGTTGAACGCCTTGGACACGGGGCCGACAGTCTGGTAGCCCGTGTTCTCGTCCTCGTACACGATCTGCTTGTACGCCTCGCGCAGGCCGGCCTTGCGCAGAGACGGCACACACGGCAGGTACGGAATCATTTCGTACACGTTCAGGATCTTGTTCAGCGCCGCAAATATGGGGTGGTGCGGCGTGTACAGGTCAACGGCGGCAATGTGCGTGCGCTGCGCCTTCCAGTCGATCGTGTCGTATGGCTGCGTGTAAAGCTCCTTCCGCAGGTCGTCGACGAGCGGCGTCCGTGGGCCGACATAGCGGCGGCCCCAGAGGTATGCCATGGGGGTGACTAGCGGTTAGTAGTGGTCACTCGCGGGCGTAGGTACGCACAGACCAGGCGGACGTGGATCCACTGAACATTAGCTTTGCACGGTTTATCTAGCGCAACTCACCCAGCGCCATGGGGCAAACGGAACCCAGTCGGGAAGACACCTGCGCGGTCAGCTACCGCGCACCAGCACAGCGCACCAAAGCTCGGGTGGGGTGGGGTTGACGCCGTCCCACTCGTAGCAGCCAAGGACCGAGAGCCAGACCTTGCCCCAGGTGGGAATGCCCGTTGCGCCGCCCAACGCTGCGATCGCCGCGCGGATCTCGGTCATCGGCCCGTCGTCCGGTCCGAGGCCAAGCATGCGGAGCGAAACATAGTTCATGACCGTGCCGAACACGGTAGGCGGGGCAGCGGTGTGCCTTTAGGCTGTTAGCAAGTGTCGGGCAATGCTCACGAACAGGCCCCATCCGTTCTCTGGGCGCAGCTTGTTAAGGAGATAGCGCGTGAGTTCCGACTTCTTCTCGCGCGGCAGTTCGACGCCGTAGCAGTGTAGCGCGATTAGGAGACCGGGCGTGAGGAAGAGCGGTCCTGAGCGAGTTAGGTTGGCCAACGAACAAAATACACTTACCGCCATACTCGGTCGCAAAATGGCCGTCCTCGCTCTGGAGCTTGGAGTAGAACCGCACGCCATTACGTGCGGCGTCCATCAGCGTGCCAGCCTTGGGCAGCTCGGGCAGCCCCTGCGGCGTGAGCTCTACGCTGCTATAGTCGTACTCACGGTCGGCACGCCCATCGAGTATCTGTCCACGGCATTCTGTGGCCACGCATCGCGCTGCGGCCCCGGCGGCAGGTACACCCACTTGTGCTGGCCGTGGCTGTCCTCGCCGACTTTGAGGCGCCAGCCGGCTGGATCCGTGCGGAACTTGTCAATAAACGCCGCGTCGGCCATCACGAGTCGTCCAG
Source organism: Cutaneotrichosporon arboriforme (assembly GCA_002335565.1). NCBI lineage: Eukaryota > Fungi > Basidiomycota > Tremellomycetes > Trichosporonales > Trichosporonaceae > Cutaneotrichosporon > Cutaneotrichosporon arboriforme. The sequence continues at coordinate 132,447 of BEDW01000013.1, read as the reverse complement.
AATATCGACTTGCGAGAAGAGATGAGAGAGAAATGAGAGATGAGAAGGGAAAAGGTTGCGGTGGCTGGCATGCCGGCCGCCTCTTGGCGACGTACGATCCATTTGACTTTGGTCCTCTTACCCCGCGTCTCCGCGTCCTTGCAACGCGCATCGGCCCATTGCGGGGATGACCGCGTCAACGGAGATGGAGGCACATGTCCGCAAAGGTAATGAACTTGACAATGCCGTGCCTGACAATTAACCAGGTTTTAATGAGCATTAGCAACTCCTTACTGCTTGCCAAAATCAATCAACACTCGGCGACAGCTACACAACACAACATCAAACACCTACTTGCATCGTACACCGTCGCCATGGCTGCAACAGGCGACGTCACCCTCCAGCCGCCGATGGACGGCATCTCCGCGCTGTCCTGGGCGCCGGACAGCAAGCGCCTTGCGGCCGCGAGCTGGGACTCTGTACGTCCCTCCAAATCGGATTACGCCGCTGACCACCGCAGCATGTCCACGTCTACGACGTGCCCAACCCCGTCGCGACCAGGCGGTAAGCCAAGAGTCAAACACTTAGAGCTAACGCACAGGCTAGAGCACCCCGCGGCGGTGCTGTCGGTTGGGTTTGGGAGCTCGCGCGACACGCTCTTCTCGGGCAGCTTGGACCGGCGCGTGCGCGAGTACGTGTCGGCGGAGGAAGGGGGGCAGAGGAGCTCAGCTCACGCGCAGGTGGAATTTGGGGACAGGCGAGGCGCGCGTGCTTGGCGCCCACGACGACGCCGTGTCGACGATGGCGTGGATCCCCGAACACAACCTGCTAGTGACGGGGTCGTGGGACAAGACGATCAAGGTGTGGGACCCGTCGGCCGCGGACGAGCCGCTGCGCAGCTCGACGACCATGCCCGAGCGCGTCTACAACATCTCGTACACACCCGCGACGGGCCGCGTACTCGTCTCCATGGCGCACAGGCACGTGCAGGTGTACACTGCCGACGAGCTCGTGGCTGCCGCGCGCGAAGGCCGCGAGGCAAAGTCGGACCACTCGCGCGAAAGCGCCCTCAAGCTGCTCACGCGTACCGTCGCGTGCATGGCCGACGGCAAGGGTGGGTGCAAGCTGAACGCGGAGAGGGTGCAGGCTCATACTGATACGGCAGGCTGGGCATCCGCGTCTATCGAGGGCCGTATCGCCGTCGAGTACTTTGACCCCGACCCGGCGGTGCAGGCGGGCAAGTACGCGTTCCGCGCACACCGCGTAACCGTCGACGGTGTCGAGCAGGTCTACCCCATTAACGCTCTCGCCTACCACCCAGTGTAAGCGATGCCCCCTTGAGGCGTAAACTGACTTTTATCAGGCACAACACGTTTGCCTCTGGCGGATCGGACGGCGTGCTTTCTGTTTGGGACCACAGCGCCAAAAAGCGCATGCGTCTGTACCCGAAGTACCCCTCGGCCATCTCTACTCTGGCGTTTTCGCCCGACGGCACACGCCTCGCGATCGGCGTCAGCTACGAGTACGACAACGCCGTGCCCCCAGCCGAGCAGGGCAACATCATGCTCCTGCTCAAGGAGACGGTCATGGACGATTGCAAGGTGAGAGCACACGACACAATCACTTTGCTAATTTACAGCCAAAGGCGAGGGCATGATTAGAACGGGGATGCATGCAGATGTTATGATGTAGTTTGTGGACGAAGGCTGATGCTGGAGACTAGGACCAGTCGCCCCAGTCTCCCCAGCTGCCGCCGCCGCCGCCGTCGCCCCCGCTTCCTCCGCCGAACAGGCCGCCGTCGCTGCCATTGTCCCATGGATCCTGCATGATCTCCTCGTCGGCGTCAGGCATGTCGCCGGGGAACTGCTGCGGCCAGTCAAAGCCCTCGGCCTGCTGTCCCGGCACGGGCGGGCTGTGCGGTGGACCAGCAGGCGAGTCGCCCCACTGGTCTGGGCGGGGCGAGCGGCCGTAGATCTCATCGTCGGTCCAGTCGCGCTGCGGCGCGTCGCCAGTGTCCCTGCCTGCGCCCATTGCGGCGCCGGCAGCAGCACCAGCCGCAGCCTCGCCAGTGCCCGACGTTGTGTCGGCGCCAGTCCCTCCTGTATTCCGTGCCTCGCTCGAGCCGTCGCCGCCGCCCCAGATGAACAGAGGAAGGCCCATGCCACTGGCGTCAGCTAAACCCCGCCCATGAAGACTCACCCGCTGCCCGAGTGTCGCGAAAAGTAGTCAAAGTCGACTGCACGTCAGCTAAGGCTATAACGGTCAGCTTACTGGAAACGGCCGTGGCGAGGGTCATGGCACGCTCGTCCAGAGTGAGGCCAGTACCTGTGCGGCGTTCAGGCAGAACAATGGTCTGCCCCTGGACCTTGATCTCGGACCCGCCGGGCACGTCGAGCTCTGAGCCCGCCGCGTCGAAGCGGATAACGTACTGTCCCGTGTCGGTGAAGAGCTCACGGCCAAGACCAGCAAAGTTGCGGTTGATCGACGCGACGAGTTCTGGCGTGAGCTCAACCCCCGACACTCTTGCTCACCGTCGTTGCGGTTCTTGAGCCAAAAGTCCCAGGCGAGGAAGCCGCCGTCGATACGCGCAAACTGCTCCATTGCGTCCTCGGCCGGGCGGTTTTCGAAGAGGTTGTAGCGACGGCGCCAGGGATGCCACTGCTGCTGAGTCTCGCCGACGATGGGCGCGCCGTTCGTCTCGTTGGCGAACACCTTGATTCGGCTGTTGATGAACGCGAAGGGGCGGCGGATCCAGAGGATGGGCACGCCGTTCCGGTCCATAACGACCGACTTGAAGGGACGGTGGGTGTGCAGGAACTGGCGGCTAAAGGTGCTCATCATCCCCCGGTCCTCTTCGGCAAGGTATCCCACCGCCTGTCCGTCCGGAGTGTAGATCGCGTACCGGTTCGCCTGCTCAAAGCCCATAAAGACGTTGAGCATCTCGAGCTGGCGCACGACCACGAGCGTGTCGTGTGCGAGGAGCTCGTAGGCCGCGTGGTTCGAGTCGAGCACGCCCTGCGGGTCCGGCGGCACGTCGACGCGCGGCCGCACGTTGGCGTGCGCGAACGCCATGCTCGGCCCCCCGCCGAACCCGTACGCGCCGCCAAACTCACCGCCGAACCCGCTGGGCCCGGGCTGCTCTTGCCGCCCGAGCGAGTCGTCCTGCCGGCGTGGCCTTTGTGGCCGCACATGGCCTCGAGGAACTGTTGTCAGCTTGCGAAACGCAGAAGTCCAGCTCACGTCGATCCTCATCTCGTCGGAGAAGGTATGGCGAACTAGCGATGCCGCGCGGGAAAGGGAGAGGGGGCCGTTGCAGCGTCGGCTGCAGCACTGGCCGCAGCCTCAGTGTCGCCTGCGTCTGTGGTCGAATAGCCTTACCGAGGCCGTGTCGCAGCATTGTTGCTGTTGCTTGGGCCCGTGTGAGAATGGAGAGTGGGAGAACGACAAAGTCGGGGGCCTGACGGCAACTGTGGATCGCTCGCCGGCGGCGATGACGACACTTGCGCGGTCTCGGCCTGGTTTACCGGCGGAACCAATTTGTTCACCCTGCGACAACGCGACAACGTCTAACGGCGCTCGTATCAACGCCGGCTTGATTGGTATGAAGCGACGTCGGCCTGTATATATGTACATAGGTACAGCAGCGACATGCATGCGGAACAGAGAATGAAACCTATAGAATGTGAGTGTGCGAGGACCACTGCTGAAGACGGCGACGGTGCCCGATTCCCGGCGCCACAAAGCCACAACCGCATCCCTCCCGATTGCGGAAAGTCCTGAGAGCCTATCTGACGCGATACGGCCTTGCCGGAGACAAAACTCACGACCACGGGCTCATAGCTGACTTGCATTGCGCAACAGAGTATAAGTTGAACCGAGCAACGGCCGCCTGGCACCGTGGTCTCTCGGACTCGCTCCGGATCTGACTTGCGCCGGCTCCGGAGACTAGGCACACCCAGCTCCAACGGTCATGTGACACTCCCGACGCTGACACGGCGCACATCTTCACGAAAGGAGGTCTGATCAGTAGATTACGAGTACACGGCATGCACTGGGAAGGATCCTCGAATGGGCCTGGACAGTCACGCCAGCAGGGCGTTCAGGAGATACTGCAACGCCCAAGCTTGTCAGTTTCGACGCGCCAATGCGCCATTGCACCCGAGCAGGCTGAGCCTGCTCAACCACATGTCAATGAAGTACATGGGTCATGCTAGAACCAAGGGAACCTGCTCTCGCCTCGATGTGAATCTAGTTCTTCCGGCGGAACGAGCAGCCTGGATGTCAGCTGTGCACATGGTGACGCTGTGGGCGGGAGAAAAAATAAAACCTACCCTCAGTGAGCTTGGCCTTGCCGCCCGAAGGCTGGCAGAGGACGGTGGCGCACGAGCCGCACTGGACGACGGTCGAGGCGTGGGAGAAAACGGTGGTGATCTGGAAGCACCCGGGGCACTTGACGTCCATGAAGAACGAGTTGGGCTCGGGCACAATCTTCTTGAGCTTGTAGGTGCGGGCCTGCTGCTCCGCAGACGGGTGGAGAAGGTCAACAGCGAGAGTCTGAACGTTAGCAAAAGCACCACAAGCATGAGAGGAAAGAGCGGCAATCCTGCGCTGGGCTGGAGAGTTGTAAGACGAGACGGATGCAGAGGCATGGACGACGGATGGCACGGTGGTCGTGTCGACATTTCGAAGTCATCGTCGAGATCGGAACCGGGGTGAAGTCCTGCGCTGGCGCACAGGCGTCACCGTAGAGCGACCGTACGCCGCCCTTTGACGGCCGAGATGCGCAGATTTACGTCGACAGCACCAATCGCAGCGCCGAGACATGCGACAGACGCAGCAGAGCAGTGTCCGGTGGCCACTGCGCTGCCTGGAAAATGTGCGCACGCGACAGACACTCCAACAGTCCTGCCCCGCTAGCTCTTTCCAACAGTGGCGAGAGCCAGCAGATTGTCATTGCCGCCAGCACGACGCACACCCTCGTCGCTGCACACGTTGTCGAGTGGCTTCGCTATGCCCGTGTGCCCACTGTCGTCCCTGCCCAAAGAATGCCATTGTCATCCAAGTCTCGGGTCCAACCCAGAACCCAGCCAGCCTCAGACGCCGCAGCTTTTTTTCGCGCGGCTCACCATTTTGTAGCTGTGGTGTGTGTTTGATCGAGCGGTCGCGCGGTGTCAAGCGTAGATGCGAAAGGAGAAAGGCTGTCGAGGATGCGCGGCGCGGTCGCGTTTTATGGTAGATGGAGAGGGTGGTAGCGAGCGAGCAAGAATGCTATCGACACACCGACTGCCAGCCGCGCGGGCGGAACTGTCACCCCAGCGAGCGGCTGCCTACTCGCTACGGTGGGAAATAAGCCCCCGCCCACCCTGCACGGTGGGACACACTCCAGGGGCCTAGTGCCATCCAGTTGACGCACCAATTCCCCAATTCCCCGTGGAAATTTCTCATGTGGCTTGTCGAGGCACCTTAAGTGGGGGGACCCCTCGCGTGGCTAAACTCCGACCTCCTAAACACCGAAAGTGCCTGGGTGGTGCCTGGATTCGTACCCCTCAGGGCCCATGTTGGGTGGCAAATGTGCCTCGCTACGGTGGAAATCCTTGTCCATACAACATGCTAGAATCTACCTCAAGGTGCATGCACGAACGACCGCACCGGAGCATGCAAACGAACAGACTAGATGCAGATGGCGGTGGTGGATGTGGGCGGCAAGCACAAATATGCAGTGATGGGGGGTTGTAGTGCCGAGGTGTAGTAGATGTGGTATGGTTTCGTGCGCGGCGCGCGGCGGTGGGCGGCTGTCGCGGCGGAGGTAGGGTGTTTGTGGCAGCCCCGCAGTGGGTGGCAACCCACAACTGTGGCAATCCGCAACTACTGGGTGGCACTTGGGCATGTACAATGGCGTCACTAGGTCAACTCGGCCAGAGCCGAAGTAGAACCAGCGTACCGCTTATGACAAGGAGACGACGCCGCGAGAGCCGACCGCGACGTCGGCAGCCTTACCGCCCGCGACCATTTTGCGCTGGCTCGCGAGCTGGCGCTTGCGCTCTCCGCCAAACGTCTCCTTGTGCGACTTCTTCTCCGCGCGGCGGCTGGCGCGCTCGGCCTTGACGGCCGCCTTACGGGCCTTGCGGTCCTCGGCCGACTCGCCCTTTGGCCGGGCCACAGTGACTTTTGGCTCGCGTTCCGTCTCGCGCTCCGTCTCCGAGCCAGAGTCGTCCTCGTCCTCGTCCTCCTCGGCCTGCCGCTCCGCCGCCGCCTGTGCAGCTAGCCGCGCCTCGGCTCGGCGCTGCGCGCGTTCCTGCGCCTCGGCACTGTTCCGTACACGGATCATGCCCGGGTGGTTCTCAGTGTTGGTGTACGTCGCTGCCATTAGTACTGGACGTTGGGGTTGTTGGCTTCGGAGCCTGCCACACTCACAGAGAATCGTCTCGACGTCCCACTTGTCCTTGGCGGGTTCGACCTTGCGCCGGTCAATGGCCACGGTCTCGTCCTTGGCGCCTGCGGCCAGCCGCTCCTCGAGCTCGAGGATACGCCGGCGGTTCTCCTCCTTACTTGGCCCCTCTTCACCGTCCTCGAGCGCCGAGCGGAGGACCTTGAGCTTGTCCGGCCCAGACATGGTCGTGGCGCCCAGCGACTCGTGCATGCGCCGGCCGACGACCTCGTAATTGTCCAGAAAGTCGTCCATAATCCGGTCAAAGTCGTCCCGGCTAACCTCGGGTGCTGGGCCCGCGCCAGTCGGCTCGTCGCCGCGGAGGTACGACACGCGGGACATGCTCGACATGGCCGAGGGGGCCATGGAGACGTTGTCGTCGTCGACCCACTCGTCGTCCTCCTCGTCGTCCATTTCGTACAGCCGCTCGAGACGATCGAAGCGCTGGTCGAGCATACGCAGGTTGTCGTTGCGATAGACGTTGGACGAGGACATGGACATGCCGGAAGCGTCCGACGGCCCGCGCTTGCCGTGGCGTTTCTTGCCGCCGCGGACCATCAGGTCGTCGACGCCAGAGACTAGCGAGCCGATGGTGTCGGCCATCTCGGAGCGCTCGGCGTCGCCGGCGCTACGCGCTTCGTCAGAGTCCCAGCCGCCATTACTAGTCGGGCGCTGCTGAGGTTTTCCACCTGCAGCCTTGAACGCGCGGAAACGGTCCTCCCACGTCTCCTCGCGAGGCTCGCCGTTCTCTGTCCGTGCGTCGTCGTCGTCGCCGTCCTCGCCCACGCCCCACTCGGCAAACTCAAACTCCTCGGGCTCCTCGCCGTCCTCGACCTCTCCGGAGCCTAGGAGTTCGCCAAACACATCGTCGCCCTCGTTGTCGTCGTCAACAAAGGCGTCGTCGTCCAGCGCTTCAAGTACCTGTCGGAGGTGTGGATCCATGTCGGGCTGTAGGCCCTGCAGTTCCTGCGGGATGGCCTCCTGGCTCGCATACACGTCCGCAACGGAACGCTCGTGCTGGCTGGGCAGCACCTCTTCGGGCATCTCAAACATGTCCTCGGCGCGGGCTTTGCCCTTGCGCATGCTTTTCATTCCAGGCGCGACGCCCGAGCCCCGGGGCGCAGCCAGCAGCACGCTGTCGAGTCCACCTTCGCCAACACGCCGCAGGTGCTGCATGTAGTCGTAGTCCGAGTCGTCGTATGTGATGCCGTACGTCGCGGCCTCGCCCTCGTTGTCGCGCATGTCCTTCTTGTCAAGAGACTCTTCCAGCTCGGAGAGCGTGTGTCCGGCCTGCCGCCTTAGCTCTCACTTCCGTCAAATGCCACCCACCTTGTCGTTGCCCCGCTCAATCGACTTGAACACATGTTGGCTGGCCTCCGGGTCATTGGCGAGAGGGTCGCGCACAGACCGGTGCACGAGCTGAAAGTGCTGCGCTCCCGGCTGGCGATAGATAGATTTCTTTGGTGGCATTGTGGTGTGCGTATAGCTTGTGAGAATGCAAAGAGTCAATGTTGTTGCAGAGCACCACTCAAGACTTTGGAAGCAACCTCCACCGCAAAATTGTGGGCCCTGGGTGGCGAGGAGTGTCCTGGGTGGGAGAGTAGTGTGTGAGTGAGGAACGGGAGTAACCCCGGCACCAAGCCGGCTTTCTTGACGTTTCGACAAAACGACACATTCTCGACCACTTGTGCTACTCTCCACACGACCCCACATCGTCCACACAACAGCTCAAAATGTCCTCGTTCTTTGGTGGTGCTGGTGCCAAGGCGGCGCCTACGAGTGAGTTGGTAGTGCAGGAGGCCTCACAGCGGGACATAGAGCCGTTCAACGCTCGGTTTTAAAGGGCCTCCGCCGTTGAGCTGTATGCTTGTCTGGTCGCCCGCCATGAGCATTGGAGATGGCGACAACGACTGGAGAAGCAGGGGGCGAACGTGCTACTGCCGTACTGCTACTTTTGCGACTCCCGTGGTCATCGTGCTGCCCAACCCCTAGCCCCTGCGCAAAACGCATCGCCGGACTAACGCTGACGACAGACGTGCAGGCCCGTAAGGAGGAGGTCAAGCAGCAGATCCAGCAGGAGCTCGCCGTCGCCCAGGCGCAGCAGCTCATGACCAAGATCACCGAGAACGTGAGTGCCCCTGCCTCGCTGGTGGAGACCATGTCGCTGTGCCATCAATGCTGACAATAGTGCTTTGCCAAGTGCGTCACGCGCCCTAGCACGTCGCTGTCGTCCGGCGAGGAGCGGTGCCTCACGCAGTGCATGGAGCTGTACATGCGTGCGTTTGACCAGATTTCCAAGTCGTACGTCTCGCGGGTCACCAAGATGAGCCGCGCGCCGCAGTCGTGATCGAGCTTCTTCCATCTGTACAATGAATGCATGGCATAGCACCCGTCCCTACTCTCCCTGTACATGGTCTACGGCTCGCCTACTCGTCGTCATCGTCGTCGTCGTCGTCTTCCTCTTCCCGGACGAGTTGGTAGATTCGTCGGCGGTTGCTCTCGACCGACGTCTCCTGCGACGCCTCGGTGAACAGCGCACGAAGGACCGCGCGGCGTAGCGCTGCCGCGTCGACGTCCTTGTCGCCGACACGCGACTGCTCGGCAATGTTGTCGAGCTCGGGCGCCTTGTCGCTGCGCTCGTTCTCGGGCTTGAGCGCGTCGAGGAGTGGCACAAACACAATGTCCATGATACGCTTGTGCACTGTCGCGTTGGGTGTGCGGGCCACCAACCGCATTTGTGGCGCAAGCACGTCAACGAGGGGTACGCGGGCGTCAGACGACGAGGCGCCAAGCACCTTGTCAAGTTCCTCGAGGTACACGTCGGCCAGGTGCGTCGCGAGCGACATAGGTACGCTCTTGTCTTCCCAGCTGGCGTCAGCTAGATGCGCTCCACGCAAAACAGCTCACCTCATAGGCCCGCGCTCTGCGCCCAGGATGGCGTTGACGCCGTCGACGGCGGCGGGACTCCATCCCTCCCGCTTCATGAGGCGAAACGTCGCGTTCATGTACCGACGGATGAGCATGTAGTACTTGTCTAGACGGAGGCGGTCGATACCGGTCCACTCGCGGACGAGCGACTCCCAGAATCCCTGAAGGAAGGCGAGGGAGGCGTCCAGGCGCGCTGCGTCACGCTGCGACTTGTCGCTTACACGCGGGTTAATGCGGAGCACGAGGTCGGCCAGCTCGCTCGCGAGCGCTTGCTGTACGAGTGGCTTGTCGCTCATCCAGAAACCTGATGTCAGGATCTGCCGTCTCGTGTTGACTTACAGTAGAAGAGGCCCTTCCACAGCTTGGCCATCTCCTGATCCGACAGGCGCGTGTACCCGCTCGACTCCATCTCGACGTCGTCGTCCTCTGGGTCGCCGCCGCGCGACAGGAACGCAACGAGGTTGCGGACCGCCTGGTCACGCACGGCCTTGTCTGTTGGTCAGCTATGCTAGCAGACGATCTAGCTCACCAGTGTGTGCTAGCTGCTTGCCAAACGGCACAACAGCCTCAGTCTTCAGTGGCTCTGGCGCACGCGCCTTGCCTTTGCCTTTGCGCGCTGCTGGCATGGTTTCTGCTGGTGTGGTAGGTGAATGTTGTCAAGTGGGTTCGGACGTCGATACAGTCGTCAACTTTTGGTCAGGTCACGTGTGTGGGTGGATGTAGCTACGGGTATATCCGCAACACCAGCGTTGTTCGCTCGTCGCAATGCGTTCCCGAGATGAAGCTGAAGCACAGGCGCCGCCTGCGTGATGCCTGCTGGATACACATCATTTAAGGCAGTCTCGTTCCAAGGTTGTCCAGTTTCTAGGCCACTCTGATCGCCCTGGCAACGGTCAAAACGCACCAGCCGGGTAAGTTTTTCTGCGCTCTTCTCGGCGAAATCGGGTAGTGGTTATCTCGCAGGTTTTAGGTTTGCAAATGCTTTCTACACCTGTCTTCGGGCGTGGGTTCGAATCCCACTTTCGTCAGTCAAGCGCACGCTTTTTGGTCTGAGCGGCGGGTGTTGTAGCGAAGCTCCGGCGGAAACGGCATCAGGATTGGGGGAGGTGTCATGGTGTAGAAGCGCGTTTATGCCGCATTGGGATATTTGTGGAGCCGTGGCAGTGCCACCGGTTTTTGCCTCCGCTCGGTGAGACATGTCTCACGGCTGCTCTGCGCCTGGGGCGTCTAGCGCAAGCCCGAGAAGCATAATCCCTGACCAATACACACCGTGCATCACACAGTAGCAGAAATTTTGATCCCGCCGGGGATGGGTCAAATACTCACCCGGAAACTGCAAATTCTGTAAACTTCCTAGGCAAAGTAGGAAAGTGGTCTAATCCGCTCGCTTCAGGCTGAAGCCGCGAGTCCTCCGGGGCGTGGGTTCGAATCCCACCTTTGTCAGATCTTTGTTTTTTGGACTCCGGCCAGTCTTGTCCCCGCGGCGTCGATCATTGGCTGTTTCGGAACGACGGACGCCATCAACGGCGCCCCTCGGCCGTCGGATCGCCCAGTCGTCCCGACACACACCTCGCTTGGTTATCGCGGCCGTTGCGCCCCGCGTCCAAGTCGCCGAGGTTTACCACTACCAGACTCTGACGATCTCCGTGCCTCCGTGGTGCACGGTTCCGTTACCGACTCGCAATGTCGCCTGGGCCTAGAGGGTACATTTGGAGCACCAGTTAATCCGGCGGGAGCAGAGGGATGTAATTGTGCCTGGAGTTGATTTGAGATTTGGTGCAAACTCCCCGACCCCGGCATGTTGTCGTTTGAGATTGATGTGTTGCATTCTTTGAGATTCTACCACCCAAAGCCCGGACCCGTGCGTCACTCGTCCACCGTGCCACTATCTCAAAGAGACTCGGCGAAATATCGCCGGCCGGCGGGAGACAGTGACGCAACATGGGCTCGCAAACCATGCCATTCGCTACCCGAGTCGGGGCCCACACCGGCCACACGGCGTCCTGAACGTGTGATGGAGCCAGAGTAGTCCAACCTTGGATGGCACCTTGCGCAGCGACGTGGGACAATCCGAGCCGGTGCCAGAGTGGTGCCTCTTGCCTAGGCTATGTGACGCTAAGTGCCACCTTTGGTGCAGTATAAAGACTGGCCAGCGAGGCGACAAGTGTGGCTCCTCACCCAGCTCTTCTCACACTTCTCCTCTCCCCTCTCAAGAGTCTTACAACCCCACCACCATGCTCGCCAGCATCGCCCGTCCTGCCTTTGGCGCCGCCCGCACTGCCCGTGCGACGCGCACGGCCGTCAGCGCCTCGCGCAACGCCGGCCTCGGCCTCCGCTTCTCGTCGACCGACGCCCACGAGATCAAGAAGGTCCTCTGTGTCCTCTACTCTGGCGGCAAGCACGCTAGCGAGGAGGCCAAGCTCCTCGGCACCATTGAGAACAAGCTCGGCCTCGAGCAGTGGTTCAAGGAGCAGAACATCGAGTTCATCGTCACCGACGACAAGGAGGGCCCCAACAGCGTCTTCCAGAAGGAGTTGCCCACCGTGAGTGCACCATGACGTCAGGCCCCACACCTGCACTGTCGCATGGGTCCCACACTTCCAGGATATCCAGCTAACTCTCCCTAGACCGACGTCCTCATCACCACCCCCTTCCACCCCGCCTACGTTACCGCCGACCTCATTGAGAAGGCGCCCAACCTCAAGCTCTGTGTCACCGCTGGTGTCGGCTCTGACCATGTCGACCTCACCGCCGCCAACAAGCACAAGATCATGGTTGCCGAGGTCACCGGCTCCAACGTCACCTCTGTCGCCGAGCAGGCCGTCATGACCATGCTCAACCTCGTCCGCAACTCGATCCCCGCGCACGAGCAGATCGTCTCTGGCGAGTGGGACGTCGGAGCTGTCGCTCGCAACGCCTACGACCTCGAGGGCAAGGTTGTCGGTACCTTCGGCTGTGGCCGTATCGGCTCGCGCATCCTCCAGCGTCTCCAGGGTTTCGGCTGCAAGGAGCTCGTCTACTTCGACTACTCGCTCCCAAAGGAGCTCAACGTCCCCGGCGCTCGCCGCATCGAGGACTTTGACGAGTTTATCAGCTCGTGCGACGTCATCACCATCAACGCTCCTCTTCACGAGCAAACCAAGGGTCTCTTTGACGCCAAGGTCATTGGCAAGATGAAGCCCGGCTCCTGGCTTGTCAACACCGCCCGTGGCGCTATCTGCAACCGCCAGGCAGTCGTTGATGCCCTTGCGAGTGGCCACCTCCGCGGTTACGGCGGTGATGTTTGGGACGTTCAGCCCGCGCCTCGCGAGCACCCGTGGCGCTACATGGCGAACCCCCTCGGAGGAGGCAACGCAATGACATGCCACTACAGCGGGACCACATTGGATGCCCAGGCGCGCTACGCCGCGGGCACGAAGGAGATTATCCGTCGTTGGCAGAAGGGAGAGACCCAGGTGCCCGCAAACGTCATTGTGGCGGACGGTGTGTACGCTACGCGCGCCTACGGCAGCGACAAGAAGGTTAAGGAGTAAGAGGAGACGCATAACTAGCAGATAGAACCAAAATCCACAGCCAGAGCAAGCTGTGGCATGTATTGAACAATTTCTAAGAAATGTGGTCGCGTTTGGGAGGAGTTGTCGAGGTGGTTGAAAAGTGCCACACATCCCAAAATGGAAGGTACCACACTGCCACGTGGAAAATCAACCCTGAATCCCTGAACGCCCCGGGGTCCCGCTTGATCGATATGCTTTTTTGCAATGTTCGAGGACTTGCATGCAAACGGGAAGTGAGGCCTGAGTACATGGAACGGGGAGGTGCTCGGCCTACGGTGAGTGCCCCTACGGTGAGGTGCCCCTACGGTGAGTACCCCTACGGTGAGTGCCCCTACGGTGAGTGGATCTACAGTGAGTGCGTCTTCAGTGAAAGTGTCTGGGGTGAGGATGTCTACGGTGAGGGCGTCTACAGTGAGGGTGTCTGCGGTGAGAGGGTCTACAGCGAGGGCGTCCACGGTGGTTTCCTCTACAATACTTGCGTCTACAGCTACGGTGAGAGCGTCTGCGGCGAGAGCGTCTATGGTGGGGCGTCTACAGTGAGTGCGTCTAGAGTGAGAGCATCTACAGTATGGGGGTCTATGGGTGTGGCGTCTACAGTCAGGGGGTCTACGGTGAGGGCGTCCACACAGCGTCCCGCTAAAGAGCGTCCCTCTGCATAGCGTCTACAGGGCGAGTGTACAGTAGTGGCGTGAGCAGTGCAGGATATGTGTAAGACGTCAGGACGTGAACATTACGTGTACAGTATGTGTACAATAGGGGTACAACAGGTGTACAGTATTTGTTCAGTAACTGTACAGTATATTTGCAGTATGTTGGTAGCGCGAGTGTACCGTATGTGTACAGTAGGTGTACAGTAGATGTAAAGTAGATGTACCAGTGTTACGTGTACAGTAGATGTACAGTAGATGTACAACCAGTGTACAGTATGTGTACAGTATGTGTACAGTATGAATGCAGTTCGACCGTATTCGCACCTCAGCATCACGAGTCTATACGCAACGGCTTCAATATGACAAACAGCTGCTCCGGAACACAAGCCGTGTCGGCCCAAGGCAGCGACCTCTACGTAGGTTCATCCGTCTGGCCAGCACCATCTACGGCGGGGTGCGCCGGGTGGTAAGAGCAGTGGAGCTCTGACCCGCGCGCGGCGATCTCGGCCGTGGAGGGAGGTCCTAATGGCCTCCTCGCATCCAAGAGCGACGTGGGCGTCGAGCGTGGCGCCGTAGGAGTGCCGACCACGTTCTGCGTGCACATCCGCACTCGAGCGGCTGTAACGCACCTCAACAGAGCTGCAGAAAGGCGCACGCCACACATACATACATAGGCCCACGCCACAGTCGTCACTGCACACCGCAGCCTGCATGTGTTTCAAGATCCATACCACACCGCCGACACATGTCAAATAGTCTGAACGATCGTGGCGATAAGGTGGCATTACTCGAACGACGTTATGGCGGGTCTCACCACCGATACGGGCGCAGCCATTGCGTGGGTACAGCCGAGCCCGAAATAGCCTGGCGGTCGGAAAGGCGAGACGGGGCACGACGTCGCCCCACATACATACGGATGGGCAGATGTCTACAGCACGCACATATACACGCGCTGCGACGTCACTTCTTCTTGTCCCACCGCTGTCTGATCGTACCCCCTGCACGATCATACCACTGCACGATCATACCCAACGCATTATCGCCATACCCCCCGGCGCTGTGAGAACCAACGCCCGGTGACTAGCCACGCCCGTGCACCCGGCACACCCCGCCACCCCGCGCCCCCTGCACCGACCGAGTGTGACCATCGCACCTCGCCAAGCCTGGCTGGCAAGCTAGACCCCAACGCATCATCTGGAAAGTAAGTTTGCAGCATCGGGGATTGCATCGGCGCCGCCGACTTTGCCCACCCCTAGAAGCACCCCACCCGCCTCGGCGACAGTATGCCGTCAGACGTACGGGTGACGCTCAAAATTTCCGGGTCGGAGAGTCAGCTGACCCCGAGTACCCGAGTCTTTGTGGACATGTGCTAACGCCTAGAGCAGAGCACCACACTTTTGCCTCCCACTCTTGTCTCATGCCGACACCGCCGCATACCTCGCGACCACGCTGTGTCAGATAGCGACAGCGACGAATAATTTTACGCGACTAGATCTCGACGCGACGAAATGGCGACGACTGCTGCTTCAAGAGAGTTTGGCGCGAACGGTAACGGCGGCGGCGCAGGATTGCAGCTGCCGCCGCCCGCGCTCCAGACACGTACCTCGCGAGTGTCGCTCCGCCGCGACTCGGTATCCAACTCGCTCACGCCGACCGAGGTTGTGCGCGACGGGACGGGCGGCAGAGCGCACCGCGGGTTTGACCACGTCCGGCGTGTACTCAGTGGGCGGCGACGAGGCGACGGCGACGACAACACACCGGTCGGTGGCGGCGCGTCGCCCACCAAGAAGGCCAACCACGCTCCCATCACGGTCCACCGCGACGTGCGCGAGTACCTGCCCGGGTTTGCGCGGCGGTTTGTCGGCTGGCGGCCACCGGGCAAGACGCCGCCGTTTGAACCTCTGCCCTTCCCGCCGTTCAGCTGGCTGCGGCACATCCCGCTAAAGTACGAGGTGTGGCTGCTGGGTTTTATCGGGAGCTTGGTGGGCATTGGCCTGATTGAGATTGTCATGTCGACCGCGTTCGCAGACAAGGGCATCATTCTCATCGTGGGCAGTTTCGGTGCCTCTGCCGTGCTTTGTTTCGCCACGATCGACTCGCCCCTCGCCCAGCCGCGTCATTTTGTCGGCGGCCAGGTCATCTCGGCTGTTGTCGGCGTCGGCCTAACGCGCTGTTTCCGCCACGCCCACGCTTACAAGATGACAGACACCACCATGTCCGGAGACCTCGGTAACATTGTCTGGGTCAACGGCGCCGTCAGCATGGCTGCAGCGTTGCTGGCGATGCAAATCACTGGCACTGTTCATCCGCCGTAAGTCTGCGCTCTTGCCGTAGGGAGAGTTTCTGACATTACAGGGGAGGTGCGACCGCCCTCATCGCCAGCGTCATGCCCGCTGCGATTGAAATGTCGTGGCGATACGTGTACATTGTTCTCATCAGTGCGCTCCTCATGCTGGGCTGGAGCATGATCATCAACGTGAGAAGCTGGGCGGTAAAGCTGGGCTCCTAGTTTCTAACGGCAGAACATTGGCCGACGGCGATACCCTACCTACTGGCTGTCTGGTGGTAAAGTCTTTGTGCGCAGCCCGAGACCGCACATCGAGTCTGCGGACAATGTCCACATGCAGGCCGTGGAGGGCCGGAGCAACGGTTTCGCCCTGCTCGACCGCGCCGTCTCCATGTCGGAAGAGGAGTGGAACGAGAAACGGCCCCCCGGGTTCGGCACGTTTGGCGCGCGTATGCAGGAGGACCAGGAGAACCTTGCCTCGGGAAACGGACAAGACCCATCGCTCTCGCCGTCGCGCTCGCCGCGCTCCGCCTCCCGCTCCCCGACCCGTTCCCTCGGTCGCTTCTCGTCCCGCTCCTCGGCGCGCTCCCCTGTGCGCTGGTAGCATTCACATCACATAACCCTGTACACCGTTTCTATACTACGAAAGCGTCAATGCAGACGCACAATGCATGGTTGTCACAATAGCACGTAAGCAACGGGGGTTGAAATGTGATTTCGGTATCTAAGGACTCTGCGAAGTGCTCGTCAGTCTGTTTGTCAGCTTGCCAATCGTTTCCGTCAGACGAGGGAGTGAATGCTAATTACAGTACTGCACGAAGTGCTCGGGCGTGCTAAATGCCATGCTGTCTACAATAGTAATACAATAACCCATCTTTACTAGTCGCGGTGACGTCCGCCGCCGCCAGCACCACGCAGGCCGCCTCGGTCACCGGGGACGGCCTCGTTGGTACACTGGTTCGCAAAGTGGCCGTGCTTGTTGCAGCGGAAGCAAAGGACAGTGCTGAGGTCCTTGACCCATCCGCCTCTTCTGCCGCCGCCTCCGTCGTCACCGCCGCCGCCGTCTCTGCGCGCGTGGTTGGATAAGAACCCGCCGCTGCGCCAGCCCTGGAGCGAGCCGCCCTCGGCCCACGCCGGCGCAGGCACGACCGTCGCGTTCGGGTCGTACTTGTACTCGCGCCAACGGCCGTACCCCGCCGGCAATTGTGGCGGGGGGCCGCTCTTTGTCGGGTCTGGCGGGGTGGGGTTAACGTATTCCTCAGGTTTGGGAAGGTTGGGCGACGGGTGCGCCTGCTTGCAGTCTGGGCCGTCGGGGCAGAAGCCGGCAAGGTACGCTTGGCAGAGAGTGCGTCGGACGTGTCGGCGTGGACACTCGGGACCCAAGCGGCAGAAACCCCGGTTGTAGTCGGGACACTCGACGCGCCGATCCCGCGGGTGGTAGTACAGGCACTCGCCGCCGAGCTCGCATTTACCCAGCTTGACGAACCACACGCACTCGGGCATCGTGCGCAGGTTCCAGTCGTGCGTGTACTCGCAGTTGTCGCCGACCTTGCACAGGTTGCGCAAGTAGTGCTTGCACACTGTCGTCTTCTTCTCGCGCTCGCGCGGGTGGGTCGGAAGCGGCGGCGTCGGCTTGAAGTTGATCGGCGCGGGTGTCGTGTGTCGCAGGGGACACGCCGTGGGGCCTAGCGGACACCCAAGCGGTTGCAAGTTCATACGGCAAATCTGGTCATCTAGGCGTTAGCAATCGTAGCAATCGTGGTCCGTCAGTTGCTCGTCACTCACCCGAGTCAAGCTTCATCCCGCGCTCCTGCTTCAGAAACTGCTCAATGTCGAGGTTGACCTGGTGAAAGTCAGGGCGGACAAAGTCCGCCGCTCGCCCCAGCGGAGCTGCTGGGGCCTGCGCCGCTGCTGCCGTAGTCATGGCGAAGTGGATGAGAGAGAAGTGGATGATGATCGAGACGACTTGGTCGTCGTCTTAACTCTTGTCGAGGTTGTCAGTAGGTGGCAAATGCTCCCGTCGACTGACTCATGCTGACGTAATCAGCCTTTCACCCGTTGTGACGCGCGACACCAGGCATGGCCATCACTCTGCATCACTCAGCATTGTCCATCGCGCATAACCTCGACGCAGAGACCCAGGCAGAATGATTCTCAAGGTCCGCGTGAGTGTCAACGAGGTGCAGACGGCGCGCGCTGCCGGCCCCCGTCTCCCACAATGGTTTCGCTGACGCCAGACTCTCACAGGGAAGGAGGTACGCTGGTCCGCTTCTTGACGCAGCGAGCTCACACCAGGTCGAAATCGACGTCCAGTCCGAGTGGACCGTACGTCCTTCGCGCTTGTCTCGCTGACAATGGCAGATCTCAAAGGTCAAGGAGTGCGTCGAGGAGAAGGCGGCGATCCCACCCGTCCAGCAGCGTCTCATTTTCGGCGGAAAGGCCATGTAAGTTGTCCAGGGCGAGGATGTCGCGTGTGAAGAGGCCGGGGAGAGGCTGGGCACTGAGAGGGGAGGGCGGGGACAGGTCGGGCGTGGGTCAAGGCCTGGCTGTTGACGCTGGGCTGTCGATCAGCCGCGGCTTCGTCAACTTTGTTCGGGCGAGGTGGTCCGAGTCAAGGCGTTGGCGAATGAAGTCTGGGGTACCCAGTGGCGGCGGGCTGGTGTGTAGGCGCGAGGAGGGCTTGCGCGGACCAGCTGTGGCCCGCTCGGCGTCGACAGAAGTGTTCAACGTCCCACTGGCTCTCGTGTTTGGCCTGGTGTTTTGCCACACAGTCCAAAGGGTCACAGGACGCCCAGCGAGCCATGCTTGAGGCTGGACACTAGACCCCCGCACCACCGTTGGGGCGCATCAGTGATATCTTCCAGCTGCGCGTACGCGCGCGATCAATCCATTCCGACAATGTGCCCGCTTCCTTGCGCCGCTGCCCGCACCACAAGTGACGAACCGCACGCTGACACCCAGGGCGGACGAAAAGACAATCCAGGACTACAAGATCACGCCGGGCACGACGATCCACCTCGTCCTTGCGCTGCGTGGCGGGTTGTAGCGACATGCGCGGGTGATACTATGCATGGCAGTGTACACTTAGTTGTGGGATTCGGGGGGGTGGATCGGAAGAATCAGGTACGATGACGACCTGTGGCCGAGATTTCGGCTCGAACCGACTCGAGTCTCTGTGACGGCGTAAATAATCCTGCCGCGCACAGATACGTCTCCCTCTATCTCTCTCTCTCTTTCTTCTTATCACAACCCGTGCCATGCGCGCACTCCGTCTTGCCCGGGGCCACTCTCGCCTCGCTGCGCCGTGCGTGCGCGCCGGCGCCGCGGGCGTGTACCCTGCCACTACCACGACCGCCGTCTCTGCCCTCGCGGGGCCTAGCGCCACCACTCCCCCGCGCGGCACACGGTCCGTGCGTACTGCGTCCGAGGCCGCCGCTCTGCGCGAGTACCACACACGCATGCAGCTCATGGAAGAGGAGGATATCGGGCAGTCTGACGCTGTGAGTGCGGCGCAATTGTGCCTATAGCAGAAACTGCGGGCGGCGCGCGCCCTCGATCTCGCCTCGCTGACGGCAGGAATTCGTCATGTCGATTCTGCAGGCGTCGCCGAGCATGCGCGACTCGCGCAGCTACATTCAGAGCTTTGCACCCACGCCAACAACAGACTTGGGACTGCCAGAGCCTTTACCCGCCGGCGCGGGGACCAGTAGCGAACTCGGCCCCAACCCGTTCGTGACGGCGCTGTTGAACCCGATCGTGCGCCGGCCCGCGCTCGTCAAGATCCAGGGACCGTTCAAGGACCATCAGCTCGCGTCGGTCGCGCGGGGTATCCACTCTTTACAGAAACTGGGCCTTGTCGGCGTCGCGGTCATTGACCGCGACGACATCCCGCCCTTTGAGCCAGAGGACGCCGTCGCCGCCGAAGCGCAGCGCACCATGATCCTCCGTGACGTCGAGCGCACCGTCCATTTTCTCACCAAGGCGCACGCCGCCGCCCGGCCCATCCTCAGTACCGTCGCGCGCATCACCGACACGGGCGACGTGTTTGTCGAAGCTGAGGGACTCGACCACGTCCGCCGCGCCGTCGCAGAGGGCGAGATCCCCGTCCTCCTCCCCACTGCGCTCGACGAGAACTGCCGCTCGCGCCGTATTTCGTCCAACGCAGTGTTGGCTGCGCTTGCAGAGGCCATGGGAACTGCGGGCGCCGGTGCCCCGCCATCGCCCGCAGACGCTGAAATACCTCAAGACTCATCCTCCAACTCGCAAGCCGCCAGTGCCACCTCGGCCGTCGACCTCACACCGGTGCGCCTGCTCATTATCAACCGCGAGGGCGGTATTCCTAGTTACGCCCGCAGCGGCCTGCCGCACCTGAGCATCAACCTCACCAGCGAACGCGACTTTATCGAGCGCACATGGCAGGACAACTGGCGAACGACGCACCCAACGGCACTTAGCAACCTCGCACTCGCCGACACATGCCTTGGGCACATGCCGCGGGGCGCCAGCGCGCTCATTGTCTCGCACCGCTCCCCAACAGCACTTATTGCCAACCTCATCACCAACAAACCCGCACACAGCGCGTCGCTGCCGCACGCGCTGTTGACTCAGAGCCACGGCCGCCTCACGCCGGACACGCCGACACTGGTCCGCCGTGGTCTGGGGGTAAAAGTTCTCCGCAGCGTCGACGAAATCGACAAGCCGCGCCTCACCGCTCTCCTCAACAACAGCTTTGGCCGCCGCCTCGACGAGGACAAGTACTACTCGCGCCTTGAGCGCGACCTCGACTTTGTCATTGTCGTCGGCGACTATGCCGGCGCGGCCGTCGTGACCACCGAGGGCAAGGAGGACGGGCTAGACATCTGCTACCTGGACAAGTTTGCCGTGCTGCCGTCGCACCAGGGCGATGGCACTGTCGACTTTTTGTGGGTCGCCCTCCGCGACGAGACGTACGGTCTTGGTCTTCTCGACGCCGCCAACCCCTCTGAGGGCTCGCTCAGTGGTGTCGGCCGCGGTAAAGACCTCGTCTGGCGCTCGCGCTCAAACAACCCGGTCAACAAGTGGTACTTTGAGCGCAGCAACGGCTTCATCACCTCGGAGGATGGCAAGTGGAAGATGTTCTGGTGCGACGCCGAGCAGCGCATGCGGGAACTGGCCCAGGAGTCGGGCGGGGTTGTGCGCGTGGTCGAGCCCAGCGAGGCGGGCCGTGCAGCGGCGTGGGCGCCGGCCATAGAGAGTATAGAGTCGGTGTGGGCCGACTAAGCAAGCCCGAGCACGCTGCAAGCGTGCGAGAGCGAGCGTGGCCCCCGCACCATGGCCGCGCCATGAGTGGCGCCGGGACAGCCGGAGACGGAAGAAGCACGTCAACAGACGATCAAAAGCGGGCACGAGCGGCCAGTCGCCAGCTCGTAGCCCGCGGCAATCTTGAGCATATCATACTATAGAATACATCCAGCCTAAGCTGGGCCATGCACATCTAAGACACGGAGAAAGACGACATCAAGCCCAGATACCGATGGGACATGGGCGCCAGGCGTCGTCTGCTCGCCGCCATCCAGGCACCTCGGCGACGTCGTCTTCGCGCGCGGCAGCAACGTTGTGGCGTAGCTAGCGTCAGTGGCATAGGAACCGGCGGCGTACCTTGTCCTGGAGAGCGGCGAGGTTGGCCTCCATCTTGGCGAGCGTGGCGTCGACGTCGACGTCGGCGGGGACGTCGAGGCCCTGCAGGTCGTCGCCGTCGGTCTCGCGTGCCGGCAGCATCGGCTCGAGGGCTGCGAGCCCGCGCGCGTCGAGGAGTCGGTACACACGCACAAGTCTGAAGTCAGCTTAGTCTTGGCGGTAAAAGCTTCACACGCTGTCGTGGTGCACGAGCTCGCGCGCAAGCTGGAGGAGGACCGCACGGCGCACTTCGGCGGGCACGGTCAGGTCGTTGCTGTCCCAGATGTGGGCGAGCCACACGCCAAGTGTCCATCGATACGAGGCGAGTTCGCGCGCCTCGTCTGCGTCGGGTACAGCCGTGCCGGGCGCGGCGCGGTGTCGGGGTGCCGTGTCGACAAGGGCGGCAGCGAGGGTCTGGGCCAGTGCGGCGGCGAGGTCGTCGCGCGCCGCACCAAGGTGGGCGAGCAGCGGTGCCCACACGGCCAGTGCGTCGGCTGGCGGGGCGGTTGCAGATTTATGTGGCCGCTTGCGCCGCGCAACGGGCACAAGACCGGTACGTACGAGGGCGTCGAGGACGTCGTCTGCGTCCTCTGCGTCAATGTCGCGCTTGAGTCGGCGGAGGGCACGCCCGCTCTCGCTCTCGGCGCTGACGTCGCGCGCGCGCGTACGCGCCTTCATTACCTTTTTCCAGCGGGCCATTAGCGCCTCGGCGCGCGCGCGCCGACCCCAGCCTGCCTCGGCGCCGTCGTTGAGCAGCGGCACAAACGACGCGCCATGGACCCATCCTAGCGCCTCCTCGGCCGCCGAGCGCAGGTGCGGTAACGACGGCAAGTCCTCGTGCGTCGCGCGGTGCCGCAGCGCAACGAGCCCAAGGGGTAGTCCGAGCTCGGCAGCGAGGTGCGAGATTGGACGCGCGAACCCGCCCGTCTGGAGCGGGTCCACTGTCCCGTTCACAAAGCGGACGAGCGCCATGGCATACACCATCCGCTGGGCGTGCGCGTCGCGCGCGCTCATGGGCGGATATGGTTGCGCAAGCGCCCCGAGGAGCGCGTGTAGTAGGTGGATAAAGGCCGGGCAGAAAGGCGAGGAGATGTACACGCTCATCTGGAGTTAGCCGCTGGACACGACCGGCAAAACTCTGGCTGGGGGGAACGCCAACTCACTCGTGACAGCGCCCGGTCCCATCCCTCGGTGCCGCCCGAGTACACTAGGTCGTACAGCTCTACGAGCTCGGCGCGGGACGCCCAGGGTACACGTCGTGGCTGCCTCATGGCGAGTGGTGTGTGGTTGTGGTAGGTGCAAGTGGACGTACTGGGTGGAGGTTGTCAAAATATTGCAAAGTTCACCGAGATGAATGACGCTGGCTTGATTGGTCCCGAAGGTGGCAACATGGTCAGTGGCACATGCCGCAGTGCCTATGGCTTCTTCGCGAGCTCCTCGCTGCGCTCCTCGCTGCGCTCCTCGCCTGCTCGTCGCCTCGCTCAACGCAATACTAATATATCGTCAGAGATACAGCATGCTAGCTACTTCCATACAACGTGGCCGCCAAGACTTATACGTATGATAGGGTAGGGAATTACGCGGCCGCGTACAGGCGTCAAGAAGGGTCGTAAATGCAGTGGGTGGGGGGAATATGTGCGGCTCGTGGTGCCGGTGTAATGTTCTGCGGCAGGCAATGTAGTGGCTGTGCCGGTGGTATTGAATTCATGTGTTGATGGCAGCTAACGCACCCACTCGAGGAGTTCCTGCTCGGGGCTGCGGGGGCCTCGCTGGGGGCTGTCTTGTTGCGGGCGCTGAAGCACCGCACCGTTGGCCAAGTCGATGAGTTTTGTGCGACGCTTCTCGGCGCGACGCGTGTTGCCACCCGTCGTGCTGGCCAGGCGACGAATCGCCTCGCTGACGTGGCGTTCGCAAAAGCGCTCGCCCGCGACGTCGTAGTAGTCGTTCATGTCCTCGCGGCACGACTGGGCGCCACTAACGCCCCCGCGGTGGTCGCAGCGGAGGTGGCCAGGGTGGAAGCGCAAATCGCCGTTGGGGCCCGGCGCAAGGATACATGGCCCCTCGATAGGCTTGCGGCAGTGCGAGGCTGCACACAGAGTGCCACTGGTTGTCAGTCATTTACGGAGCAAGATTGACTCACTTGGCCTCATGGTAGTGATACTGGCAGAACGGCCGCCCGTCGTGCACATAAAAGTCGTCGTCGGCGAATGGCGAGTCGCACTTTGTGCAGGTGAAGCAGGCACGGTGCCACTTGCCCTTGAGCTGGCCGTCCGAGCTCGACACGGCGCTCTTTTCAATCGGTAGCTTGCAGCGTCGACACGCAGGCAAGTACATCTTCTTCCAGTCGGCCTCGCACAGCACCACGCCGTCACGCTCGACGTAGCGACGCGCTCCGCCAACCGCGTCGCCGCAGCGCGCACACACACGCTTCGGCCGGGACGTGGGAGGTGACACGCCAAAGCCCCGCGGTGACGCGCGACCCCCAGATGGGGACGCGCCGCGCGGAGGGTCAAGGTCGCGGCGGTACGTCGGGGGCGACGCACCGTAGCCCTGCGGGGTAAGGGTCGCCTCAGAGCTGGAACGAGGCATGCGGCCATCGTCGCGCGAACGACGCAAGGGATTCGGCGCTCCAAAGACAAGACGCTCGCCTTCGTCATCCTCCTCCTCTTCCTCCTCGCCGATCTGCGCCAGCGGGCCCGGGGCATTGTCGGCGATGAAGCCGAGGCCGTCGACCTGGCCCTTGCCGACATGAGTGTCGACATTGGACAAACCCTCCCAGCTCTGGCTGGGCGTCATCACGAGCTCGGTCTCGCAAGACGAGCCATGGTTGTCACCCGAGGGCGGGTACGAAGAAGAGCTGTTCGAATTGATGCTGCCTTCGGTTGGGTACCGGTGGTGCTCGAAGCGGCCAAAGCCGTCCCCGTGGACGTCTGGGGATGGCTGTGCCCACGGCAGAGACGACGAGTCGTCCAGGCTACCGCCACTCTTGGCGTCATCGTCGTCATCGTACGGCGGAGGCGATCGCTGCAGATTGTGTGTTTGGTCACTCTTTGACCCCATCATCTGGTTGTACCGGTCAAAAAAGGCCTGACGGCCCTCCTGCGACTGCTGCGACGTCGCCGAAGTGCTGCGTTCGAGCTGGGGGCGCGACGCCGCGCGTGCCCCGTCGATGCGGGCAGCGTACTCGTCGGTTCGGGATCCGGCCCGCGACGGCCCGTTTCGCGATGTGGAACGAAGATCATCGTTCCTAGATGCGGAGCGGTAGTCACCGGCACGGGACACGGACCGCAAGTCGTCGTTCCTAGACGCGGAGCGGTAGTCGCCAGCCCGAGACTCGTTGCGCGACGTGGCTCGTGAAGCCGCCCGGTAGTCGTCGTTGCGCGACGCCGAACGATAGTCGTCCGCGCGCGATCCCGCGCCTTCGCGGTCACCTGCGCGCGACCCGGCCTGCTGTCTACGCATCGAGTCTTCCCGGTGACGCTCGGACAGTGGCGCCTTGGGCATGATGACTGGTTCCCGCTGCGTCGTCGGAGAACGGTTGGGACGGTTCGGGCCTGTCGACTGGGAAGGGGCGTAGGTCGGGGCAGGCGCCAAAGGCGGAGACGAGTCGTGAGGCGAGTGGCGTCCTACTGAAGCAACGGCAAACTCTTCCCCGTCGTCGACGATTGGCGACATTGTGACGCCACCACGGGCGTTCCACGCAGCCGCCGCGGCAAACGCTCGTCTGCCCACGCCAGCCATGCCGGCGTTTCCACCAGAACGCGTATCTGGCATGTTGACCACTGTGGGGCTAGCCAAAACCTGCCCCGGAGGTAGGTCGCCTGACGAGGGCCACCGTCCCATGCTCGACGCCGACACGGCGGACATTGGCACGTCGGCGGGATAGTCGCCGCCAAATCTAGTCATCTCCCCTGGTCGGTAGTTTGGCGACCCTCCTGGAGGTCGCAACATGGTGGGCGCATTGTTTCTCTTGAGCGAGCCTGACGACGACATGAACGGCGACGTCTGCGGCGAGGGGGTGTTGTTCCGGCTGTCGTGCCCTGGTGGGGCAATTACCAGTTCAGGCAATGGTGGGCAGATGTGCTCGCCGAGCGAGTTGAGGGCAATTTCCTGGGCGCATGTTGAGCATTTCACCGTGGGGAGGACAACGGAGGCGCGCTCCAGGTTCGCGAACGGGCGGGGCGCTAGAAGCGACATGAACTGGGGTTGTAAGCGCAACAGTTGGGGAGGCGGAGCCGCAAACATTGTGGTGGTTGTCGTGTGATGTGGGAGAAGGAATTGAATGAGCAGCGCGCGCCGTTCTTATGAAGCTTCAATCGACAGCGGTACAGACGGCGCTGCGTAAACCCCCCTCGAATCCAGCACGCACACGAGTGCACACCGAGGATGTCGGGGACAGATGTCTCGATTGTGCAACTCGGAGTGATGGGATTGATGGACACTGGAAGTCGAGGTGTGAAGTCTGGGTGTGTGATGGGCGCTGTGCGCGCGCACGTGTGGGGAAAAGGAAAGAGGGGTGAGGAGTGGTGTCTGAGCCCCGTGGCCCGACGATAACTCGAGTGATGGTAACTTACGGATAAGGACTGTTGCCTCGAGAGAGTGTCTGTGTTGTGTTTCGAGGTTGTTGATGAACCGGCGCTGACGAGAGATGATGAGGTGCGTTGCCTCTACACAGACACACGCAAACGGCAAGGAGGAGGGGAGGGGGGCGCTGGTTGTTGTTTTCAACGACAATGAAAGAGGGGGGGCAGAGGTCTGTGCGGCGGGGGGGTGTGGGGGCTCGAACCCGGAACGCGGTGTGGGCGCTCGCGGTGTTGGCCGGCTGCTGGCTGGCCGTGCTGGTTCCCTTTCAAAGGGAGGATGTCGTTGTCAAGAATGAAATCCGGGGACGGCAGCACGGACACGACGAGTGTGGACTGGGCAGTGCAACTTGGATTGCGTCGAGGTGGGTGAGGGTATAGGTGATAGCAGTGTGGTCTTTGCGCGGTGGGGAGGGGGGGGGGGGGGGGGCGAGGGTGATAAGTGGTAGTGACGACGACGACGACGACGACGACAAAGAGAATGGTATCGAGCAAGAAGTAAACGAGTGTGGAGCGTGTCAAAGCAATCGCGAGGGAGAGTGATGTGTGCAAAGCTAAGGCGAGGCGGTGTGGGTAACGAGGAGGAGGAAGACTGGTCGACTGGCAAGGAAGACGAGTTGCACAGAGAGAGAGACGAGACGAGAGAGACGAGTGTGGTCAGGCACACACACTACTGTACTGACACTCTACCTACACCACACGCGGTGAGAGGGAAGACGAGGAGGGAAGGACACACACACACGACTGGGTCAACTGGAACAAGGTCAACTAGGGTCCTCGGCTCACATCCAGGGTTTAAACCAAACCTCAGGGTAGTGGGTAAGATCCCCTGAACAACACGTCAGGTTAGTCTGCTACTCGGGCCTTGGCATTGAGATGCGGGGAGCAGTGGCCATGCAATTGTTCTTACTCTGTAACATACACACCACCATATGCACCCGTCTATAGCCACCTACCTACCGTACTACAGTGGTTGGCAAGTAGGAGCAATTTCGCATGCATAGTAGTGAGTAGTAGTCTGCTGGTCTGCCCCCCTCTTGCCTGCATGCATGCCCCACTGCGGAACAATGTAACGGCATGCCACGGTCCAGGAGTAGTATGTTTCGGATCTGCCACCAAGCACTTACCATACTGGGTAGTGGTGTCCGGTGTCCCTGCGCTTTTGCCTCTGCCGTTGCACAGACCACCCCCACGCAACCCACACGCGTCTACATGACCTTGTGTAACTGGCCCTGGACTAATCGACGCCATGCGCCCTACACACGCCCCCGCGCCATTCAGTCTCATTTGCGCGCTCGCGTCAGACACGAAAATCACGATCGGAGCGGGGAAGGGAGGGAAGGTGTAAGGTTGGCCATCAGACGCGTCAGTCTCGGGCATACCTAAGTAAATAAGGTTTCCTTACCCCTTCTCCCTAATACAAGTACATGTGCAATTCATTACACGGTATCATAACCCACAGATATACGTACAGCCAACATTGCCAGACCAGGGAGGAGAGAGTTTTGGTCGTTCCTGCCGACCACGACGACGCCGACGACGACGAGGACGACGCCTTGGAGCAAAACGCTGGTACGCTGGTAACGCTCAACGCCTGCCAGTAGTAGTACACACACACACACACACACTCACGCACACACTCACGCACACACACCGCAACGACAACGGCGTGCATGACAATCACAATCGGCTTTTGGCTTGATAGTGTGGCACTCGGTCGTGGCGGCGTGGCGGCGCGTCGTGACAGTGGTAGAGATCAAAGCCTCCACGCGCGACGCGGGCCACCGCTGCCCGACCAATTCAACCAATTTGACTGACATCTTACTCCATGCGTGTGCATGTAGCAGGCAACTAGGCGTTGGCTTTGGCTGATCCCACTGCTGTTGTTAACGCTTCGCGCCGACGCCTCCGTGACTCTCATCAGACCCCCCACTCGTCTGTGGTGCATGGTGCATGCATGGTGCACACACTGCTGCACACATGCACACACGCACGTCGTACCGCGTACCGCGTCGTTCCCGTGCCGCTGGTCAATTTCCTGAACAAGAATAACCTGACGCTGTGCCCGGGATTCTCTCCCCTGACCCAACAACTAACTGTAGCTCAAGCCCGAATGTTTCCATTCCACACCTACTACTACTACTCAACCTCAAACTCGAAACGGAACCCCGGCTACGCGCGGCAGCACACACTACACCTGTTCCCGCACTCGCGGCCCCTCTCCGCGTCCATCCCGGTCCCATCCCACTGTACCACTCTATCCCCTTCTCGGCCGAGGCCTAGACCCCCTAAAGTGCACAAGCAGCACCACTACTAAGAGTATACAGTACATAGTAGTAGTAGTAGTAGTACTAGTTGATAGTAGCAGTTCTAGTCGCTACCCCAAACACCGACGGCCCCGTCCTCGCCTGCACTCAACAGCGTGCCGCCCTCTGCACAAACATCGAACACGGCCCCCGGTCCATGCCCAGCCAGAGCCTTGAAGGGCCGCACGGTCGGGGCGCCGGGAACAATGGGTGTTGTGCCGCCTGCCCAGCGCGGCGGGGCCGGCGCACCCGCACGGTCACGGTCCGGGAACGCGCTGCTAGGATACGACGCCATGTTCAGGTGTGTCGAGGGTCCGCGCGGTAGCGTCGGTGCCCTCGCCGGATGCACATGCGAGCTACCCACAACAGTACTCCCAATGTTGGGGTGCGCGGAAAAGTACCCCGGCGAACCGCCTAGTGTCGGTGACGCCGACAGGGACGCCGACGAGCGAGTTATGGCCGACAACGTCGGCAGTGGAGGCGGGGAAAGCTCGTTGACTCCCCCAGCCTCTGAACCTTCGCGCTCCCACAGATACACCAGCCCATCCTCGGACCCCGACGCAATGAGGCTCGACGACGGCGTCACGAACGCACACCGGATAATGTTCTTGCTCGTGTTCTGGTGACCCGTGTACCGGTAAATGTTGCGCTGCATGCGCAGGTCCCACAACCGGATCGAGTTGTCCTTGCATCCCGCAAGGAGATACTTGCCGTCGTGGTCAAATTGCACCGACGTGATCTCACCCAGATGCGCCGTCATGGTCTGGACGCAGACGCCGCCGACGGCATCCCATAGGCGAACATGCTTGTCCTTGGAGCCAGACGCGATTACCTTGCCGGTCGGGTCAAAGCACACTGCCAGCGTACTCTGGGCGTGGCCCGAGAACGTGCGGATGAGGCGGTCGGTGCCGACGTCCCACAGTCGGAGAATCTTGTCGTAGCACGCGGCGACGACGCGGTCTTCGCGGCCGGGCTGCCAGCGGACAGAGTAGACGTCTCCGCCGTCGCCTACCAGCACCGACGCACACTCGCCGTCGGATGCTGTCCAGATGCGCACGGTACCGTCGCCAGATGCACTGGCAATGTACGATCCGGTTTCCGGCGACGTCGCGACGTCCCACACACGCGACTGGTGGCCAGTGAGCACGCGCTGCGTGTCGCCCGTCTCCGTGTTGAAGATGCGCAAGGTCGTGTCACTCGACCCACTGACGCCGAGGTTTTCGCGCAGGAATGTCACGCACTTGACGTTGGCGCGGTGGCCGCGGACAAGGCGTTCCAGACGCGACGGCACAGATGGGCTCGAGTAGTCGGTGAGCAGCGACTGAATGGGGTACGGTCCTGGTCCCCGCGGCTTGGCCGCCTCGACCTGCCAAGCCGTCGCCTGGCGCAGCAGAGTCAGCAGACGGTCGCGTGGTACTGGTTGTCGGGGCGACGCCACACCGGCGAGAGCGTTGACGTTGAGGCGCGCAGTGTCCGTGAGTTCCCGCCACATGGTCACCAGCCGCTCGCGCTCGGGACCGGCGCCGGCCCAGTCGCGCAGCCCGGGCGCGTCGTGCACTGTCGACGCCGACGTCAGGTACGCGAGACTGTAAAAGTCGTACGGCACAGGCTGGTAGTGTTCCAGCGGCTTTAGCCGCTTCTGCAGGAGGTTGAACGCCTTTTGCGACTCGCGGTTGTCTATGTACTCGAGAAACTGCTGCCGGTAGCACATGTACAGAAACGCCTTTTGTGTCTGTGGCCCAAGTAGTCCTGGCGACGCAAGTAGCGATTCGAGCGCGCCAAAGTTGCCATCTACCGTTAGTGAAGAAGGGGTATGTGTGCTCACCTAAGATGGCCTTCTCAACCGCCTCAATGTCCTGCCTTACGGCCTCGTCCCGTGCAGGTCCCACCTCGGACGCGAGGGCGTCGGCGAGCCGTGGATGTCGAGTGGTGAGGTACTCGGAAATGAGCATGGTGATTTCCTGGAGTCAGCCATAGTTGAGGGGCAGGGATGCGGTTGCGGGCTGGCAAACTGGGTGTGCACAAGCTCTGGGACCATGGTCCTCCAGAGCGGTGCAACCGGCCGTCTGCCCCACTGCGTCATGCACGATGAAACGGGCGCCTGGCTGGACAGCGTCCTCGACGATCTGCAAACCGAGGTCATGCCCCTTGTACGCTTGTGCCCGTTTTGCCGACAGCCCATACTCATGGGGATGTGCGTCCAGTGTGCGAACAACGCAGGACACGCCGTCGCTCCAAGGCGGCAAATGCTGCAAAACAAGAGCCGAGCACGGACAAGACGGCCTCGTAGACCCATGAGCCGGAATACCCTACTCTTTGTGCACACAAAAGCAGCACTCCAAAAGTGTTCCAGGCCCCAGCGCAGTCGAGTATAATCTGGCGCCGAAGCATATGGCTTCGTGTGATGCCCTTCGCAGCCACCGCGGCACCCACCACACCCGGGCCAACTCACATGGTCCGCGGACGCAGGCAGCGCAACGTCGTCAACGCTAACTGGGGCCTTTTCGCGCTGGCGCGGCGTGAGTCTGGTGTCAGATCGGTGATAAATAGGAAAGGCGATCCTTACGTCTTGCCGTGGTTGGAGCTCGGCTCGCCCTCGCCGTCCGACACGGCGTCCGCGCCCGCGCGCGTCATGACAATGTCGCCGGGGACTAGAGGCGACCGCGGGCTGCGCGGACTCTGCCCGCTCGTAGACGTCATGGTATCTGTGTGGTGCGATGCAATGTGCGATGGTGCGATGCGTTGTGCGATGTGGGGTTGTGCGATGCGCAACGATGACGGCCGGAGTTTACCTCCACCAGCGGCTGGAGTCACGTGATGAACCACGTTCCAAGGTGCACCATAACAGTTCAGAGTACAGAAGCATGCATAGTGTACAGTGCAAGTATGCAAGTATGGCATAGGGTCATAAGGCGTAAGGCGTCATGTTGATAGCGTTCAAGAGACCGCGGGGACGGCGCCCTCGCCCGTCGCATCCTCGCTGGCGCCGTGTTCGTTGGGGGCCCTGGCACGCAGCGCCTTGGGCAACGTGCCCAGTGCGTCGAAAAGGTTCTTCTGGGACTGGCGTTAGCTCTCTTTGAGCGTCGAACGTACGGGATCGGCAATGACGCCGTATCCAGCTTCAGACAGGCGCTTGCCAGCTGCAGCCGAGTCAATGACCCCTGGGGTGAGCTAGGCTCCATATCTTGGGGAACGCACACTCCACGCGCACAGCGCGGGTCCGCTGCGCGGCACCGCGCGCGCCCTGCCCGTTGATATACTTCTGCGTCTTACCACCAGCCAGCCGCTGCGTCACAACGTGCGTGCACCCGCTATGCTGGTGTGGCGAGAAGCGCCCTCCGTTCGTAGTTATGAGGTTCTGCACTTGCAGGTTGGAGAGCGGGTAAGTGCCGCCGTTTATCGCGACAACGCAGCCTTTGAACACCTCGGTTTTCTACACGTCAGAAGGGCCGTTTAAAGAGAGGCCGGCACGGATGGCGGCTGTGCCACACACGCGGCTACCAACCTTGTCGCGCGACTGGGCCTCGACCTTGGCCGTGCGTACACTCCAGTACGTATGTTCTTGTCCCACATCGCCGGCGTTAGTGACGCCCGCGTCGCGCGCCCCGGCCCAAAACCCGCGGTCGGCGCCACGCTGCTGGTGGCCTGTAGAGCACGAGTGGACGTGCGCGGTACGAGCGAACACGTCCGAGTGTGTGATGGGGTTCGACGGCGACGCGAGCGTGTTGAGCTGGTGTTAGCGATGCTCTGAGGAACGCGACGTACCATTCGTTCGGTGACGCGCGCGCGAGGAGCGTCTTTTGCTGGCCGTAGGGGTTGTTTCGACTTTGACTTTGCGCGCGCCGCTTTGGCGAACACGGGCGCGAGGGGTGGCTTGCTCGCGGTCGTGCAAGACGAGTTGCTCTCGTCCCCACGCGACCGCCGCCGCTTACCTCCCTCACGAGCGTCCCCTTCCCTCCCCCTCTTCCGTGGGGGAGGCGATATTGGAATGATTTCAGGCGACAACGACTCTGGCATTGTATGTGGTATATGTGGGTGGACCTTGACGCATCACAATGATGTGCACGACTGGTTTGTTGACAACGGTTGACTGGACTTTTGCCACGTGAGGGGATATTGTACATTCTACATCCGGGGAACAACGCCGCAGGCCTACACAACCTGTGGAGTGTTGCTGTACCATTCACTTTGGTCCTCTGAACACCGCTGCATCCGGACACTACTCCGGAAAGACTCTGGACCTCGAGGCTGTGAGTGCGTTGACGGTACCAGCGGTTCGATCAGTCGAACTTGACACCAGCTACACCAGGTCGCCCGTTTGACAAGGTATGGACCACCCTGCAGTGAACAACTCTGCGGACATGTCGGAGCGGCACGACAGCGCCATAAATAACTACTTCCTCCTAACCTCTCCAACACCGTTTCCAACGCTTGCCACCGGCTCCGCCATTATCTGTCATGAACGCCGTGTTGTTATCTGTCATGGTACTCACCGCGGGTTGCCGCTGCCGGCCTCCACCATGCCCATCCCCTCCGCCTACGCCTCCACCTCCACCATGGAAACTCGGCCGAGATTGACGGAGTCCCGCACCCCTTACTGCAATTTCCACATGTCGTGCGCCATCGCTACCGGCTTAACGCCGGTATCTCGCTCTTGGCCACGACTCCACCTCTCGGTAACTACTACCGCCAAGAATGTTGGATATCGCGGAGACGTTCTGCGGAGTAACTAACCTCTCTCTCTGACTATATATCTTTCAGGCTGCGCTGTGGGTACAAACCCCACAATCCTCTATCACACTCCCCATGGCACAATGGACAAGCGCTCGTCTACAACTTCTACACCGTCGACAACATCACTCGCCTCCACCGCGGTCCCCGAGACGCCGATGAAGGCCCCACCGCGCCCCACATCCGACGAGGACGTGCTCGCCGAGGAGCTCGGACTCGACCCGGACCTCTCGCCCGAGCTCGTGCGACAGATCACACAGGACATTGGCCCGCCACCCGACGGTGGCCGCACGGCATGGCTCGTCGTCCTCTCCACATTTTTCCTCCTCTTCTGCATCTTCGGCATGAGTAAGGCGCCGTGCGGCGACGCAGCTGACACCAGCCACAAGCTTTGGGCAGCTGCAAAAGTACTACCTTGAGCACCAGCTGGTGGGGTACTCCAAGTCGACGGTCGCGTGGATCGGGTCGTGCCAGTCGACACTGACCTTCATTGGCTCAATCTTTGCCGGACGCCACTTTGACTCGCATGGCCCACGCGCACTCGTTGTCGGCGGCACGATCCTCTCGGTCAGTGCCATTGTCGGCCTCGCCTTCTGCCACGAGTTTTACCAGTTCCTTCTCGCCCACATCCTCTTCGGTATCTCGGGCACGCTCTGCTATTCGCCCGCGACGGCCATATCCGGCCATTGGTTTGCAAAGAAGCGCTCCACGGCTGTGGGCATTGTCGTGTGCGGCGCAGGCGCGGGCGGCGTCGTCTACCCCATCTTCCTCCGAGGCCTCTTCGCGCGCATGTGTAAGTGGACTCTGTTCTGCGAGACACTTGAATCTGACAGCAGCCTTCCGCAACACGATTTTGATCATTGCCGGGTTCAACGCCGTGCTTATGCTTCCCGCCTGTGTATGGATGCGGTCGCGACTTCCGCCTCGGCGTCCTCCGCCCTTTAGCGCGCTCAAGCACCCGTGGCGCGAGGCGCCGTACACTTTCCTCGTGATCGGAACAGCAATCTACATGCTCAACGTGTTCTCGCCATACTTCAACGCCCCCGTGCTCGCAGCGCAGAACGGGCTACCGGAGCATATCGCAGAGTACTCGATCGCGATCCTGCAAGCCGGGAGCTTTTTCGGGCGCGCGACGGCGGGAGTCCTGGCGGACCGACTCGGCGTGTGGAACGTCTTCAGCGCCATGCTCTTCGCGAGCGCGGCAGTCGTGTTCGCCTTCTGGACAGGCGCGCCGGGCACGGGTGTGGCGATTGCGGGTTTCGTGCTGTACGGTATCGTCTCGGGAGCGTGGTTCACCCTCGTCGCATCGGCTTGTGCGGCCATCTCGCCCGTCCGCGAAATCGGCATGCGCCTAGGCATGCTGTGGACCGTCGTTGGCCCGCCCGTACTCGCCGGCCCACCCGTCTGCGGCGTCCTCATTACTGCTGCCGGCGGTCGTTTCACCTACGCGGGTATCTTCTGCGGCGTCTCCATGCTCATCGGCGCGTTTGTCACGCCCGCGCCGAGGTTTTATGACCTCATCATGCACAAGCGTCTGCCTGACGCTGCGCCGGACGCGAGTGGCACGAGCGACGGAAGTGACGTCGAGGCACAGTCCTCCACAAAGTAGAGTTTTAGAGAAAGGAGTAATAGATTGTATCGCCCGTTCACTCTGTTGTATGCATGTTTATCTCGCATCTCGCCATGCCACGACTGTAGTCGTCGTCGTCTTGGTTTTGGAAGGCTAGGGATGGTTCTGTGCCGCGAATGCCCATGCCGTGGAGACCCACAGATCAGCAAAGGCGCGACCTCCGACCTATCTCGATGCTTCTCGCGACACGGACAGGCCACCCGAGATGGAGATATCAGCGCGAGGGCACAACGCGTCTGTCTGTGTGCTCAACGTTGCATCCATGCTTGAACCACGCTGGAAAGCGTTCGTGCAGACGGGAGACCGTGCGTCCAGAGTGCGGGAGG
Source organism: Cutaneotrichosporon arboriforme (assembly GCA_002335565.1). Classification (NCBI taxonomy): domain Eukaryota; kingdom Fungi; phylum Basidiomycota; class Tremellomycetes; order Trichosporonales; family Trichosporonaceae; genus Cutaneotrichosporon; species Cutaneotrichosporon arboriforme. Next base: position 97,394 of record BEDW01000013.1, on the reverse strand, counting down.
GCGTGCGGGGCCGACCAACCGATAGCCTTAACCGCAATTGCAACCGGCTCGGGGACGCGCCGGGCAATTACCAAAGCATGTCTCGCTGTGCTCTTCCGAGTGAACATTGTGCGGTGATACGGCGGGCGAGGGCCTATGGTCGCCATCCCGCGCCTCCCGATCGAGCAGTCGGCACGTGGTGGTGCCTAGAAAGACCATTCATGCATTCACTGCTGTGGCCCAATGCTGAGTGAGGGCTGGAAATGCTGACACGCCCGCGAACCGACACGGTGACGTCGTCTGTGGCCGCGGAGCTGAACGGCCTCGAGACACAGACGGACAGCAGGCATGCCTCCGTGCACAAAGTTTGGGCCCCGAGCTGTTCCCTGTCGCGGAGGACCACGCCGCCACCGAGCAAAAACACAGAGGCTTAGTGAAGGCGGAAACGTTGGATGAGTTGGATCGACGGTTGTGGAAGGCGTCGTCTAATTCTCCTCCTCGACCCAGTCGTCGTTGCATCTCTCCATTGCTCCTCTCTCATTCTCTCTCCTTCGCACATGTATCGCTACCACCTATAATCACTACACCCCTCCCATCACACACACATACACACACACAGAGAGCTCTTAATCCACGACAAACAACGACGACAATGAGCACAAGCTCAATAGCGTCCTCGCCGACGCTCGGGCCAGACACCAAAGCCAAACAAGTTTTCCGTCCGTTCCCCACCCCGCTCACCTGGCGGCAATGGGGCTACATTATCATCATCCAAGGCGTCTTTGCCATGATCATCGACGCCGGCGCCAACTTTGCTGTCGCCTATGCAAGTGAGTTATCTAGTGTGCTGTCCCCGGCTGACTTGGCAGTGTACCATGCCCAGACAGAAGTCAAGGTTTGTTGTGATCACAGGGACACAAACCCTTCGTTCCCGTTGCTGACACCGAACGCAGATGTGGGTCTTCAGCAAAAACACTGTGGTGAGTGTTGGTTCTGTGTGCCCTGTTCGCACACCGTTGTGCATGCATGTGCATGCACCAGTGCATGTACTCTCGTGCAAAAACTGTCGACGCTGCGCTGGGTGGAGTCGCCAGCGTTTTCGGCGAGGCACCGATTTCGTGGTCTGTCTCGCCGTGAGATGCGATTCACCTCGCTAAGCGTGGTGTGATCGAAGACGCTCTGTGCGGTTCCTCTGCTACTGTGCTTTGGCGAGCGCCTCGCCGACGGACACCCCGGGCGTCGGTTGAACGCTTCGCCAACGGTCGCTTGGGCGCTGCCGCCGCCGGTCGTGTGAACACTTACTGACGACGCAGGCCGGCGACCTCGGTGTCACACCAATCATTCAGACGATCGCGTCGATGTGGATCACATCGACCCTGGTACACACCGACATTCACCACGGACTTGTCCCGCCCCTGCCGTTCGTTTACCCGCACGTGGACCACCTGCCGGACCCGCGCATCTTTGTCGACAAGCTGTTCCGCCGTAAGAACAAGGACAAGGAGACGGCTGCCGAGGACGAAAAGGTCATGCCCAAGCGCACATTTGGCCAGAAGATTGCCTACTACTGGTGGATGGCGATCCGCTTCCTGTTTGAGGGTACCGAGAAGAACATGCTCTTCCAGCCGGGTATTGGCTTCAAGCGCTGGTTTGGTCGCTTCGTCTGGACGGGTATCCAGGGTGCTGGCCTCGGTGTCCTCCTTGGCCTGCCTGCGTGGATTCTTGCCATCATCATCGTCGGCCCCATCTACAAAGGCGGCAACATGGGCAACAAGTGGGCGCCGCAGGCCATCAAGGCCGTGTATGGCGGCCTGTACGGCCTGTATTCGAATCCGATCATGGCTATCATTGCGCTCGGCGCCCAGTCTGAACACCACCTCGTCGTCGTTAACCTCGAGGAGGAGCTCGAGATTGGCGAGGCGCACGGCACGATGCCCGAGAACATTCACACGATATCCGAGGAGGACGAAGAGGCGCAGTTTGAGGCCGTGAGCCTGGACAATGGCGACGGCGGCGCTGCTGCTGCCGCAACGGTCCCAAAGAAGGCCGGTACGCCCACGCCAAGCGGGACACTCGCGCCACCGTCGCCTGCGTTTGTCCGGCCGTACCGCGCCAACACGACTGGTCACGCCGCGCCATGTATGCACGAGGGCGAGCAGTCTGTGCCGAGCCCACAGCGGTCGCCGTTCAGCTCTCTGCGACCTACGCGCTCGCGTTCCGGCAGCGTCACCCGTCCACCACTTACCTGCAACGTGTCGTACATTGGCTCCCTCCCGCCTCCAGTCACGACGTCTGGTCCCACGCCCCCTCTGGCGGCTACGGGCGCCGCGCCGGCCTTCAGCGCGACTCTCACGCCCGGCCGAACTCCCGTTCGCCCCTCGCGCCCCCGTGGCGACACCGTGTCCTCGCAAATGTCGGCCAGCTCGTTCCAGTACGCCCTGGGCGGCACTGGTGGCCGTGCGAAGCGTACGCGTTCGCGTGCCAACACTATAACCGCCGCCGACCTGCGACCTGGTGCGCCCATGATGAGCGCGGCCGCGCCAAGCTCATCCGGCGCGCCGTCCCCGTCCGCTTCCATGCGCCTGAACGGCGCGTCCGTCTCGCCCGCGCTCAGCGCGCAGACCCTGCCCCCGCCCCAGCCGGGCTTCATGGGCCGACGGCAGCGCACCCACTCAGACGTCAGCGGGGGCAGCATGCCAGAACCGCACCGCCGCGCGTCGGCCATCGAGTGTCGTGACGCGCCGTCCAGCGCGGCCAGCACGGCCAGCGCCGAGTACGACGTGTTTGGGCGCACGGCACGGACAGATGCCGCGCCACCGACTCTGTCTCCAGTGGGCTCGGGGGCGCCCGCAGGCGCCGCGCCCAGCCTCGACGTACCCCAGGTCATGGTCCAGCGGCCGTCTACCGAGATTGAGCGCGAGAGCGTCACTGGCGCTGGGGCGGGCACGGGCGCGCGCGGCGCCCAGGTCCGCCGCCAGCCGAGCGCAGACGCCCTCCGTATGGCCAGCATCCCCCACTCGCCGCTCGAAGAGGACGAGCACCGCCGTATCTAGATGTGTAGCACCGCAAGTAGACTAGACTGGGATTGTAGGATAGATGCGACGTGTACTGCATAGATGTCGCCCTTGAGCTCGCCCTTGAGCTCCACCGTGAGGGTTCTCGAGGGCCGCATGAGTGAGCGTGAAGGCCACATGAGTGGCAGGGCCGATCGGCATAAGCTGATGGGACACACTGGATGCCTGCGTTTCGTTTGAGAGCACATTGTCGCATGTGGCAGTGCTCGACCTATCCGCCACAGAACGGATGCAGAGCACCAACGTGTAGAGAATGCATCCCAAACCATCAGCAATTTCTAGTCTTGCCAGGGTAAGTTGTGCAGACACATCTACAAATGCTGCACGTTCATGGGTCATGGTCTAGACGTGTGTATGGGAGAACCAAGTGTCTGTACGACTATCGACGGCCTGCGTCGCTGGGGTAATACTCGTCCTCAAATTGTTCCTGGTTATCGTAGTACTCCTCCTCGCCGCCATTCATGTGGGCCTCGTACCACTGCACGACGAGGTTACGTATCGTGGGGTCGGCAATGCCGCTGAGGGGGTATGGCTTTGCGTCGAGGCACGGGTTGTGGCTGTGGTTTATGCAGCGCGTGACCCATTCTTGGGCGAGGGACGAGAGAGTCTCGGGGTCGCAGTTTGGCGGGTGGCCGAGGGCAGCGTAAGCCTCGTTCATGGTAACGGTACTCTCGATGGACGCGGCGACCGACGCCGTCTCGTCGCCCTCGTCGTCTTCCCCGTCGCCCTTGTGCGTCCTCTCACTGAGGAACCCACGCACGGCCTTGAGTTCTGGCCCGTAGAACCCGGCCATGAAGTTTAGCACGCTCACGCCTAGCAGTAGCAGCGCAGCCACAAAGGGGAACATGTCGAGGCGGTGCGCCAGCAGCGACGTTGCGGCGAGAAACTGGAAAAATGAAAGCCAGTGCGTACTCGAGTCGGGACCGAGCATGGGCACGCTCGCCTCGAGCGCAGGCGGCACGTCAATCTCGCATACTACCAGCAACAGCGCGAACAGGACTGCCAGTCAGCAGGGCACGGCGCGGTACTTACTCCACAGGATGCGGTTCAACACAGAGAACAGTGAATTCGTCGGCCCGCCGCGCGCAATTGTCGTGCCGGGGAAATACCCGTCGCCCTGGCACGACGGAAGGCCTTGGATCGACGACGGCGCCCCCCGGCCGGGAATGTACGCTGTCGTGGTGTACTGGCGGCGTGTGTGCGGTGCAGCGGGGCCGTCGCGGCCGCCATCTTCGCCGTCGTCTCCATCCGCACCACTCCCACCGCCACCGCCAGCGAACGCCGTCACGGCAGACTCGGGCCCAACCGGGGAGCGTATCCCCTTTCCCCACTCGCCGTCGGCAAGCACTGCCGGCCCAAGCGCGGCATCTACCGCGTCCACTTGTGCCAGGCCACGCGCGAGCCGCCCAGAATGCGCGCTGGCTGCCGCCGTGGCCGCCGCCATCGCCGCAGCCCGTTCCGTCACCTCCCGGACCCGCTTGAGTACCAGCTGGTCGCTAGCGTTAGCCAGCACAAAGAGGATTAGTAGACGGGTGTGTGCCTCGCGGCACCCTCGCGCGCTTTGCATGCGCGCGCGAGCCGACTCGTCAAGCATCAAGCACTGCAGGCGCCCGCGCTCGTCGAGGTGTGCAGACCCGCGCGCTCGCCAAGCACCGGCGCCCTCGCTCGCTGCGCTCACTCGTGCGCTACTCACGTAACTATCACATAGAACTGCGCTGCGACAAACGTCAGTAGCGCGCCGATACTGATTGCGCGGAGGACGTTGAAGAAGAGTATATTGGACATGGCGCCGGCTTGGGCTGTCGTCCAGGGAGCAGTGCGCGTTGGCCCGTCGTTGTCGTGTTGGTGGCGAGAGAGAGGGGGGGGGGGGGGTTCCTCGTCGCCGGCGAGGGGCGAGCGTCGTATAAGTAAAACACACCAGCGCACGCTGGGGTACGCCGTCAGCGTACGTGCATGGCCACATCAGTCAGTCAGCGGGGTAGGTGGACGATCAGTCGCGTCCTGGGCGATCAGTCCGCCACCTCGGCCCATCAGCGATCATACCTAGCCAGCTGTGCTCATTTCGGCGGGGTCATCACCGCGTCTCCGGTGCCACTCCGCGCACATCAGCAATCACGCGGGATCACGCCCCCGCGACATCACCCATCACTGCACTGATTCACATACAACGGAGATGGCAAGATGGCTGGAGCGTAGATGTCGGGCCGGGCTAGCTAGTGCTGTCCCGCTGCGGCCTCGAGGACACGCACAACGTCGTCACGCGTCGCGTCGACCTTTTCGGCACCGACAATCTTGGCCACGTGTTCGTGCGCCGTCGCGCCATGTAGAATCTTGTCGGCCACGGCGCCCTCGGCGTCCAGGAACCCCTGCACAAAGTCGCCGTCAATAAACCCCCGCGTCTCCTTTGGCACGAGCGCGTTGCCGCCGCGGCGGAACCTGTTGCGTCAGGACCGCCAAGTATGGCGTCACTCACATTCTCCAGTCGAGGTTGCCAGGTCCCTTTTGATACTTGCTCATGTTACGCTGGAGGTCCTGCAGTGTGCGCGTCGCGCTCTTGCCAAGCTCGCCGATGATCCCGAGCCGCCCATTGGCCGTGGCGAAGAGCACGTCTGCGCGCAGGGCCTCGGGGTGTGATGCGACAAAGGCGCCTCGGCGCAAGCCAGCTACGTCCTCGTGCAGCCCAAACGACGCTGCCGGCTCGAGATCCTCAGCCAGAACGCGGTAGGTAAGCAGGTTGGCGTGGTCGTCAGACAGCAAAATGTCGAGAGCGCCATCACGGACAGTGCCCAGCGCACGGACCGCGTGCGGCGCCATGTCACGCTGATCACGGTGGATCTCGCCACTCTCTTCGTCAACCTCGATGACGATGACACTGCGCATCGCGTCGCCAAGCACCAGCAGCTCCTTGCCCTTGTCTTTGAGCACATCGAGGTAGTGCGCCTCAAACGCAAACACAAACGACGACGCCTCCTCGAGGCGGCCACTGACAAGACGCATGATGGATACCTGTGTCGAAGACGCAATCGCCAGGAAACCATGCACCGCAGTCGCGTCAAACACCGCCCCGCGCTGTGTGACACTCTCGACTTCGTCGATCGTCCACCGCCCGTGCAGCTCGTCGACGTCGAGCAAAATCAGACGCCCCTTGTTGACAGACACAAACGTGTTTAGCTCGTCAATGTTAGACTCGTCGTACGCGTCCGACGAGTCAAAGATGGCCGTGCCAAGGGCGATGTAGTGCCGCCCATTGATGAAAACGGCGTTGACCGAGGCGACAGCTTCACGCTCAGGCAGCTGGTAGTCGGCGAGGACTAGCGTCAGCAACGCACTCAGCCGGGTTCCTCACAATCCAGGGTTGTAGGATGACGGAGCTCGAGGCTCGACGATTGCAGTATGTCGCCAGTGTGCCCGTCTAGGGTCCGCGTGACGCCGCCAACGGCGAGGACGTTGTGGTTGGGCACGTATGCTAGGCGCGTTGCGGAGAAGTCACCCAGGTCGAGCGTGAGCGCCTGCAGCTTCTTCAAGCTCGTCAACCGCTCGAAACTCAGACCCTCTGGCGTCGCAAGCACGACACAGTGGCCAAGCTTCGGCGTGGATACGGCAGCGGCAGCCACGACGTTCTGGTGTCAGCTTTGCTGGGCGCGGCAGCTCACCTTCTTTCCGCTCGCGGAAAACTCGAGGTGTCCGCGAGACTCGAAGACGACAGAGAAGCGATCACTGATACCGACCGCCACGACGCGTTCCTCGAATCTCTCAGAGGTGACCGCGACGGGGGAGAGCTGCAGGGGCAGCGAGCCGAGGTTCATCGAAAGGCTGCCCTTGGACAGGGAGCTCTCGATGCCTGCGGCGTCGACGTCGCAGCTGGACAACGAGCCGTCGCTGAGCCCCGTTACTAGGCGTGGCGTGCCACCAGACCCGACCTCGAACAGCAGGGACGTGGCGAACGCCGAGTGGCGCTTGGAGGCCAAGGGTTTACCACTCGCAAGGCCTCCCGCGTCGAACAGCGCCACCTCACCATTCCAATCGCTGACCGCAACGAGGACGCGCTCCGGCTGCTCCAGTACAGCAAGCGACACAGCCTCGTGTGTTCGCCGACCGGTAGCAAGCTCCTCGACGCGGCCGTCCGCCAGATTGAACACGATGATGGTGCCGTCGCGCAGGGACACGACGGCCAAGTCGCCATTGACAGCACCCGTCACGACACAGTTGTCGCTCGGCGCCGTATATGCGGCAGCACTGGTACCGGCAATCGTGTCAGACCAAAGCTGCACACCAGCAGGTGTGATTTGCGCGAGTAACGATCCCGAGTTGACCAGTCCAGCAGCTAGCGTTGGGACACTGCCCAACGCTGAAGCGATCTGCGCCACTGCCATTTCGGGCTCGAATTTGAGGATCGCCGTCGACGTCGCGAACGACACCAGCAGTGTGGCACTGCCGTCAGCGTCATCACGGAGCACAAACCTACCCTTCAGACGACACCAACGACCACATCCGCTGGATGCCCGCCAAGCCCTCCACAGTCAACACGTTCTCCAAGCCTGCACCGCTTCGGACAATGCGGAGCGAGTTGGAGTTGGCCGCGCCAGAGGCCACTACGAGATGCGACTGATGAGTTAATGCGGTTGCACGCGTTTGCAAGTCTCACCATCCTCCCGTCCTCCTCCTCGACGACGACAAAGTCTTTGACCGGCGCAAGGTTCATCCAGCGCTCCTTGACGTCAATCTGGCCCTCGGCGTCGTCCTCGACAACTATCGACCACGCGCCGCCGTCGGTGCTCTCCTGCGCACGCCCCTTGCCCTTGATATCGCGGGGCTCGGTGGTCGTCTGCGACCGCGATGGCTGTACCTCTGGTAGCTCGAGCGACACCAGCAGGGAGTCTCCGCACGCCGACGAAACGAACAAGTATCCGTTCGTGATATATGTTAGGGCAGTAGGGGGTGAAGCCTTCCAGTCAGCGCTTGGGCCACTGCTCCGACTACTCACGTCACCTAGGTCAACCTTGCCAACTGTAACCCGGTCGGTGTCATCAAACTGCCATCCAATCGCCGTAAGGCGGCCGCGCTCGTCTCCGAGGAGAACACTACCGCGGTACTCGTCCGACGACAGCACAGTGGCACTGGGGTTAGCAAAAGATTCAAGTGGCCCACCCACGCTAAGACTGTGCCAAAACCCTGGCGGACGCGACAGACCGGCCGGACAAGCCACCGCTCCTCGTTGTCGGTGTTGACGCTGCGGCCAGACATGCTCGACTTGCGCTTCTTGCCTATGCCTCCGGTCTCGGACTGTGGGCTGCGTCGCGCTGCACTGGCTCGTGGGCTCGTTATCTTGTTGGCGGACGGCGGCGCTGTCGACACCGAGTAGAGAACGGCATGCTCGTCGCCCACCACAAGAATTAGGCGGCTGCCGCGGGGCCCGAGGCACGGCAACGTCACAAGGTTGCGACCCGCCGGACACGAGAAAGGAATTTCGTCAAAGTTGAGGTCTTCCAGCTCGGCCACGGGGTAGTCTAACGGATTGACAATGTCGGTCACTGGTGCATGGTCGTCAAAGTGGCGCTTCGAGTGGGCGTACTGCCGTGGCTGCATCTGGATCTTGCCGTACTCTGACATCCAGAGGAACGTGAGCATGGGCGGCTCTCCATTCTTTGAGGGGCCAAACGCAATGTCGAGAAGGTTGTGTTCTCTAATGCTGCGCTGTCAGCCATCGCTGCTGCGTGCGGAGACTCACTTGATGTTGTTGCTAAACTTGAACAGGAGACGCCGCTCGTCGCCGTCGACGTCCATGTCCTTTTGTGTACTAGAACGCCGGCGCTTGGCGTCGCGCTCCTTCTCTACTTCCATCTCAACACACGCAAGAAGCCCAGTCCAGACACTGACAAAAGCCAGCGACCCCTGCGTGATCACGCCAGTGAAGAACTCTTGTCGCCGCAACCCCGGCGTCGGCGGCGACAGCGCCTGCGACGCAGTGACGACGAGCTGGTCGTCCTCCCACGCCAGCAGCAGGAGGCGTGCATTAGGTGGTCCAACAAGGACCAAAACGTGTGCGCGGGTATTCTGGCGTCAGCGGGTTCGGACTGCAGCTTAGGGTACCCACTGGCATGTTGACGGTGGCGATGCCGGCGACGGTGCCCCATGTCAGGAGCTCGCCGCGCGACGTCAGTCCCGACGGACCGACATCCCACACCTCCACGCGATCCGGTTTCCCAATTACGAGCGAAAAGGTGCGTGGCGCCGTGAACTGTTCTACCCTAACGGTATGCGACACGGGTGTCGGCGTCAGCGCCTAGAAGTCAGCCAGAGCTCCTGGTGGGCGGTCGTGTCGCGTGCGGTACTCACCGACGCGATATACAGCATGGCGCTGGATACGACAGTCTATGCAGTCTATGAATACGACGTAACAGACAGATCGACAAGACAAGAAAGAAGAGAGTATGATGGCAAGAAGAATGGACAGTGTCAACGATGAGAACACACCTCGCTCGACGCTCCCCCCAGTCGGTGACGAGGGGGCTGCTGGTGGAGGTTTAAGTGGAGGTGGAGGTCACGTGAATGCCAGAATTCTTTGTTATGACGGTGTTGCTCCTCGTGAGATGGTGTGAATGTCTTTGTTCATATCCATCAGCAGACATGCCCAACCCAGAACTGCAGGCGATGCCGGCGGCGTCGGCGGCGAAGCGCAAGGCTGCGCCTCGTGACGACGAGGGCGACTCGGACGCCGAGAGCGATGTGGTGCGTCGCGGGTATGTGGTGGAGCTCTGCTGACGCTTAGAGCATGATCAATGTCGACTTTGACTTTATGAACCTGAACCCGGACGTCGACCAGTGGGTAGCACGCATAAACGTTGGTTAACGCTGTTAGGATTGCTATTAAGCGTCTGCTGAGGCAAACGCTCAGCCATGACGACAACCTCGTCGACGTCCATCCGCTCGCAGACCTTATCCTCGCCGAGGGCAAGCGCCTCAAGGCCGGCTCGACGATCAAGACGGATGGCGAGGAGAGCGATCCGTGGGGCATCCTTGCAGCGGTAGACATTAATCGGTGCCGTGTGAGTCCGCCGTCCTTTGTCGCAGAGGCTAACGTCTAGGGCAACACGGCACTGCAGGGCTTGTTGGCGTACCTCCTCTCGACCAACCCTCCTGCCCCGATCAAGTCTGCGCTCGAGGGTAACGGGCCATCGACGGCGCTGCTTTTTTCTATGCGCATGCTTAACCTGCCTGTGCCTCTCATTCCGCCTCTGTACAAGATGCTAGGCACCGAGCTCGCCGAGTCGGGCGCCGAGTTTGCGCAATACCTCCTCTGGGGCCGCGGCTACAAGCTCGACGGCAAGGAGGCTGCGACGGGCCTCGAGATGGACGCCGAGTACGTGCTGCGTAAGGGATGGGACTGATCGCAGACAAAAGGGGAACAAGAAGCAGAAGGGCGGCGCCGCGGGCGGCCTCGCCGCAGGGTCGTTCCCTTACCATCCCGAGGAGGAGATGATCGAGGCGCGCGCGTCGAGCGTGCACACTTACGCCCTCAAAACGGCGCCCCCGCGCGACGACGAGTCGTTTGGCGTCGAGCAGTTTGGCCGTCTTATCCTTATCGACACGCCCAAGCTCGCGCAGGCGGTCACTGCCATGGAGGAGGCGTGTAGGTAGACATATGTATGAAACAGCAGGGAGGGAGAATGCTGGCAGTTGGCTCAGGCCGAGTTGGCCAACGCCGCATGGGATTGCTACTATCATGCATCTATCATACAGTGGGCGTGTTGCCGCGCGCCAGCGGGCGGTCTACTCATCGTCGTCGTCAGAGTCATACTCGCGACGCTTTTTACGATGGCGCGCTCCGTCGTCATCGTCATCATCGTCGTCGTCGTCGTACGCGTGAGCCGCCGACTTGCGCTTCTGCTTGTCGAGCGCCGAGCCGAGATCGAGGTCGTCGTCGTCGTCGTCATCATCATCCTCGACGTCCCGTGCTGGCGCCGATGCCGGTTCTGGTGTCGGGGTACGCGGCCGCGCGGGTTTGACCTTCTTCGGCGGTTGTTTCTGGCGAGCATCCTCACAAGCGTCGACCCAGCTGTTCGTCAGCAACGCCCAGCACTGCGCTTAGTAGCCGGGCTCGTACGCACTCGCAGTATACGTCAACCGCCGCGGACAAGTCTGGCGTCAGTCATGCCGCGATACGCAGCGTACTGTTGATTGGAGCGGTGAACTTTTGCCCGCAGATCTGGCGTCAGTTCAACAAAGACTCGTGGAACTCACCTTGCAGTGCAGGTGGCCAAACATGGACTGTTTGTCGCTGACACATTAGCACCCCGCGCGCCGCCTCGAACTCACATCTTGACGGTGACCGACCGATCGTGGTGGCAGAAGAGACACTTGAACGTCGTCGCTGGGGTGAGCTACGATGCATGAAGGCAAGATTACACAGCGTCTCCTTGGTTCTCTTGACGACTGGCTTCTTGGACGACTTGCGCTTGCCCATTGTGCTCGACGGGTGTGGGGTAGTTGACAATGTTCAAGCAGCGTCTTCTGATCTAGCTGATCTCCTGCGTCAGGCGGAGGTTGCCTTTGAAATATCGATTAGGAGGCTCTCTTACTATACATATGCTATTAAGTAGAGGTCATTTGACTTTTTTGATTAATCGCAATTACAACGTGGACCTCACGTGCAAACTGCGGAGATAGAACTCCGTCGAAGGTTACGCGTTGTCGACACCCGTCGTCACTGGTGGTGGGGTTCATCATCGCCATCCCCTCACAACACTACATCGTTCCCCACCTATCACCTCTTCCGTACGAGCAGTCATGGAGGAGATTGGAATTGACCTCAAGCTCGAGGTATGTTTTACGAGACGAGGGCCGCGGTGTATGCGTGCTCGGCATGCGTTGCGGCTCTGCGCGACTCCACCAGGCGCCGAAAGCAGCTAACACGCAGGACCCTACGCTCGCTGCGCAGCTGAGCGACAAGCAGGCGCTGTACTCGTCTCTACCTGCGAGTGACGACGAGCTGTACACGACATGGCGCAAGCTTGAGGCGCACCGCGAGTTTTTACAATTGCAGGAGGTGAGTCTTGCCCTTCCTTCCCCGCCATCTCGCCCTCTCTTGACGGGCTGCTGACTCGCGCAGGACTACATCCGTGACGAGACCAAGAACCTGCGGCAGGAGCTGTTGCGTGCGCAGGAGGAAGTAAAGCGTATTCAGTCGGTGCCGCTCGTTATTGGGCAGTTCCTCGAGGCTGTGGATGAGCGCCGCGGCATTGTTGGCAGCACAACCGGTAGGTCGCCCATCACCTTCCCTCCTCGCTTGTCAAGTTGACTAACTCGCAAGGCTCCAACTACGTCGTGCGCATCCTGTCTACGCTTGACCGCGAGCTGCTCAAGCCAAGCAGCAGTGTCGCTTTGCACCGTCACTCCAACGCCCTCGTCGACATTCTTCCCCCCGAGGCCGACTCGAGCATCGCCATGCTCAGCGCAGACGAGCGCCCAGACGTCAAGTACTCTGACGTCGGCGGTCTCGACCAGCAGAAGCAGGAGATCCGCGAGGCGGTCGAGCTTCCCCTTGTTCAGGTATGCCTAGCTCATGATGTCACCTGGAGCTAGAACTGACGACAGATGGATCTCTATCGCAAGATTGGCATTGACCCGCCCCGTGGCGTTCTTCTCTACGGCCCGCCAGGTATGTACGTGCGCCAGTCGACCCTGACACCTAGGTACGGGCAAGACGATGCTTGTCAAGGCTGTGGCCAATGCTACGACGGCGGCGTTCATTCGTGTCGTTGGCTCCGAGTTTGTGCAGAAGTATCTCGGCGAGGTGAGCTGATCGCACTCTCGATGAGCTGACGTCCAGGGCCCGCGTATGGTTCGCGATGTGTTCCGGCTTGCACGAGAGAACTCGCCGTGTATCATTTTCATTGACGAGGTGGACGCGATTGCGACCAAGCGTTTCGACGCCCAGACCGGCTCAGACCGTGAAGTCCAGCGTATCCTTCTCGAGCTGCTCAACCAGATGGACGGTTTCGACCAGACCACAAACGTCAAGGTGAGCTATCCTCATCTGTGCCACAGCTGACAGCAGGTTATCATGGCGACGAACCGACAGGACACCCTGGACCCAGCGCTGCTGCGCCCCGGCCGTCTCGACCGCAAGATTGAGTTCCCCAACCCGTCGCGCCGCGAGCGCCGCCTCATCTTCCAGACCGTCACGTCCAAGATGAACCTTAGCCCCGACGTCGATCTCGAGGATTGTGAGCTAATTGCCATCGACTCTTGAGCTGACAACAGACGTCTCGCGACCAGACAAGCTCAGCTCGGCCGAGATTGCGTCCATCTGCCAGGCCGCAGGTCTGCAGGGTAAGTCGCTAAGCATGCCTGCATGCGTCGCACTTCTCTGCTGCATACTAACATGCAGCTGTGCGCAAGAACCGCTACGTTATCCTACCGGTCGACTTTGAGGAGGCATGGAAGGTAAGTGATGCGTGCCACCACCCATGTGCCACCGCGCGGCGTTTAAATTCCCCGCGGTGGTGTATGGTGGTTGTTTTGGGCGACCAAGCCGTTAAATTGTGCACGGCGCTGACACTTTCTCTCTTTCTTCCAACAGTCTACTGTCAAGCGCTCCGAAGACCGTCTCGACTTCTGTAAGTGGCCTTGCGCATTTCGCCATACATTTCACCGCTGACGCGCCGCAGACCGGTAACCATGTACATTGTCATGCAAGCATCGATACAGGCGTCGCTCACCCACTGATCATCTCTTCCGCCTTGTCACTTCTCCCCCTCCCGCTCCGATCCCGCGCCCTCCCTCATCCCGGTCCGGCGCGGCGTCTCGAGCGCAGACGGACGGACAATCGTCCCCCGGCGTTCATTTGCTATCCCCCCGCGGCCAGTCCGTGTTCACGGGGACGATACTTCACAGGCGCCGGACATTTCGATGTACCGAGTGTAACTTGACCCACCTCGAGGCTGCTTACTGACCACTGTGGCGGGATTGAAGGAAGTACTAGTGAGTCGTCCGCTGTCAGGGCTTGCGCAGTCAGCTGACCACCAGACGCACCGACTCACCATCCAAGAAGACACATCCCCCTCCCCTGCCCCCATTCCCTACGTACCCACGGTGTATAACACTCTGCGAGCGGCGTCCATCGAACAAGCCGCTAGCGATTTTCTTCGCACCAAGAAAAATCTAGCCTACTACTCACCGGCGGGGCTTCTCGTGCCTCCCCCGGTCCATACGTTGGCCACATCTATATCATCCCCGTGTTTGAATGCAAATTTGTCCACGACTGTTAGGAGAAGGAGGGGCCACGCTGTCGACTGGGAGACTGGGAGACTGGAAGATTGGGCAACGATGCAACGAAACTGCTTCTTATTCCTTTATGCACCGTCTGGTCCCCACGAGTTTCAACGTGAGCCGCTCATATTCTCCAAATGCCTTGCAACAAGTCACCCAACGGTACATTTCACAAACGCTACATTGGCTACACAAGGCTAGCTATCTTCCGTCAGCGCATGTCCTCACGAGCAAGGAGCGAGAAGGGAGGAAAGGGTAGGAAAAGCCCTCAGTTGGCCGTTCTTAATGTACATTTTTGACTTCAACCCCGCAGGTCAGTCTTAGCATGGAAATAGTAGATCATCGCTGGGCGTGTGTGTGTGTGTGTGAGGAGGCAGAGGCAGACTTACAAATACAGTATGTGCCCGCACGGCGGGGACAAACCCGAGAGCTGGCTAGAAGGCTCCTGTCTGTCAGCTTGTTGCGCTCGTGTCAGGAGGTCAAAAGCAAGCCTGGGTACGCGTAGGCAGCTCAGTGGGCACGTGTTTGGCTGTGTGCTGTCGGATCCGCAAGCCGCATGGCCTTAGGACTGGGGCGACAATACCAGTCATCATCGCCGCCGCGGCGCGCCCAGGCTTTAGTAGCTGTACTCACTTGGTTTGTCCTCGAGCATTGCTTGTTGGAAGGGCGGATGAGAGGAGACACGAACACGAACACGGAAGTGGTGGACCAGGTTGACACAAAGTTGGCCTGGCCTGACCGAATTTCTATTTCCGCGGTTTATTTCTTTGCGGATTTATCCCACAAGCCGGAACTGGGTGGTGGCAGCCATTCGGATCCGAGTGGCGAGAGGGGAAAACAACTAAGGAACCGTTTCGATTGTCTTATGGATCGGGAGCGGCTCGTTTCGAAATATCTAATCGTTCTGGACGAGTCGGCTCTTGAGACACGGCTCGTTCGTTACCGACACACCGTGGTGTGGCGAGTGCCGCGGAACGTTCTTAAATCATGACACCACCCTGTGTCGCGGCCATGACGGGGTTGCCGGACGTGTTCGAGGTTGACGGCGCCTGCGAGCTCTTGAGAAACGACGCCTCAATCTCGATGGCCAAGTCCCACATCTGCGGGTACGACACCGAGTAGAGCTTGAGGCCGGCGACGCAGCCGAGGCAGTCCTCGCGGCCCAGGCGGGCGAGATACATCCCGGCGTCATAGATGGGTCGGTACAGCACGAGCCTTGGAGTCAGCCATTGCACGAGCGCGTGCGCGTGCGCAACACGCGATACGCGCGGCGCGGCGCGCGGTAACTCACGGGTCGACACGCAGGTATCCCTGTTCCGTTGCCAGCGCGGAAAGCATGGCAATACGCATCGCCGAGTGCATTGCCTCGCGCTTGAGACGGTCGCGGATTTGCGAGACCTCGAACCCGAGCATCCCGCGCATCGAGTCCTCGGGACCCTCTTGAATGCCAAAGTCGTGCACGGCGCGCTCGACAACAATCCACAGTGCGTGGTAGAAAATGTCGGTCGACATGATCTTGACTGTGGTGAGGGCCGCCCAGTGGTCCGGCCACGGGACGGGCAAGCCGAGCTTGTTCAGATACAGGTCGCGCCACGACGAGTGGTCGTGCACAAAGTCACGGAGTGTGTTGAGCGGGATGCCGTTGGCCGACGTGCGCGGCTGCCACATGTCGCTGCAGTATTTGTTGCAGATGCCTGCGCCGGAGCGAGCGGCCATGAGCCAGACCTGGGCGTCAGATGTGCCCCACGCGTGCTGACTGGCTGGCCACTACGCACCTCGTCGTCGCTGCCCATGGTGCCCGACGTGGGCAAAACGCCAACGTCGCCCACGTTCAGTTCCGGGCGAATGCGGAAGAATGCCGTCTCAAAGTTGGCAATGACATACATGGCCAAGTGGGTGCGCATCTTTTCGTCGTTGGTGGGCATGATGTGCAGAATGGGGTCGCGCAGCTGTTCGAGGTGTCGCGCGGCCATGCACAGGTACGACGCCCGGTACTCCCTGCGCTGCATAATGGATTCTGCCGTTGGCACAGCACGGCACCGATGAACTTACGACCTGCCATCGCCTCGAGGATGAGGAGGGCCTGGGCATTGACTAGATTGGCGACGCGGAACGCCTTGTTGACCTCGAGGACCTCGCGGGCGCGGATAACGAGAAGCTGCGCCATACGCGAGCGGCCCGCACCGCTCTCGCCGTCGCGGGCACTAACTTCCTCGCGGTCGGCAAGAAACGTTGCGTGCTCAGAGAACCGGGCCCCAAAAGCCAGCACGACCGCCAGGAGTGCATGCGGAAGCGGCCCAACCCCCTCTCCGCGCGAGTCGTGGTACTTGGCCTTGAATGTGCCTTCGTCGAGAATCGGGAGACGCGAGTGAACAATCTGGAAAAAGGTCTCGATGAGGTCCTGTGCAACCCTGGAGGAAAACCCAGTCAGCTGTGCAAAATGCATGTGCGCGTGCGAGAGCTCGCCATGCTCGGCGATGGGCCCGACACACCTTTCTAGCTCGGCCTCGCCGGCTGCCCATAGATTGAGATGTGCCGCACTCGGGGATTCGTCCCACACGGCTCCGGATTGTTCCTCCCAAAGGTCACACGCGCTGGAACGCGCCTGGTCTAGAGCCGAGACATCGGAGTAGCGCCACTCGTGGTGGTGCACTGCGGCCGGCGAAAAGAGGTAGCGCAGCAGGTCAGCCTGGATTGCCTCGCGTTCGCGGCTGACGGATCCGCGAGGCCGGACAAAAACACTCGAGTGTGGTGTCACCCAGGTCATCATCGCCATGGCACTGCCTCTGTCAGAATTCGTTGCACACTTTTTGCACCGCATCATCCGCCCCGAGCCGAGATCCAGGAATGATTTTATCCGTGAATCGGCCGGCCCAAAGATAATGCTTACTCTTCCATGCCTAGACGCGGTCCAGATGTGCTGTCGACCGATGTGGCACCTGATCCAGACAACTGCCGCGCAAGTTGCTGTGGGGACATTCGGTTGGATGAACTCGATTGCTCGTCCCCACTCCATCGTTGTTGTTGTTTCTCCTTATCCTCCGAGCTGCGAAACCGCCGCGGGCGCCGCGGTTTACTTTGTAGCTGTTCAATGTAGTTGGACGTGCATTCCAGATCTTTGGCAATGCATTGCTCGCACTGATGGATGTCAGCTTGCAATGTTCATGGCCGACATGACGATTGGCAGGATGGGACAAGAGGGGATGGATCGCCGAATCTTCTGCCTTGAGAAAGCGGCGAAAATGACGGAGGGGGTTGTGAGGGGAAATGGGATGAAACGTACTCGCTGAGCTGTCGTCATGCGTTTGCAGCGAATCTTCTTGGAACGACACGCGTCGCAAGCGACGTTTTGTTTTCGAGTTGCTCCACTGTAGAGAGGCATGGTGGTGTTGTTAAGTGCCATAATGTGGACAATGAAGCAGGACGAGGGAGAGGACGAGGGGGAGACGGGGAGGGGAGGGGAGGCAAGTGGGGTTAAGAAGCGAGTCGTTGGGGTCACTGCTGTTGATGATAAATGGAGTAAATAACGAAAGTTGGAGAGAGGGGAGGGGTTGTGGATTGCACGGTCAACTCGACGTTGCCGAGTCGTATACGTCGATGGGCTGGAACACTCAAGAGAACACAGCCGGGACGCCTCGTTCAGGTCTCTAGTTTCCTTTCGGGTGGCGCGATTCCCTACACGCTGTGTCTGTGGACTTGGCTCTCGCTGCCGACGGCCGAGAGGTGTGAGGTGTGCACTGCTGGAATGGCGAATGGCCAGACCTCGCTGCCGCTGTGCGATTCACGACGCGCAACATTCAACAAGCCGACATGAGCAGCAACCTGAACACCTCATCCTCCTAGCAAAACAATTCTCGGATCCGAAAAGCCACATGGCTCAGATCCGAAGGCACGCGGAGATTATTAGCCTATGTAAGCGTGGAGAGGGTAGTAATCTCCGTTAGTTTTGGCAGGCTGAAATGAGCCATTAGGACATTAGGAGTGTTGCTCTAATGGGGATTAATTAGACCCAACATAGCAATGCCCAGAAAGCCTTGTCGATGAACCCTTTGTTTACATTTTGCGTTTGGGTGTGATGGTGCCTGGCCGGGGGTGAAGGGATATACTACAACCGACAACCTCACTCCACTCACCCCCACCTCCTCCGCACGATCCGCACAGTCCATCACATGCACATGCACATGCACCGGCACCACACCCTCTCTCCTTGTCCCCCTCGCACAGTCGTCATGGCCGTCTCGAATGTGTACAACAGGGGTGCATATGTGATGGTACATTGCAGTAAGGGTAAACGGCAACAAGGAGATACCAAGAGCAAGAGACGTGACCACGACTCCCGGCTTGTCCATCATTCGCCGCGTCGCTGTGACGTCTCCCTGTATGTACTTAATTTTGTCCCTGGCACATCACCAAAGCAACTCATTCGCCCATTCTTATTCCCCTCGTCGCTCTCTTCCGACACAACCCGTTCGACGCACACTCACTGCTCTTGTGACCACCTCGTGTGACTTGATCAAAGCACTCCCGCCGCAAGACCTCGTTTTCGTTTCAAATCTCACACGCGGACCGACCGACCGTCAGCTTATCTCCGGAACCGCAGCTGCGTCCTTTCTTGGCTCCATCACAACACACAAACCCCGTCCTTCTTGTTGCATCTCTCCATGACCCGTTGGCCGTGCAGGCCCTCGTCTTGACACTCACTCCGCCACCATGTTTGGCAAGCGGAAAAACCAAGGCGATGGCAACAACCACGACACCAGCAGTGGTGACGACGAGGCATCATCTGTCCACAAACATGTGCTGTTGGAGCAGCTGCTGGACAGCTCTCCCGTCACGAAACGGGATGTGCGCAACTTCTCAACGTACGCGCCCCTCATCGCGGCCATTATTGCCCCTCTGTCGACGCTGCTGCAGATTCCAGGCTTGACGGTAAGCCACCAGCATAAGGCCGACTTTGCTTACGTGCCAGCAACGCTGGTTCCATTTGTCTGATGGCAAACCTATCCCAGATCCAAAAGGCTGCGTCGCGCTCTCGTCGCTGGCGCTCGCCTTCAACGTCTTTGGCAATGTGCTTCTGGTCGTTCGTTTCAGCTCACAACAACGCGTCAACCATGCTGTTAGGTGCGTTGCTTCCTTTTTGTTGGCTCACGCCTAGCTTGTCGTTCTACTGCTGGGTTCTCACCACCATTATCGCCATTGTCAACACGAGTGTCTTTGGCGCTGCGCGCAACCGGCATCCTGACTACCACTTTGGCCAGGGGTTCTGGTGCGCAGTCGTTTCCGTCATTCTTGGTGGGATCATCACCATATCCCTCATGTTCCACTACATGTTCGCCAGTGGCAATCACAACCGCGACAGCCGAAAGGTGCAGATTACAGGCCGCAAGTTCATGTACTCCATCACGTTACTCTTCCTCCTTATTGGACTTCAGGCGCTGGCGTTCAACCGCCTCGAGGGCTGGACGTATCTCGAAGCAATCTACTTTTCAGTTCAGACGACGTTGACCGTTGGCTACGGCGACTTTGTGCCAACGACCGTCGGCGGCAAGATTGTCATTTTCCCTTTTGCGATCCTCACCATCTCGCAGCTTGCCAACGAAATTTCCATCATCATCGACTTTGTGCAGGACCGTGCCAAGTCGCGTCGCGACAAGTGGCGCAAGCGATACTCGGTTGCCATGCACAAGGCTGCGCTCGCGGAGAAGCCCTATGCGACGCTCATTGATGAGATCTGCCTTGTCCACCAGATCGAGCTTCACCAGCAAACGTAAGTGTGCGCAGGACTTTCCTTCTGACCGCAGGCTGCTTCAGCTGTATGACCTCGTGTGGTCGTTCACCGGCCTCATTGCCTTCTACGTGATTGGCGCAGAAATCTTTCACGCCATTGAAGGTTGGGGTTATGGCAACGCGGTGTACGCTGTCATCATCCTGTCCTTCTCTATCGGGTTTGGTGACTTCTGTCCCAAGACGGCCGCTGGCCGCGTCGTCTGGATCGTGTACGCTCTCATGTGCGTGCCCATTATTACCAACTTTGCAACCAACACTGTGACGGGTATTGTGAGTGTGTCGCGTGGAGGTATCGGCTAATTCCTCTCCAGATGTACACAATCTCGGAGCATCGGTTCCAGACGACTGGATTCCGGCTGGCTCGGGAACAGGACCCAGAGGCGTTTGCCCCGCACTCTCACTTCATCCTTCGCAACCACCAAAAGTGGGACGGCGCACGCATAAAGTACAATGCCGAGATGGCCATGTCCAAGGCAGGCAAAAGTCAGAAGGAGCGTGAACGACAGAGCAAGATAATTGAGGCGTTACTTAAAGACCCCAACACACACGACGCGGTGATTGCAGCCTTAGGCAGCGTCGACTTGGCACAGGCGGCTGCCGACCAGAAGGCAGGAATTGAACCCGGCCGCGAACCTTCGCGAAGCAGCGACGAGACGGCCGCGGAAGAGAAGGATGCAGTGGAGAAACACCACAGGTGGAGCTCTGAGCAAAGCTCTGAGCAAACTGCGCCTGATGCCGAGAAAAGCGGCGTCGACCGCGACCGCGACCCCATTCACGTCAAAGTCACGTCCGCTCCAAAGGTCAAGGTGAACGCCATTCCGAACCCGGCCAAGGACGATCCAGCCGAAGGGTCGCCCGACGACACGCGCATCGAGTTCAAGCTGTGTAAGGCCCTGATTGATCGCGTGACGCACTTGGAGGCGCAGAGTCGGCAGATGCTCATCGACGCCATGAACGACGATCTCGCGAGGACGGTGCTTCTCGCGGACCGCAACTGTGAGCTGCTGATTTCCCAGGTCCGCTAACTTTACAGTGCAAGTTCGTGATGCGCTTCAGCTGTACAACTACGGCATCGACATGCCGAGGAACAACCAAGAGGAAGTTGACAGGGTGCACGCCGAGTGGAGGAAGGCGATTGTCCACCATGGACTTGCAGACACTCCTGGTGCAGAGGACGAAGACATGCTTGCGCGTGTGCGGCGATATCGCGATACGTTTGCAGAGATCCTTGTGATCAGCTCGACGCTGCTGCGGCTTCAGAACGACGACCTGAAGCGCTTCGAACGCTGGCGTACAGGCGACATGCACCAGTCAGCGAAATTCGATTTCCGCATCAGGCGACTGAGGAAGCGGAAAAAGAAGAACCGGCAGTGGACGAAGAGGCTGCTTCTGGGCACACAGGATGAAACTCACGACGAGGAAGCCGCCCACACGCCAGAGGATGAGGCCGAGCATATCAGCGCCGAGACGGAATCGAGCATTGAGAATGATCTCTGTCCTCCAGGAGAGCGGAGTGGCGCGTCGACGAGTGGCGAGGACGCAGCGGATAGCGCAGAAACGTCACCGGTTGAGTCGCAGATGAACCAACGGCCCTCCTCGGTACAGGACATCACTGGCCGCGAGAGGGAGTCATCCCATGCCTCCCAGCCACTGCGCCCCTACCGCCTCGTTGAGAATGTGCACGGGAAACGGAAGCATGCCCTGGGCCCGCGTCCAGGACAGCAGCTCCACCGACGCCGGTCCGTTACCAACGAGGTGCCGCCTGACCTCAACAAAAATCAGGGCGATCCGGACCGCACCGTCGAGTACTTCCAGAGGCTGCCAAAGCACGTCGAGGCCGAGATTGCGGATCGGCCCGACGACGCCGACTACCCAGACATACCTATAGGCCACGGCTTTTACGCGCGGCCCATAGCCCCAACAAAGGGGCCTGTTCCACACGAGGACCCCTGCGGCGTCGCAGAGGTACCTACGCCGTCGCCGCCGGGGCCGACTGCGACGATGGGCGACGCGGCAGGCGACCTGACGACCGACCCGGCCGAGTCGCCGCAGCCTTCACCCGCGCAGTCGCCAGCGGCATCGCCACGGCGCAAGTCCCACAGCGGCGAGCTGCACAAGCGCGAACAGCGCTTCATCCAAGCCATGTCGCGTTCCGTGCTCAAAGCGGCGGATAGAGAAGCGAACAAGGAACGCACGTCGTGGTCCGACTGGGTAGCTGATGCGGTACACGAGGTGGCGAACGAGGCGGGCGAGGCCATCAAGGACGTGACGACCCTTGGCAGGCGGCACTCGCGTAACCCGTCTGGCACATCTGGGCTGGGATCGGGGAGACACTCGCGCAACGCGTCTGATGCGTCTGGTCTCGCTGCGCGTCGACATTTGCGAAACCCTTCTGATGCGGGCTTGAGCCTTCGATCTCGCCGTTCGGGCGAGGAACGGCGCACGAGCCTCGCGTCAGACGACCATCCTTCTGGTGGTCATCGGCAGAGCTTGTCGTTCGGCCGAGCTAGAGCGACTCCCCCGCCTGTCGACGAGAAGCGCGGCGACACGCACCACGCTGAACCCCGCGTCCGAGACTTTGAGAAGCACCCGCCCGCCTCCCCTGCGCCACACACACCCCGCCACAGCCGTCGCCGCCACGTCACTACTGCCTCTAGCTCTGGCTCAACGACCGACGAGGAAGAATCCCTGCGGCACGGCACGCCCGAGCCTGTTTCCTAGGCTGGAGTATATACCAACCAGGTATACCTGTGCATGCGCACATGCAGTGCACACCATTCATCCCCATTGTACAATCTGGAACCTGTCACACCTAGTTGTAGTATCAATGTACAGTGATGCCTTGTGGTGAAGAGAAAAAGTTAGTGCGCCGTGGGGCGGTGTGGGAGAGCTTCGCGGTTGAACCGGCCGTGATCGAGCATGGGCGGCGAAAAGCCTGTTCCGCTACCGCCGGCGCTAGAGCCGTGAGCTGTGGGACCGCCGCTGTGTCCCCTTCCGTGCCCGCCGTGCCCATTAGCTACGCCGTTCACGGTGCCTAGCGCCGGCGTGCCGCCGGTACTCCCGTTCATAGGCGAGTGGCGTGACGTTGCGCTGCCCCCGCTGGTGCCGTTGCGCAGGCCGTGGCGCGCAGGGAGGTGCAGGCCGCGGAGACCAGACGAGGCCGGCGGCGCCAAGTCCTCGTTACTGCTGTTCTGCGCGGATGGGTTGTACGCTGGTGTAGAAGACGAAGGGCCCCCGCTGGTCGACGCCGCGTACCCGATAGACGGCGAGGGCGTGTACCCCGTCGAGGGGGTGTAATGAGAGACGGGCGACTGGGTGCGCGCGTGTGAGTGGGTTTTTGCGTGGCCGTGCGCGTGTGCGTGGGCATGGGCGTGGTGGTGTTGTGCGGAAAAGTCGCCGGCGGCCATGGACGCGACGGACGGCAGGCTCGAACTGGGTACGAGTGACGGCGCGGGTGTGCCCTGTGTCGGCCGCATTGACGATACCTGCATGAGGATGGCACATTCGCGCGTCGACTGGGTGAGGCTCGAGAGGCTCTGGCGGACCTGGATGGAGAATGCGTGCGAGGCAGACAGGGCCTGAATCAGGCCCGAGACCTTAACGACGGTCTTTATAAACGCCTGTGCGTGGTCAGGCAGCGCAGAGTGCTGGAACGAGAACGGGTTGGCGCGCAGGCCCATGAGCGACTCGCGCAGCGTCGTGGTGACCTGCTCGGCCGTGGAGATCCACGTCACAAGCTCGGTGTACTGCCTCGGCGGGATCGTTGCTGGGCGCCGTGCATCCTGCAGCGTCAAAGGGCCTAGTCGGCCCGAGCTCGTGCTCCCGACAGAGTCGCTTTTGACATGCGAGTAGGGCGGGTTCGATGCACCCACGTCCTCGGCCAGCCGCAGCCACACTGTGAAGGCAATGTCTGTCGCGGTCTCCATCACGTCCAGCAGATCCTCGTCGAACAGCGTCGCCGAGGCTGGCGTCGGCGGACGCACGTCGAATGAGAGGTTCCGTCCTGTGCCATTTTGCTGGGAGAGATACGACGACCCCGCAGACGAGCTCGGTATGTGGCGAGAGCGTGCAGGCTGCGAGAAACTCGTGACCATGGGCGGCGTGTGGTCCACAGGTGGCTCGGGCTCGGCGTGCAGCGGGAACGGCGGTAAAACCGGCGCCGCCGCACCATTCTCCGAGCTCTCGAATATGGTCCGCGATGTGTCGGGGACTGGCCATTCCATGCGCTGTGGGCCAACGGGAGTGCCCATGAGCATGCCCTTCTCTACGTCCAGGGCGGAGAAGGACCCGGCGTGGCGGCGGCTCTTGGAGCGCGGCGACGAGCCCACCGGTGGCATCGATGTGAGTCCCGATGTCGGGTTCAGTCGCCCAGGTGTCCGTTCGGCGGACTCGCCCCGCTCAAGGATAGGCGAGATGGGCTTGCGGCCCGAAGTCGAGTTGGACTGCGACATCGGCGGCGCGACACGGGCAGACTCGGGCGACAGCATGTTCCGGATATCGGACATGAGGGGGAGCATTGTCTTCCACGAGCATGCAATCTCAGCCATTCCGCCGTAGATGTTGAGCAGCAGCTGGCGCGTGTACCGCACATCTGCGTCCTTGAACGCAGGCGTTTGGAGTCGCAGCACAGACACAATCTTGCCAAAGACAGCAATGCTCTCTTTTGCCGCGTCAATGACGTTGCGGATCGCCATGACGGGCGGCGCACTTCTTCGTGACATGGAGTCGAAGCGGTCAAGCGCATTGATCAAACTCGTGAGGTATCCACCCGCTGGCTCTAGCACGCGCGCAAACACTCCCGCGACGCGGTCAGACACGGCAAAGTTGAGGTACTGCCGCAGGGCAGTGTAGAGCTGCGTCATGGAGAACAGCAGGCCGCGAATAGAATCGACAAACATAAGAATGGTTGGCGAAATCTGCTTTGAGATCGTTGATGGCGGCAGCATGCTCAGACGGCGGAAGTACGAGTTGCGCGACTCGTCGATCGCAGGTGCGTCCTGGCTATCCCGGCGGTCGACCATGTTGGCGACTCCTGGTGTGTTGCGGCCTGACAGCACATCCATCGAGCCCACCTTGTGCAGACCGCGCGGCATCTCTTCTCCGGCCAGGCGCGGCGGCTTGGTTTGCCAGGTGACTGTCCGCGACGGGCCGATGCCTAGCCCCAAAGGCCGCAGCTCGTCGGTCGCCTCGCCCCGTCTTTCCTCGATGATCTTGGCGTGGCTTTGCCGCAGGTCCGGCAACGACTTCTTGGCCGTAAGTGTACCGCTCAGCCGCTGTGTCGCGGTGTAGCTGGCTCCACGGTGATGCCCGTTAGGCGCAACAATTGGAGTCACTGCAGGTAAAGCGCCCGGTCCAGACGCAGACGAGGCCGTGGATGCAGAGACTGGGGGAGTTGACGACGTCGAAATGGAGCGGTCGTGGTGGAATGCCTGCGAGGGGAGGGAGAGTGTGGAAGTGTTTGCGCGGAGAGACTCCTCTGGCGAAGCCAAGTGGCGGGCCATCGGCCGCTCGGGCGACGACGACAGCGGCGCTTGGTCCTCATCCGCTGGCGCAACAGGTACCCGCTTCATTGTCTGTGCGGGTGGGCCAAGTGATGCAGGCTCGGCGTACGCGGGTGTGGCTTGTCTACTGTCAGTCACGGCTCGTTCAGTGACGACTTGCTCCAATGACAACGCTGGGCGCTCGGTGTGTCGCTCCGTATCGCCTTCGACGGCGTCCTCGTCCGTGTCAGTGGATGTGCGGCCCTGCTTGACTGTCTTGTCGCCGTCTTTCTCCGCCGCTTGCTCCTTCAACCAACGCCGCATGCCTTCGATCCATGGGCGAAGATCCTCTTCACTGCGGGGCTGGCGCGACGCGGGTGGAGGGTCAGGCTGGAGGCTGTCGCCCGTTGCGCGCGGCGCTGGGGGGTCCAAATCGACAAGGGGACCGAGCACCTGCCGTGGTGGCCACTGCACGGGGTTGTGGTCGACTTTGAATACCTTGAGGTTGGCAAAGTCGGCAAGGTACATTGGCAGCGCAGCGAGACGGTTGTGCGACAGCGACAGCACCTTGAGGCTGGCAAGGCGGCCTGGGGTTTCTGGAAGCTCGGCGATCTTGTTCTTCGACAGATCCAATATCTCGAGCGACGGCAGGGCAAGCAACTGCGTGCGTCAGAATCAGGTCTTGTGGGAAGTGATGTAGCACATACAGGCGGTGGCACGACGGTCAGCTCGTTGCCCTTGAGGTTGAGGTATCTCAACCTGTTGAGCTTTGAGAACGAGGGGACGATGGAGCCGTCTTGAAGGGCGTTGTAGGATAAGGCTAGGCGCCAGACGCCTCTTCGTTCCTTGCCTGTGCGGTGGCGGAAGAAGTCTACCATCTCGTCGTCGATACGCTCGAGCTTCTCTCTGCTCACGTCGATAGTGTCGCCGTGGTCTTTCGAGTGCTCTAACGCGCGCTGGCACATCTTGGTCTGCGGGGAGAGTTCCGTCGAGATGCTTGGCATGGACGGCGAGCGTGGCGCGCCAGGTGAGCGCAGTGGCCCCCGTGGTGGTCGTGGTGGAGGTGTGACGACGGCATTACGGTCGGGCGCGATGGAGGTTGGCGGGGCGAAGGGGGGAGTTGTGGACTGGGAAGCGGACGCGGATGCAGACGCCGACGATGAGCCAGGCGAAGGACCATGGGACTGCTGGGTCGGCGTCGCTGACGACGATGACGGCGAGAGGCGGGGGTCGGTTGGACTCGTGGGCGCTAACCGTGCCGAGAGGTTGGAATTTGATCGTAGTCTGGTGGCGGTCGCGCCTGCGACGGTGTTAAGCGAGTTGCTCGACGTCGAGGCTGTGAGTGCCGTGCTAGACAGAGCGGGAATCGACGCCGACGTCGAGAGCCCTGTGGGGTGCGCAGCGGCAGAAGTCGTCCGCGCCATCGGGGCGTAGCTTGCTCAGTCAGGCCTGCTTCTCAGACTGGACGTGGCGTGCAGTGGCTCGGAGTAATGCGCAGGCGACGTTGCACGGCAAACCTAAGCACTGTACATGAGGAGTGCTCTCGGCGGAGATGAGCGCCGTATGGTCGAAGAGGAGGGGGCGAGGAAGAGAACGCCGTTTAGGTGGACGAGAGCGATGCCTGGCGACGTCGAGCCGCAGCGGAGTTTGTGAGGTCACAACAGATAGAAGAAACAACCCAGTCGAGAGACAAACCCAAATCAAAGAGAACGAGAGCAAAAGAGAGAGTTGTCGAGCGACGCAGCGGCCGACAGAGGAAAGCGAATGGTTGAAAGAGTTTGGTCTCTCGTGTCGCGTTGCCGCTCGAGATGGTTGATGAATGCAGCGAGCAGGCCGTTGCGCCATTGCTCACAGTGACACTCACCCTGGTGCAAGCTACGTTAAAGGGGGGGACCGCAAAAAGGGCCAACGTGTGAACCTAATCTCATCCGCCGGTGGTGCACAACCCTCAAAAGCGACGACAGCAACGGAGCAATGCTTCATGGCGGCTAGCATACAACATTCATCGGGACAAAGCTGCAAGTGTCGCGACTCGCTGTTATGGCGGCACTGCAAGCGTCACTTCTCACTCGCGTTGCCACCCAACCTTTAGGCCTTTAGGCAACAGACGCGTCACGCTTGCCATGACTGTTTGGTTCATGAGTTCGTGCCTGACGCCCGCAGGCTGGGCGATAAGAAATGCTACATGCCAAAAGGAGCTATGTTATGCTTGTGCGACTTGTCGCCACATCTCTGCTCGTGCCGCCTATCGTACACTTGCTGAATTGCCAGTGCCGCTTGTCGCCACAGCTGCTACCCTACCCGACAATCCCCGCCACCATTGCACGCGACAAGTTGCGTGCAAGCGCGAGACGCACTACCTCAAGCTTGCGCAGCGCGAGTTCGGTACCCTCCTT
This sequence comes from Cutaneotrichosporon arboriforme, assembly GCA_002335565.1. NCBI lineage: Eukaryota > Fungi > Basidiomycota > Tremellomycetes > Trichosporonales > Trichosporonaceae > Cutaneotrichosporon > Cutaneotrichosporon arboriforme. The sequence goes on along the minus strand of BEDW01000013.1, from coordinate 69,407 downwards.
GACGTTCAACTTCTTGCCCTCCTTGTCTGCAGCGCCCTCGCCCTCGGTGCGCTCGAGGTGCGTCCACAACTGGTGCAGGTAGTCAAAGGGGGCAAAGCGCGCGTTGGCCAGCACGTCCTCGAGCACACGCAGAAGCTCAAACGTGCCCTGGGGGCCGAACCGGATCTCCTCGTCCTCAAGCAGATCGATGCTCTCGGCCAGTAGCACTGCGCAAAACGCGACGGGTGTGGTGGCGCTGTCAACGAGGTTGACGAGTCTGTTCGCTGCGCGCTCACGCGCCCCCTCGGCCATGAAGAGGAGGTAATCGCGGAATTCGGCGAGGAAGTGTAGCCGCTGAGCGTAGAGGGCCATGGGCCCGAGCGAGGGGGTCCCCCTGTCGCCATCCAGCTCGTCGTCGAGAAGTGGAGGGGCGTCGTTGATGAGGTTGGAAGGGAGCGAGTTGACTTGCTTCAGGTACTCGTCGGCACCGCGCTCGACGTAGGTGGCAAGGATCTTCTCGGCAATCTGCGAGAGAAGCTGGTTGTCGCGAGCCTGAGCTGCCAGGCTCGCTGCTCTGCCATACTCTCCTCGCCGGACAAAGTTGCCCGCCATGATGGCGCAGATCTCACGCCATTCCTCGTGCAAATTGAGGCTGGCGCACGTTCGCTGCAGGTCGAGGAAGTGCTGCACGTCGCGGTCCGACTCGGCCTCCTCGTCTGCCGATTCGACGTCCATGCCGTCGCCATTCGGTGCCTTGCTCGAGGCGTCGCTGGGTACTCGTCCATCGGGTTCGAACGGCAGCGCAACATGCAAAATGTACTCGCGCAGGCGGCTGCGCCCCTCTTCTGCGGCCGTCGCGAGGTACTCTGCAACCACGCGCCAAAGCCGCCACTGGCTCGGGCTGTCCATGATGCTGTCGGCATACGACAGTAACAGGTAGTCGCGCGTCGACATGTCAAAGTCGTCGTCGTCGGGCACCATGCACAGCTTGTCGAAGATGTCTGCAAGATGGGCCGCGAGCCACGTATCTATGTTCTGCGACACCCGCAGCGCGGTCGCAATGCCCCGCTGCCCCAGGCAAATGTTGGACAGCACGACGTCCTCGTCAATGGTCGTGTCGATCGGCACTTCGTCAAGGATGCGTTTAACCACGCCGCTGCAAAAGTTAGCTGATGCTCGTCCAGAGGGGCACCCACGGCAAGTCGTCTCGTCGCAGCCACACGTCCACTAGAACGCCCCAAGCCCCAACGGCCTCGCGCCAGTCGTTGACCTCGGCGAGCAGGCGGTCCGACTTGCCCTCCATGAGCTCGATGATGCCACGGAAGTCGTCCTCGACTTCTGACCACTCGCTGCGTCCAGTGCTGCCGTCTTCGTCAAACCAGTGACCGCGACTCCGTCCGCCAACGGCCGTGTCGACGTCTGATCGGAAACGAACAAGCCAGCGCTTGTGCTCAGACAAGAACGCGTGGTCCTCCCTGAACTTGTCGGAGCGCGGGAATGACGACGCGTACGACGCAACGACGCCAGCCAGCTTGGCTATTGGCGGGTGTGGGTGGTCGGACAGCGTGTTGAGGAACGTAGCGACAGAGGGGAAGAAGCCGCGCAGAACACAACGCGTCAGGAACGGCCAGAACTTGGGATTGTCCCATGGGTGCTGTGTGTTCATGATTTCGTTGCCGTCCTCGTTGATGGCAACAGGGGCAGACATGTTGACCCAGTCCAGCAGCTCCTCGCCCAGCAGCGTCTGGCCCAACCCGTCTGTTGGCAGATACAAGATGCGAGTGAGGTCAAAGATGCCGTACATCTGCTCAAACGTCATTTTTATGTCGTCCTGGGGTGTCAGACAGCTCTCCACACAAAACCCACCGAAAGATCCGCCTGGCGGACCTTGGTTATGTCCTGGAGGTACATGTCGGCGATCTTACGCATGTGGACGATCGTCGAGGCGTCGGGTGGCCCGACGATGCCGTCAAAGGTGAGAACACGCCCCTGGCTGTCGTACACAATGCCTGCGTTTGGGTCATCCGGTAACCGAATGGCATCTGCCATGATTTGCTGCAGGTTGGTAAACACAGTGCAGGTGGACGAGAAGAAGTGCTCAAGCGCGGGAGGGAACGTGTTGATGGCCGAGATGTACACCATGTTGTCTGCGAGCGACAGCTTTGGGTCGGACAGGGTTGCCGGCTTGTCGGGGTCTGACGATGGCTGCTGTCAGCTTGACGGAGACAACCACAGCTTACCTGCTTGGTCACCCATGCTGCGACGCCGCCGCCGACGGGGGCAGCAGCGGCTAACAACGAGCGCCCGCTGGCCTTCCACTTGGCCTTGTCCTTGCGTGTGAAGGCTGGTGGGTCCAAGTGCTCCTCGTACACGTCCGCCTCGTCATCCTCCGAACCGTCCATGGTCACGTCGTTGGTCGAGCCATTGGCCGAGGACATCGACGGCGGCAGGAAGGTGTTGGCCAAAGGAGTTGGGTTCTTTGGTGCGTTGGGGTTACCAAAGCTGAACGCCGGCGCTGCGGTGGAGGACGAGAACGCCGAGGCGGCTCCCGAAGACGACGGTGATGAGAAGGAGAACGCCGACGGTGGCGCCATGATGGTGTAGCGGGGCTTGCTGGCGACGGGGTCGTCGCCGATGGAAGGTGTGGAGATGTTGTTCGATGTTGATGCCTCGCCGATGTGTTGTGCATGTTGTGGACCTGTGGGCTCTGGAAATCCGTAGGCTGGGAGTGTCAGAGTGCCACAGGGCCATGACGCCGATATTTCCGAGGTGGTGGACTCAGCCTGGGTGGTGGCCACCCATGTTGGACACCGATTGTCACTCAAAACATCCTTATTGTGACATTTCATTCATTCGTTCGCGACTCTTTCCACTCTTCGACTCTCGACTGCTCACAACGCTGAACAGCTAGCAGGTCGAGTGGGGAGACGTCTTTCTGGCCGGGTGCCACCAAAAACGCCCAGCTACATCCAATAACAACGGTTGCTGGTGACAACTACCGGCACCAACCAAACTCCAACCCCCCTCCCGCCATGTCTGATCAAGAGATGGCTGCGGCCTCGTCTGAAGGCGAAGGCGACGCCGTTCGCCCGTATGGCGAAAAGGACCCGGACCGCGACTCGTCGGACGAGTCCGAGGACGATGACCCGGAGGAGATGCGCCGCATCGCCGAGGGATTCATTGTCGAGGACGACGGTGATGACGACGACGAAGGCGAGGAGGACGAGGAGACACGTCGGAGGCGGCGCAAGGAGCGCCGCAAGCGCAAACGCAGAAGGGAGCGTGAGCGCCAGCGCCGAGAGGAGGAGGAACTGTCCGAGGACGACCTCGACCTCCTGAACGAGAACGCGGGCATCGCTGGTCCGTCGCGACCCTTAAAGCGACTGCGGCGCCGTTCTGGCTCTGGCGGCGAGGGCGACACGGAGCTGCGCGGCATGTTTGACGACGATGACGAGCGTATGGCCGACGACGACGACGACCTCGCCGACTTTATCGAGGAGGATGAGGACGACGAGCAGAACCGGAACGAGACGGAGGAACAGCGCCGACAACGCAAGCGCGAGGAGAAACAGCGACGGCGCGAGGCTGCCTCCAACCGTCCTGAGCTCGCGGGCGTGGACAAAGAGTAAGTCAAACTGTGCTTTTCTGGTTGCTAAGACCGCAGGTCCTGGAATGAGATCTTTGACGTCTTTGGCGACGGTCACGACTACGACTGGGCGCTCGAAGGCGAGGAAGGCATGGAGGGCTTCGAGGAGGAGGTCGAGCAGAAGAAAGACCTCCGTCTTGAGGACGTGTTTGACCCCGCGGAGATCAAAGAGCGACGCCTTCTGGACGAGGACCGCGCGATCGGCCAGGTCGACCGCCCCGAGCGGCATCAGCTGCTCAACTCGACATTGTCGGACAACCCTATTCTCGTCCCAGACACCCTCTTCCCACCACCCAACCTTGCGGCAGGCTGGGCGTACAACCGCATCAGCCTACGCACCCAGTACCTGTTCTGCGGATCTGAGATGGTGTGGCCCGAGCCAACACCACAAGACCCCGACCCGATGCCCGCGCAGCCGCGCCTGGACCTCCAGACCGAGTTTATCAAGGCGGTGGAGACCGCGCTCAACATGATGTTTGTGCAGCACCTCGAGGTTCCCTACCTGTGGCACTACAAGCGTGACACCTTCAGTGTGCTTGAGAACCAGGGCCAGAGCTCGGTGCAGTTCCTCGACCGCGACGACCTGTGGACGCTGTATACGCTGGGTATCCGTTTCCGCGCCATCTGGGAACGCTGTGAACAGGTCAAGGCCCTTTGGGCCAAGATCAAGGAGCGCCGCCCCGACGTCGAGGACAAGTACCTCACCGAGACGCTACTTCCTTCGGTCTGCAACCTCAGTATCGAGGCTGCCGCGGAGGGCGCTGAGTGGCTGTCCTACCACTACGCGAACGACCTCCGTGCCATCAAGGAGGAGGAGGCGCTCGAGGAGGGTGTCAAGCGGTTGCCAGAGCGGAACCGCGACAGCGAAATGCGCCAGGGTCCGATCATGCAGCTCGTCAAGGCGTTTGGTATCAGCATACCCGACGTTGCAACGGCTTTCAACGTCGTGGACGGCGACCCACCATCGCCCGAAACACCAGAGAAGTCGCCGACCGAGCTGGCTGAGGAGTTTAGCGGCGAGGGCACACACTTCCACACGCCGCAGGACGCGCTGAATGGTGAGTCTTGAATTCTGCTTCTAACTGACGCCAGCCGCGAAGAAGATTCTTGTTAGCGAGTTTGCTCGCGACCCCTCGATCCGCCAGCAGTCGCGTGACTTTGTCGAGGCATGCGCACTTGTGTCCACGACGCCGACGGACCGCGGCATGACCGTGATCGACCAGTACCACGCATACTACACGTTCAAGTTCTTGACCGACAAGCCAGCCGAGCTGTTCAAAAACACGCCTCAGTTCCTGCACATCCTCAAGGCGGAGGAGGAGGGTCTGATGAAGATCGACTTTACCCTCATGCAGGATGGTCTGGCGAGCTTTGTCGACGCGCTCAACCGGTGTGTCCGCTCCAAAGACTATGGCGAGAACGCCCAGGCGTGGAACGCGCTCCGCGAGGAAATCATCGACACGGTTGTCAACAACGTGTACATTCCTGCGGCGACTCGCTGGCTCAAGGAGAACCTGCGTTCTCAAGCCGAGGAGTTTGTCGCCGAGCGCTGCCGCGAGGAGCTCGAGTTCCGCGTCAACGTGAGGCCGTACGCCACGCGGCACATGGTGCAGGGCGAGACGCCCACAGTACTCGCCATTACGACGGGTCAAGGCACGATAAACGACGCAGTCATGGCTGTCCTCCTCGACAACGAGGGGAACAAGCGGTCGACGCTCAAGTTTGACAACCTGCGTGATCCGGCTTCCAAGTCGTCCTTCATTGAGTTTGTGGAGAAGCGGCGACCAGACGTCGTGGTCATTGGTGGCCTGTCAGTGCAGACTGGGAGGTTGCGCGACGATGCGCAGGCGGCCTTGCGTGAGCTCGCCATCCGCGCAATGCATGACCACGACCCCAACATCCAGCAGCCGGTGTCGGAAAACTTCATGTCGCATGAGGACTTCCAGGACGCCATGGCCGACTTTGACTCGCGCCTCGCGCGATACCTTACGCCTCTGGTGTTTGTCAACGACGCGACGGCGCGGCTGTACATGAACTCGGAGGAGGCGGCGCGCGAGCACCCCGAACTGCCAGTCAACGGCCGTTTCGCGCTTGGCCTCGCTCGGTATGCGCAAAACCCCTTAAACGCGTACTGCCGCCTCGGCCGACGCGTCACCGAAGTCACATACCTGGAACACCACCAGAAGCTGGTGCCGAGCGAGCGTCTACTCACGCACCTGGAGCGTGGCCTCGTCAACGCTGTCTGCTCGGCGTGCCTCGAGGTAAACAGCGCCGTCGCCGATCCATACTCGCGCGCGATGATCCCGTTCGTCGCCGGCCTCGGTCCGCGCAAGGCAGATGTGTTGGTCAACGCCATCACCAAGCATGGCCCTCTGCTCAACCGCATGCAGCTGTCCGAGTTTGGCACGTTTGGCCCCACCATCTTCGAAAACGTTGCTGGGTTCTTGTGCATCGATAACGACCTCAAGGACTTTATGCTTGAGAGCGACAACCTGAACGAGCAAGCCGAGCCGCTGGACATGACGCGTATCCACCCAGAGGATTACGAGTTTGCGCAGAAGATGAGCCAGGACGCTCTCGACCTCGACGCCGAGGACGTTGCCGACCAGCACAAGTCTGCGGTCGTCGTGCAGCTCATGCTTGACGCCGACCGCGAGCGCAAGCTGTCCGAGCTCAACCTGGACGACTTTGCCTTCAACCTTCAGCGCCAGGGCGAGGGCAACAAGCGCCACACGCTTGGTGCCATTGTCTCGGAGCTCATCGCGTGGCGGGCCGACCGCCGTCCCGCGTTCTACATCCCTACCGATTGGGAGGTCCTCACCATGCTCACGGGTGAGACCGAGCGCACGATCGGCCCCGGTCTCCGCGTCACTGCCACTATTCGCAAGGTGCTTGCGAGCCGTGCATTCTGCCAGCTCGAGACGGGTCTCGACGCCGTCCTCGAGCGCGAGTACGTCGCCGAGGAGCCGATCGAATCGTGCGACGAGATGCTCAAGGCGCGCCAGGCCATCACGGCCGTCATTATCGAGCCGAACCCGGCACGGTTCCAGGTGCGCATCTCGACGCGTCCGTCCGACCTCGCCCAGTCGCAGCCGTTCATGCAGCCGTTCCGCAACGATCCCTACAACAACGTCGAACGGCAAGAGGTTGCGGAAGAGAAGGCGGCGCAGAAGCGTGCGCGCAAGGCCGGTTCAGTCAAGCGCGTAGTGAACCACCCCAACTGGCACGTGATGAACTCGGGCCAGGCTGAGCAGTTCCTCGCCGGTCTGCAGCGCGGCGACGTTGTCATCCGCCCGTCGTCCAAGGGCTTTGACCACCTCGCCGTCACATGGAAGGTGGACGAGGATGTGTACCAGCACATTGGTGAGTTTACACCCTGAGACCAAAAGCTAACCCCTTAGATGTGCAGGAGATTGACAAACCGCACGAGCACGCGTTGGGCCGCATTTTGCGTATCGCGGGCAAGTACTCGTACTCTGACCTGGACGACCTGATCATCAACCACGTCAAGGCGACAGCGCGCAAGTTTGACGAGATGGAGTACAGCGACAAGTACAAGCCCGAGCACGAGCTTGAGTCGTTCCTGAAAAACTATGTGCAAGCGCACCCTGGCCGCTCCAACTATGGTTTCAGCATCGACTCGGACCGCCCGGGTTACCTGCGACTGTGTTTCCTGAACAAGTCGACAAAGGACGGCGGCGTGATCCAGACGTGGCCAGTCAAGGTACTGCCCGGTGCGTACCAGCTCAACAACGCCGAGGTGCCTGGTGTCACGGAGCTGTGCAACGCCTTCAAGGCGCAGTACTCGTCACGTCTGGCAGACCAGGGTCTCGGTGGTGGCGGCAAGACGCCGGGTATCCGCGCTGGCGGGCGCACGCCGGGCGGTCGTACGCCCGGCATGCGCTTGGGCGGCGTCACGCCATACGGTGGCCCCGGTGGCCCAGCGGGACCTGGCGGCGGCCGCACGCCGATGTACGGTGCCGGCGGGCGTACCCCGATGCGGCCACCACCAGGGCAGCCACCCTTCCCCCCTCCTGGTGCGTACGGCGGCCCGCCTCCTGGAGCGTACAACCCCAACGGGTTCCAGGGTGGCCCTCCACCCCCGCCAGCTGGCGGCGGCGGCGGCGGCGGCGCAGGCATGAACCCCGAGCGTGCGGCCATGATCGCCCGCAGCTCGGGCGGAGGCAGGTACTAGTCTGTAGGTATTTTGTATTCGTATCGATCATATGTGATGCATTCTGGCATAGCCATGGGAGGTACAGTGCGGCGGCGGGCGCAGTCTAACGGCGCGAGGGACAGAAGCGCTCGCAAAGATGTGCAAAAATGCCATTTATCCTAACAAAACACTGATCCATCATCTAACATTTACTGTACTGTAGATCGCTAGCGAGACTTACTGCGCAAGGCAGTGTCTACTGTACATGTACATACTGTACCTATGCCTGGCGAAGCCCCCTGTGGAAGTACAGTGCAGTGGTCGGGAGAAATGGTGTTCGGTTTGTCAGATTTCCGCTGTTTTCCCATTATACTGTACACGTTTTCACTTCGAGCTGATCTCTCTTGATATTTCCGGTTTAAATACTGTACCCCATGAATCATGCTTTGTCAGGCTTTAGACACCCGGTATCGCGACGCAGGCGCCCACAGTGCCCACAGACTTATGCATAGCCTCATGCACTGCTGCAAAGTTAACTTGAGTGTCACGTAACCAAAGTTTCTGTAAGTGCAAAGAGGCCAAAATTCGGGCCAGAAGTGCCACTTTCAAGCATTTAGCAAAGTTTGCAAAAAGTGAGTGTGTTGAGAGAGATGCATGAAGCATTTGTATACTAATCTATAAACTGACATGCCGCATGAAGCTTTGGGCGCGGACTCTCACCCAAAGTTTTGAGAAATGGCAGTTGCAAGAAGGGGCCGCTGGGTGCGACGTCACTGTGTTACTGTTCAAAACCAGTGAAGGCCCGGGACGTCGGGGAGGCGTTCAGTGGCCTCGAGCTTGGCCTCCTCGGTCGTGCGCTCGACAGCACTCCACACGTCAAGGGCCATGAACGAAAAGCGGGGGAGCTCGTCCTCCTCAAATCGGGGACTCCAGATGTCCTCGATGAACTCTTCAAGCGTCGCAGCGGCGGCGGTCGGGTCACGCACTGAAGGAAGAGGCGTGTGGTGGCAAGTGTTCATGAGTGCGTTTTCAAAGCCGACAAATGTCACGTGGATCTTGGGGCCAAAGCGGACAAGGGTGAGGAGGAAAAAGCTGGCAAATACTCTGCAAGTGATGCGAAGCGGGCCGCGGTAGGGGCAAACAGGGAGGATTACGACAATTTCACAGAGCGAGTGGGGAAGGACTGACGCACTGAGCGGAGGAACGGTACTGTCGGCGGGAAAATTAATGTAAATCACAAGTCGCTCAGTGCCCGGCTTGAGCTTGGGCATCACCAGGCTGGAATTGTGCGACCAGACGTGGGTGCGCGCGGAGAAATGGTACGCGTGCGGCCCGGCAAGCTGGTTGGTGCGCCGCTGCCCGTACAAGCCAATGCTGGGGCGGGAAAACTCGTGTCGATAACGAACAATTTGGAGGTGATGGAGACGTAAGTTCGTACCGTACGGCGTGTAATCGTCGAGAATCCGAATGTGAGCGGTGAGCTTGTTCATGGCAAGCTTTGTGGGGCGTGAGTTGTTTTGCGAAGATGTTATAATCGGAAGGCGGGCCCACGGCGCGTATGGCTCTCGGAACACAATTTCACCCTTGTTGGTGTTCTGCACGGCGTACACTGCCACATGAGCAAATAGGCGCTTGTCTGCAAACTCTTTCCAGGCCCTGCTCGCAGCGCGGAAGGCAATCAGTGAGCCAGTGTTGTCCTCCGCAATCTTCTTGACGATGTGCGGAAAGTACTCGGCTCAGATCTGGACGGGGGACTTGTCGGCGATCGACATCGTGATAGTGGCGGTTTGGTGTACGGCCAAGTGGTGCTTACTACAGTAGAGGACGGGTCTTGGCGTGTGTTTGTGAGCGAAGAAAACGGGAGTTATATGCACTGCAAGCCACATGCTTTGGGTCATGCCAGGGCATGGTGTGCAGGCTGTTTGTGGCAGCGAACACATGCGTTGCGATGGGGTAAACAAGTGGGGTGGTGTACTGTACAGTCCGTCGTTGCGACGAAAATAACAAAGAGCAGTAGTGTGTGTCGAGGCAGGGTTTTTGAGTTCATGAAACTGAACAACGTTGGACCTGGACCTTGTTGTGTTCTGGGAGCGCTGGACACTACTCAACCAACATTCTGGGAACAAGGCCATCTGTGGCAGTAATGTGGCAGAGTAACTGTTATTGTTGTTCTCCCAGGTGGCAAATGCCGCTATCCATCGCGGACAAAGCCCCTCCCTCCCAGGAACTGTCCTGGCAATCTAATCAGCTCGGTGTGTGGCACCGGCAATCTGCCTTCAGCAACAGATCATCGACACCATCAACACAAGTCCATGTGTATTCGACCGCGTCGCACCAAACATGACGGTACTGCACGGTCGCTGTCTACATCGTGTTGATGTCTTATAACCATGCCACATCCTTGCTTTGACAGTCCCCTAATCCTCATCAACACTGCTTCTACCTTACCGCCTGCATCCACTTCCCTTGTCTCATATTGCTCCCTGCATAGTCACTTGCCACGCCTCGAGAACATGAGCATGATCACGTCCGTCGACACCAAGCGGTGCGAGCTCTTCCTGATCCTCGGCGACTACTGCGCTCGCACCAACGACACGCAGACGCTGCTTGCCCTCCGCACTGTCGACCGCCGCGCGCGCATTGTCGCCGACACGCGCCTATTCACGCACATCTCCCTCGTGGCGGACAAATACAACGCAACGTCTGAGCGCGTCTTCTGCTTCCCGTCGACCATTAGCAACATGCCCCTCCCTTGCCGTGCGGACGCCATCACCCACGGCGGCAAGACGTTTCCCGACATTCCCCGCCCGCACCTCGTGTCAAACTCTGTCATCTCCAGCTACTCGGGCGGTAGCGGCTCAACGATCTCTGTTTCCGACATCCCCTACTCGGTGACTGAGGGCTCGATCTCGTCGGCGACGAGCGAGTCGAGCGCCGACACGGACATCATGTACGGCCGCCACTTCTGGCGCTGGATTTTTGAAAACCACTGCCAGGAGGACGAGCTGGCGACGTGCGATGCCACCGAGCAGCTCGGCCTCGCGTCGCGCCTCACCTTCACTCGCGTCGTCGACGTTTACGGCGACCTCGAATTGAACCAGTATTTGCGTGTGCTGCGCCGCCAGGAGCAGGTGGACTTTGTGCGCCGCGTGGGCTGGGTCGACCCCTGCAAGAACGCCGCGGAGGGGCTTCCCCAGGCGCGCATGTTTGTTGACTACGTCACGCCCCGCGACCCTACGGACGAGATCCGTCCGGCGCTGAGTGCGCTGCGCTGGCCTGCGGGTACCGAGCGCGCCACGATCCACATCCGCCGCGAGAAGGACGAGCCGATCTTTTACGACGGCCAGATGGGCTACCTCACTCTCCCCAGCACGGTCACCGAGGTGGTCCTCGTACTTGAGCCCATCGCAGCTCGCCCTGACGACGTCGAGTTTTGGACGTGCGCGGTCGGAACGTGTTTTGGCGCCGCCCTTTACGACGTCCTCCGCACCAACGTCGGGATCCGCATTGTTGGCCTCGAGCTCGTCGACCCGGCCTTTGCCGAGTTTTGGGTGGACCCCAAGGCCTGCCGCTCCGTCAAGGCCTTTGCCGACCGTATCCTCCGTACAGCCCGCGTGCTCGACGAGCGCGCCCGCAGCAACCTCAAGTTTACGTCCCTTGAGTGCTGGCGTAAGTGCGTCTCGGAGCTGGAAGGCGCGCCTTGTCTCCCCCATGCGCAGCGTTGGTGCTTTGGTCCTTAGAAAAGGGCCAACCTGCGATAAATGAGATTTCAGTTATTTGGAGTCGCCCCCTCCGTCTATCAGAACAATTAGAGACTTGCGCTGGTTTCACATGCATACTGTTTAAAGACGTAGTTTAGTGATGGTCTGCGGGGACATCGTGTCATTCGAAGCATGGGCGTCTTCTGGGTGTTCTTTGATGTTGAAGGCTCATTGAGCAATATTGAGAATAAGGCAGAAACACGTTAGCTTATCCGTGAGGCCGTCAGAAGCGGAGAGAGGCAGGCCTTGCGCCAGCAAAGCTTCCATGCCTCCCACATGTCGCGTGATCGGGCCAAGTGCGCAAAGAACACAGCAACGGCCGCGCTCGCGTCCCATCTCGCTCGGCCATATCTGTCGGATCCGACTGACGTCAGACGGTCGGTTTCTTCACCAGGCCACCCAACGCAGCAGATCACATGCACAGTAGCACCGGGGCCGCAGAGCGATGCATGCAATGCACGCATCGCCCATTGCGTGTGCTAGACTGCCGGGCGTTTGATGCCAAGACATACATAGATCGCGCTTAATCTGTGCGCGAAGCATGCTGCGGAGAGAGCACATGCCTTTGGATCGGTGTCTTGATGTCCAGGGGTAACCGCGCCCAAGAAGGCTGCTTATGGGGCCTTATAGAAGCAAGCGCCACTACGCACCTTGTAGTCGCGTCTCACCTCGCCACTGACATGCTCGTCCTATCTCACCTTCTCATCATCCTGCGTCTGGTTGCAGCCGCACCCGCCAATGCTACGACGGAGGCGAATGCAACGTCAACGGGTACCTGGGCAGCGGCTCCCAACCCTTCCTCGTCGACGGGCCATGCTCCCACGCCCGATAAGAACAACCCCGACATGAACCCCGTGCCGCACTCGAACAAGACGGTGTCGGTCACCTTGCGCTTTGGAGAGGAGTCGGTGAACATCACAGGCGTGAGCGAATCTGGCGTCGACAACTTCTTGGGTATCCCGTATGCGCAGCCTCGTGAGACAACACGGGGTGTTTTGAGCTGACCCCAGCCGTGGGCAATCTGCGCTTTGCAGCGCCCCAGCCAGCCCATTACAACTCGTCCATTGACGCGACCACCCCCCAGCCCGCTTGTATGCAGACGACGATGTCGCCCGCGGGTAATATGACGGGCAAGCACGGTATGAGCGAGGACTGCCTCACGCTCAACATCCTTGCGCCAAGCGAGAGGCCAGCTGACTTACCTGTGCTGGTGTACATGTAAGATTATGTCACACAGAGACGTGACTGACAGCAGCCATGGGGGCGGCTTTTTCGGCGGTACCGCGACACTATACAACTCTCCGTTTATTATCTGGCACAGTCAGAAGATTGTGGGCTTGACTGAGGGATGCGGAGCTGATGACAGGGAAAGCCGTTCATGCTCGTCACAGTCAACTACCGTCTGGGCATATTTGGCTGGGGGTGAGTAGCAATCAAGGTTAGCGGCGACTAATGCAAGCTATGGCGAGGAGATGAAGGCGCGGGGCGCAGCGAACCTCGGCCTGCGCGATCAGACCCTTGCGCTACAGTGGGTACAAGACAACATCAAGGCGTTTGGTGGCGACCCTCAGCGGGTCACGCTCATGGGCGAGTCGGCGGGGTCGATGTCAACCTCAATGTTGCTGCTGAACGAGACGAGCGACCTGTTCCGTGGCGCTGTGAGTAAACCTGTGGCCTGTAGACCTGGTGCTGACATGCAGATCATGCAATCGGGCGTTAGCTCGCGTTTCTCGATAAACGAGGGCGCCTGGCAGGAACGTTACGCTTCCATTGCCAAGGTCGCTGGCTGTCCACGGGGAGTCGGGGGCGGCAACCACACAGACGAAGGGCCGCACATCATGTCGGAGATGGGTGGTAGTGGTGCTACGAGCCCAGCCGGCACCACTGAAGGTACCGCATCTCCGTCCAAGCGTATCTGGTTCAACTCAACATTCGACTGTCTCAAGAGCCGCCCAGCAGAGGCACTGAATAATGCCAGCACCGCCCAGTTTGACATCGGGGGTATTATGTTTGGCCCAAAGATAGATGGAGACCTTATCCCCGCTGACCCGATCGACTTGTGGTACCAGGGAAAGATGAGGCAGGTGCCGCTGATTGTGGGCGACACCCTCGATGAGTGAGTCCCACCTTTTGCGAGGGAGTGCTGACGCCCAGGGGAACAATGTCCACGCCGCCGACAGTCAACAGCTCTCAGGCCCTGGAAATGATGGTTCTAGGCAACTATCCGCCCGAGTTCCGGCAGAAGGTCATGGCGGCGTACCCAGACGATCCAGCACAGGGAAGGCAAGTGTGGCAGAAGATAAGCCGCTGACGGCAGCCCGTTCGGCACAGGTAACGAGACGTTTGGCCTCTCGCCCGTGTAAGCAATCCAACAGGAAGTAGCTTACGACAGGTATAAGAAGGCTGCGGCGATCGCCGGTGACGTTACTTTTCACGCCGACCGTCGGCAGCTGCTCCGCCAGTATAACGCACACGGGTTCACCCGCACATGGACGTACCAGTTTGAGGCGCATTCACCGGGTCTTCCGCCCCGGCTCGGCGTCGCGCACGGCACCGACGTGCTCTTCAGTTTTGGCGGTGTGTCCACCGCGCTCAACTTCACTCAAACCGACGTCGACCTCCAGAACGAGATGATGACACGCTTGTGAGTAAAGTTAGGGGAACTTAGCATGCTAACTTTTCAAGCGTAAACTTTGTATATCACCTCGACCCGAATGGTGCGCCAATGGCGGCGGAGGGTGGTGGGGGTTCGGTTACCAGCCAAACGGGGGCGGAAAACAGCAGCATCGCGGTTGGCGAGAAACCCCCCAATTCCAAGCCAGACTCGAAGACGTCGCCATTCATCGTCTGGCGCCCACACACGGCCGAAGACTGGGCCATTATCCACTGGGCACCGGGCAACGTGACAATGGGTCAGGACAATTTCCGCGAGGAGTCGATGAAGGCCATCTATCGCGACTCTGCCGCTGGAACAGCATAGCCTAAACACCCCTTGTTCACGCTGCCAGGACTGGCCTACCTGCCCATCAGCGCAGTTGTACACACACATTGTAACCTTGTATTACATGAACGACTTGGTGTCCACGTTTGGGTCCTGCACAGCTGTTATCAGATCAGAGATAAGGAATCGCGACAACAGGTTGCCGTCGATGAAACCCGAGACCTGGTCGTGTTAGGCTGGAACAGCTGGAAATCGGGACTAAACACGGGGGCACCCACGGCAAGGAGATGGGCGCCCTCTCCGTGTAGACTCTGCAAGGCACCATGTGAACAGTGCCGAGGCCGAAGCTGACTACGGTGAGCATCTAAACGGAGAACCAGGCATGTCCGGATGATTCATCAGGGAACGGCTCGAATTTGGCGGATGTGGCGCGCATGGTTGCAGCAGCAGCCCACTTTTCTGCTCACTCGCTCCCCGAGAGCCGGCTCCGACAGACAGAGCATGACTCAACGCACCGATGCTACAACGATACAACATACGAAAGTGAACGGGCAGCTTGGTCAGAAGATCCTTGACGTGCCGTACCACTCGTCAGGAGACGCTCGAACGCAGGCTACAAAAGGTGCAGCTTCTGGCTCCCAAGACGACTCCTTCCCATCTCCGTGTCTCGCGACGGAAATTGCGGTGCTGTCTCCTGGTACAAACACAAACCAATAATCGTGGCCATGGCAAGCTCCAACTTCAAACCAGATCCAGGGGGGACAACAGAAACCAGAGGCAACCACCACGACGGACCTGGAGCACGCTCTCCGTCTATCGCCAGCAGACAGAGCGGCCGTGCGCAGGCTGAGGTGACCCCTGCCAATCATGTTAATGGATCGACTGATCCACCTCCCCACGCTGCCGACGATCATCCCGACGTCGTGTATGCCGCAGGCGCCGAGATCGGCCGTGTCGGCACTGTCGTATCGGTTGGCGGCGTGAGCGTCAAGGCGCTCAAGGAGCCGTGGGGTCTCAAATGGCGCAACAGCTCGTGGTTCATAACCCTAGTGGTGTTCTTCGGCATTTGCTCAGACATCTTAGCATACGTGCGTAATGACGTTACCTCGGCATGCTACCGCATTGCTGACGAAGCAGACCATCATCGTGCCCGTGCTCCCGTTCCGACTCGAGAAGCTGCACTACAACAACATCGCGGCGCACATGTCGTGGCTGCTGTTTGCGTACAGCGGCGGCGTCTTTGTGGCGACGTTTCCGATCGCCTACTACTTCCACCGGTACCCGTACAGACGGTTACCACTTGTGGTCGCCGTGTTCATCATGGAAGCGAGCTTTGTCATGTTCATCTTCGCAAAGCCTTACTGGTGCATGGTGATCAGCCGAGCTATCCAGGGCGTGTGCAGCACGGTTGTGTGGACCATCGGTCTCGCCCTTATTACCGAGAATGTCGACCCAGCGCACATGGGCGTCCACCTCGGTATTGCATTCACGGGCGTAGGAGTGGGTGCGGCCATTGCACCGCCGATTGGTGGTGCGCTGTACTCGCGCATGGGCTGGGCCGCTCCGTTCGTCTTTTGCATCATCTTCTGCGGCGTGGACCTTATTGCGCGTCTGTTCATTATCGAGAAGCGCGACCTCCTCAAGTACTACAGGCGCCAGGCGGAGCGAGAGCTCAAGGAACAAGGCAAGGAACATCTTGCGTCAAGTCTCGCGTCCGCGGCCGTGGCACACAACCACCCCGATCTACCCACGCTTGACGTTGAAAAGGAGGGCATTGCGGCCCTGGGCGGTTCAGCCACCTTGGAGCCGCCAGCGAAGCCCAAGGAACTGTCTCCCATCGGTGTGCTCGTGGCGCTCGCCTCGCTGCCTCGTGGCATTACAGCGTTTACGACGCTGTTCATCTTCGGCTTTGCCATTGGTGTGTTCGACGCGACCATCGCTGTGCACGTCAACTCGGTCTGGGGCAAGGACTCAAACTTCATCGGCATCATCTTCTTGTGCGCAGCCGTGCCGGAGCTGTTCATCGGCCCATTGATGGGCTGGATTGCGGACAAGTACGGCGCAGAGATGGTCGCCGTGCCCAGTGTGGTCATCATCCTTCCATTTATTGGATTGATTGTGCCAACGTGGAACCTTGCGGCCTTTGTCGTCTTCTTCGCGGCAATGCACTGCATGGGAGGCGCGCTCAATACACTTGGCGGTATCGAGATGGCCCTGGTCGCTCAGCACCGCGAGGGTATCAGCGAGATCCACCAGTTTGCGGCGCTCAACATTGCGTTCGCTATCAGTTCGGCCGTTGGCGCAATCGCGGGTGGACAAATGTACGACCACCTCCCGAAGGGGTGGGATGCCCTGTGCTGGCTCAACCTGGGATTGTTTGCCGTAGCAGTTGTCCCGCTCGCCATGTACGTCGGGAACTGGCCACTTCTGTGGCGTATGCTGCGCCGTGCACCGCCAAAGTGCCTTCACCACACAGGCACAGAGCTCGGACCTCACCGCACCCCAGGGCAAGACAAGCAAAGGGAGCCCACATCCGGCACGATACAGAGCGAGGTCACCGTCGAAGGCGAGTCACCAGAGGCCCAGTCACACGTCTCTGAGATCCGGGCGGCTCAAACGAAGGAGTCCGAGCTGCAGACTGTGCCGCAGCTCGACGAGAAGTAATTGTTGAGACGATCCCACCATTCATTACTGTACGCCACCACTCAGCATCTGTAACACTCTAGGCCATACCCTGCACTTGGATACCCGTGACTGCAACCACCGGTCATCGCCACTGCTCATCGACACCGTTCCATCTTATACTATTGTACGGAGATGTATAACTAGCAGATACGAGACGCGCTGCTTAGCAAAACATGGCAAGGGCCGCGCCCACAACGAACGCAGTGAGGAGTGGTGCCTGGTGCTGAGAAATGGCGCCGCTCGTAGACGACTGCGTAGCATTGGCGTTCTCGGCCGGAGCAGTGGTGCCAGTGCCGTTGAGGGTCATTGTGGAGGAAGACGGCCTCTTCGTGAGGAGGTCTGACGTTTCGGACGACGGAAGGATAGAGAGAGGTGCCGACGTGCGGGTAGTGGCAGGCGTGCGGGTAGTGGCAGGCGGTGTGCGGGGCGGGCTGCCGTCGACAGAGGTAGGCTCGCCCTCGTCGCCAGTGGTGGTGGGTTCCTTAGCAGGCCACTCGGGCTCCTCCGTCGGCTCGTCGCGGCTGCCCTCGCGAACTTCAAAGTCCTCCGAGGCACCAAAGTGGCGGCTGTGGTTGGTTGCAAGGGCGGCGATCAAGTAGTATCCGCCTCCAGGAGGCAAGTCGGCCGTTGGGTTGACAGGCGCACTGAAGTTGGTGCTGCCCTCGAGCACGACCTCGCCGCCCACGTCGTCCAGCAGGCCCTCCCTGTTCCGCACCGTCCAGGCAATAGGGGGCTCGGGTGGGCAGCAGATCAAGGTCTGCACAACGCGCACAACAATGTCGTTATACCCCTCGCTCAGCCAAGGGTAAGAGCTGTTGGGGTGCAGGAACGATACACCATAGTGCTGTCCCTCATATGAGCCTACCCGCGTTGGCTCGGCGGCAAAGGTTTGCGTTGGCTCGGCGGCAAAGGCCTGCACCGCCAGCGCAGCGCCTGTAAGTGTTGTGAAGAGCATCTTGTAGTGCTAGAAAAAGAAGTGTTGTTGTTAGCGATGGCGGTCCGTGTTGATGGCCTCTGCTTTAAATGTACTTTGATACGATGCACTGATGTATGGTGCGGGGTCTCCAACCACGCGCAAGGCTGCGCATGCCAAGACATTCCATCAACTGATGCTAATGGTGGTGTGGGGGTGTCAGCCGTGGCCACCCATCGCCGTTGGCTGCTGCCGCAGGCAATACGCTGCACGGCCCTTACTATGCGCCGCTCCTCTACCACCGCGTCATTCCGCGGACACGTGAGGCGATGCATCCGCAGCGCAGAACCATCACATGGGCTACCACCGTCAATAAGAATGGTCGCGCATGAATTCCGACGCTTCGCGAAATCAGCCACGGCTCCATCAGAGTGCGCATTCATCCGGCCATCCATTGTTTCGGTGCGGTGCCTGCCGAAGCGGCATTGTCGACTTCTTCAGTGTCGCCAAGCGCCGGAGCAACACGCCAAGGCGCCAGTACCGCCGGCACCCTAACGGCGACGATCCACTCGTCGTGCGTCATGGAGGTGGATGGCGACGCTCGGCGGAGTGCGATTCCGACCACATGGCCATGTAATGACGTCCAAAATCATGCTTGATGGTCGAGCGTCCTAACAAAAGTGAGACAATCTCAGTCGCGCACAGAGCACGCGCCCGAGACACATCCGGACACTGTGACAAGCTATGCAGTCTCCTGTACATCTTTGCCGTCTAAGTGCCATTAAGCTGTCGGTCAGCTCTGTCTGTCTTGCCGTGCGCCTACCAGAATATTAGGCAGTTCTCGCTCAATCTCGAGCGCAGCGTCTGCACCTTCACGCGCAGACCACTTTTCGTATGTCATGGCGACTATCATGTCTTCGAGTGACCTGTGAGGAACAATGTTCTCGCGGATTTCATCCAGGGCGCGCTCAATGTCGCGACGGAAGCGCTCGAGGCCGACAATCGTCACTGTTGTGTGATCCTTGCTCCACTGGAAAAAGTACCGCACAAGGTGGAAGAGGTACTGCGGCATCGTGACGGATAGGGCCGGCGGGTAGTACGACACGGGGTCGAGGACGATGACGGCCTCCTTGCAGCCGTGGTACTCGCGTGGACGGATGACCCACGGGTCGCGCATGGCCTGCAGCGAGACATGCACGACAACGCGTCGCATAAGCGGCGACGTAATGGTCATAAGTGGCGGCCACTCAGCGCGGAAGTCGAGGTACGCAATTGCCGTGGGTGTCTGCAGCTTGGTGTGAACGTCCTCAGCGAGGTATCGACCCCCCAGCTCGCGCCGGCGCATCACCCGAATACCCGCCGGGTCTGCCGCGACAGGCGCCAAGAGGTTGATGAGGTGTCGTAGTTGCTCGTTGTGTGGCGGTGCATGCACGTCGACTACCCGCAGCGCCGTCAGCGTTGGCTCCCACACGTTGGGTGCGGCAAACTTGAGTAGCGTCTTGTGCAACTTTGGTACGAGGAACGGTAACCGCCGAAACGGTGCGCGCGGCTCGGTCAGGACCACCATGGAAGGGTCCTGGTTAGTGTCGAGCACGATGGCGACATGTTCGAACAGCCTCGCCTCGGCCATCTGCCGCACGCCAGACGACACGCTACGCAGCGCCAATAGCGCGCCGCGGTCGGCCTGTGCGACCACCTCCTCGAAGATGTGCGGGTACGCCTGACAGTCAAGCACTGCCTGCGCGGGTGTAGCGTCCGCAGCACTATGGCGTCGTACCCGCGATCGCGCCAGCATGCCGAGCAATGGCGATGCGATGGGACGTAACCAGTAGGAGTGATCTGTTACTGTGTCGTTGCATGGCTGTAACACTTGGACGTGACATTTGGCTTTGCGGAGCGACGTCACCTTGCCCACGGTGGCGCTGGCTGCCCGCGATTGCAGCCCCACTCTTGTGATCTTGTGATTGTACTTCCGTTATCAGCCTTTGGACAGGCATTACGATATTTTGAATGTGGTGTTCCTATTCTCGGTTATAATGGCTTTCTATTTTCGTACCGGGGGTTCGAAAATGTGCCGAGCGGTGGGCGACATGCAAACCATGGGTTCGAAAGTGCGGCATGGGCCTAGTTGCAGCACTGTTCAAATTGATGGGCTGAACAGCGCTGCAAGCACCAATAATTTCCGAGAAACCGGCAGCGTTATTCAAAAGTCATCCTAACCTTTTCGGCCGAGATAAAGGTGCCTTTAAGCGACATCGTACATAAGTAGTCGACGCGGTCGGCAAACACTGGGACCCGATGAGCAACGAAAACATCGTCGGGGTAGTCACTGTGAACGTGTGGTGAATGCCCAATGCATGGAGTCGGTCGTCTATATCAGCTGGAGAGCAAAGGCTCATTCGCCATACTCGCCAGTTGGCGATATCAGAGTCATAACCCATTCAGGGCTTCAAATCAAGATCTGTTGCCATTTTCTCGGAGCTCCGCCAAGAACTCGTCCAGACCAGTTTGTCTCCACAGGCCAAACCATGACCTCTTGATCAACAGCGACGTCTTGCCGATATCCTCCCAGATTCTACTCTTGTTTTACCCACTTTCTCTGCACCATGGCGGCTAGAGACGAGTACCACGCCGAGGAGAAGGGCTGCGAAAACACTTCCGTACCGCGAGGTCATCACCGACATGTTGATGCCAACATACCTCCCGAGGCGCATGCCTGGGTCGACGCGCTCGGCCCGGAAGAGTACTACCGCGCACAGACCAAGCTGAAGCGCAAGGTACGCTGTGCAGCTCTTTGTTTACGGAACTGAGCTGATCTCTAGATTGACCTGCGTATCCTGCCCACGCTGTTTATCCTCCTCGTGCTCAACTACCTGGACCGCAACGCGCTGGGCCTGGCGCGCGTGCAGGGCATTGAGAAGGACCTGGGGCTGGAGGGGCAGCAGTTCAACACTGCCATCTCGGTTCTCTTTGCCGGCTACATCATTGGACAGGTGCCAAGCAACATCGTCCTCTCGCGTGCTCGCCCAAGCCTCTACCTTCCACTCTTCGTCGCATTGTGGGGCACGGTTAGCGCAGCAACTGCAGCAGCCGACAACTATTCGCACCTGGTGGTAACGCGGTTCTTCCTTGGTGTCACTGAGGCGCCATACTTTCCCGGTGTCCTATTCTTCCTCTCGTCATGGTACACAAAACGCGAGCTTGCTGTGAGTCGCTGGCTTGAGATGTGCTGACGGCAGCTCCGCACCTCAATTCTGTACACCGGAGCCCACCTCTCTGGCGCCTTTGCTGGCCTTATTGCAGCCGGTATCCAGAACAGCATGGACGGAGCACGAGGGCTAGAGTCATGGCGATGGCTCTTTATCATTGAGGGTTGCCTGACTGTTTTCGCCGCGTTCATTGCTGCCGGCGTCCTGCCCGACTGGCCTGCAACGACACGCTGGCTGACCGACCACGAAAAAGCTCTGGCTGCCGCACGCCTTGAGCGTGACGTCGGCGTCGGTGACGACGAGTACGTGCCCCTCGGCACTGCATTCAAGTCCGCCGTCAAGGACTACAAGATGTGGCTTATGGGTCTTATATACTGCACCATGACGACCGCCGGAGGATACTCTCCATTCGTACCTACCGTGGTCAACACGTTCGGCCTGTCTCGCGTCAAGACGTAAGGCGTCTTACTTAGTGCTGGTCACTGCTGACGCTAGGCTCCTGCTCACCGCTCCCCCATACCTCGTCCCCGCGTTCACTGAGATCATGGTGTCGTGGTCGTCCGACAGGCATGTCGAACGTTGCTTCCACTACACTGTCCCCATGCTTTTCGGTATCATCGGGTTCATTATTGCTGCGACGACGACAACAACGGCGCCGAGATACCTTTCCATTTTCTTCATGACGGGCGGCATGAGCTCGTCGTTCACAGTGCTCCTGGCATGGGTGGGCTCAACGTTTGCAAGGCCACGTGCCAAGCGTGCCGTCGCATACGGCACCGTCAACGCCCTCGGAAATGGTGAGCCCAATCACGAGGAGCACAAGCTGACAGCAGTGGCACAAATCTGGTCTCCATACCTGTACCCAAAGTCGGACGGGCCGCGGTACACCATGGCGTTTACGATCAACGCAGTGTTCACCGGTCTTGCAGTCGTGCTGTCCCTCGTCCTGCGCGAGTGTCTGCGGCGCGAGAACAGGCGTTTGGACGAGCAAGAGGGCGACGACTCGAGCTTGCCCGAGAAGCGCGTGCGCTTCGTGTTGTAGCGAGACGAGCCGAGGCGCGAGGCGTTGAGTTGAGCGAGGTCAACGTGGTCCGCAAGATCACGTTGCATGTTTGCTGACAGGGGTAAGCGGTCGGATCATAAATCATAATAGGGTTATCTGTTAAATGCAACACGGGTTATGGGTAAATGCGATACGGGTTTTTGTCGAATACCTTCGCACTATTAATAAGCAGATCTAATTGGCGATATGCGGCGGTGGAATGTGGAGGTGGGCCAGAGTGACGTTTTGAGTCGATGAAAGGTAGGAGATGACTCCTACCTTGCGAGGTCGGGCAAGTGTTGCCTACAATTGCAAAGTGCACACCGTGGCCGAAGGCAACTCAGATAAATCGTCGCGAGCTGATCGACAGCCTCCTTTACCCACTCACACGTACTCGCACGGCAGCACTCACAATGACGCTCCTTCCTGCGCCATTCCACATGATCAACGCGTTCGCGGGCACGCCCCGTGCTGGTAACCAGGCAGCTGTGGTTGTCTTCGCCAAAGCAGACCCCCGCGCAACCAGCGAGAAGTACATGCAGGCTGTTGCAGCCGACTTCAACCTTTCCGAGACCGCGTTCCTTGTGCCGCTTGATGACGCCGCGGTACCGGCCTACGGCTTGAGGTGGTTTACGCCAAAGGCAGAGGTGCCCCTGTGTGGGCACGCGACGTTGGCATCTGCGACGGCTCTGTTTAATTACGTGCACCCTGCCGCAACGCAGCTCGAGTTCCAGACACGCTGGCGCGGCGGGCTCACGGCATACCGTGAGAGCGAGCCGGGGCAGGGCGTAAAGATTGGCCTCAACCTTCCCATCGCAGACATCGACGTCGCCGACAAGCCAGACGTTCGTGCGGCCGTTTGCGCCGCCGCAGGTATCACGGACAAGGATATTGTCCGCATTGCAGAGTACGGATTTGGTGGCCCCAGCCCTATCGTTCAGCTCCGCCCAGAGATTGACCTCGCCGCACTGTCTGTCGACGCCGAAAAGCTTGTACGTCCTTGGCCCTAGAGATGCGCTTATCGAGCTACCCACCTGCAAGGCCGCAATTGTGTACACCCAGGCTCTTCCTGGGGGCGAGGGTGGCGTTGTCCGCACCACGTCCCGCGTCTTCGCCCCAGGTGTTGGTATTCCCGAAGACCCAGTGGTACGTCCGAAGCTCACTCCGCGTCGGCTCACACCAGACTGGTTCGGCTTGGGCCGTTCTCACCGGCTTTTATCTCAATGGACCGGGCACGCCCAGCGCGGCAGCGCTTCTCCCGAATGGCGCCGACGTCGCAGCGGCCACACTCGATGCACACCAGCTCAGCGAACGTCGCGGGGCTCTCACGTGCACGCTGCGCGACGGCCGCGCGTACATTGTCGGCCGAGGGTGGCGGACCGCCTACGGAGAGCTGGACAGCTCGCTTCCGGAGGCGTAAAAGTATCACAAAGCCCGCAATTGATCTATGTACCTGTAGTTCAACGTATGAACCATGTCTATTCTAGGCATTTCATGTCCGCATTAGGGGCCGACGGGCCCAGTGAAAATACGCCTTGTGGCTTTCTGTCCACCATAACAGCTACGACAGGCCGTCAGGTTTGTACCCCTCGGGATGAAATGGCTGAAACGGAGACTGAGGTGGTCCCAGGTACGAGTAGCCGCGTCCACTGATACCCCCAAAGTCAATTTGGATGGTGTCAAGTACGACGCCGGTGGTCATGCCGTGCACGACGAGTGTGTGTATCCCAGGCTCGTCAATGGTTGCTTTAAAGGACACGCGCCGTACGCCGTCCGTCACGGCTTTGTCCCAGTCTTTGGGCAGCGTGCCGGGCGGCGACTCGGGGACGGGGTACAGAGTGTGCAGGTGGCCGTTATCGAGCTGCGCAGCGATAGCAAGGCGGTGGCCGGGGATAATGTTGAGCGTGGGCCCAAGCATCAGTGTTACCTCGACGCCGCCCGTTGACGTTGCCCAGAAATCGTACTCGGCCCGAGGACCGCGACCAGCCTCAAACTGGACAGATGTCGCCGGGAACATGGTCATGCCACTCGACCTCCGCCCATAAAAGGGTATCTCGGCCCACAGATACTCATCTTGGCTTGCGAGGCGCGTGACGCATTCTGGAGTAATGACAACGTACCCGTCCTGCTCAATGTGGCCGTGAAAATCTTGGGGTGGCAAGTTGGCGTGGTGGAGTGGCACTGTGACGTTTACTTTGGTACCATCCGATGACGCTAGCGTGACGGTTCCATTCGACGTCCGGTTGAGCTCTGAAGGCGAAAGGGAGCTTTGATTGTACCTCACTGTAACCCAGTTGTCCTGCGAGCCATCTGGTGATAGTGTGACAAGTGTCTGTCCGTCTGTAATGTCTATCCACGAGTCCTCCGAGGTAACCGTGACCTGAACTTGCTCAGGTCCTCCCGACGACAGGTAAATTCTTCTAGACCCGCCCACAGTGCTGATTGGCCAAAGTGTAGGATCGGGACAGTTGTATCCCTGTGCACAATTGTGCATGTTGTCGCCTGGCCACGCGCCTGCACTGTCGGAGACGGTGTACCGCGTATGGATCGCCTTGCCCCTGTCCCAGCTGTGTTCCTGTTCTCGCACGAAGGACACTAGAGGCAGGGAGCTGCGAACTGGCGCCTGCCAGTACTGATATCCGATGTGCGTCTGTGCAAGCATGCTGTGGTCAGCACAAGCAACATGCGTGAACTAACTGGTTCCACTTGCCTGCCTGACTCTTATGGAAGTCGCTCGTAATGCTCCAGTCCTTTTCAAACGCCGCAAGGGCCTTGCGCGCCTCAAGGTTGGCTGCTGAGCGACCCTGCAAAGCGTACAGCCGCGATTTAGCAGCGAAAACATACATCTCGTGCAGGTTTTGCTGAAGACAAACTTGCACAAGAAGCAACTGGTAGTACGCTGGACGTCTGTCCGCGGGCAAACTCAAATTGGCCAGGTGAGATCTGAGTTGGAGTGAATGCCACTCAAGCAATACCTCCTCTGCCCTAAGCTGTCAGTATCAAACCCTGACCGTCACCTCACTCGTTGTAGTGCAGAAGCGAGTAAGTGTCAGCGTCTAGCAGCTCTGGCTTGCGCCGCGACGCCAACTGCGAGTATCGAGCCATAATGCACGCAATTTCTCGGGCGACAATACCCTCTGCGCCAAAGTCACGCTCGGCCAACAGCTGAAGGTACTCGAGGAGCGAGTTGCGAGGCCACCGGCCGGCGTCGTAAGCAATACTCATAAAATACTCTAGGGGCGTCTCAAGCATCTTGAGGTCGCCAACGTTGAGAATCCAGATCTTGTCAATGTCAAACTGACGAGCGGTGTAGAGTTGGTGCCACACTGACGTCAGGCAGCACATGCCGCAAACCCACTCTTGGCAAGGGAGACACTGTTAATCCACTTGTAGCTTCGTGGGTCTCCCACGTCTGTCGTCAGCCACGTCACACAACACGCTGGCGCACAGTCGGCGTGGTAGTAAAGGCCGGCGCCAGACTTGTGCTTGCGGCCGTCCTGGGGCGGCACGCTCATGATGTTCCCCCAATTGTCGTCAGAAAGCAAAGGGGTCACTAATGTCAGTGTAGCTCATTGCCCTTACGGTCGCGTGGTGGCCTACCACGACTGCCAGCAGGCGACCGTGCACGCACCATCGTCTGGCACCTTGAGGCCATCAGCATAGAAGCTCATGACTTCCTTGTACATGGCCCACGTTTGGGGAATGTCAGTGGTCGTTCCGTAAACATGGCGGAGGATTTCTTGTTGCTCCGCAGTGATGTCTTCAGATGAGAAATCGAAACAGTCCGCTACTCACTTTCAAGGAGGGAAGCCTGCGCGCCGTCGAGTGGCATGTCGCCGTCACCTCGCATACCAACTGTGAACAAGGTCTCGCAACCCTGAGCACGCTCGGCGCCGTATTTCCAGAACGCGCGGAGGTTCTCTGCGTTGCCCGAGAAGTTCCAGGGACCAGAGCCGTATGCCTCCCATTCCCGCTGGTTTCGTCCCATCGGCTCGTGGTGCGACGTGCCCATGACCACGCCCATGCGCTGCGCAAGCACCTGGTTAGGACCTGGTTCGGGTGACGGTGGCGCGAGACCTTGCCCATCGACAGAGAACATGCTTTCCCACACTGACAACGTCAGCATTTCTTTACTTGGAGCGTCGAAGACACCCACTCGCCGGCCACATGTAGTTCCCCTTCAGGCGTAGCAGCAGCTCGAAGACCTTCTCGTACATGCCCGTCTGAAAGGGGGGCCCGTCGCCGGTGTTGAATTTTTCCGCCGCCCAGTTCCACAGCACGGGTTGCTCATCGTTCAAGAAGAAGCCTCGGTACTTGACCGTTGGTGGACCGTGAGCGTATGTTGCGGAGCGCTTGAACGCCACGACACTATGCGAGGCAGGCGGTATGTCCGCCCACCAGTGCCACGGCGACACGCCCATGGCCTCAGAGAGGGAGTAGAGGGCATATATGGTGCCCCGCTGGAGTGAGCCTTTCAAGAGCCGCGCTTAGATTTGTGGCTGTCAGCACTTTGTCCATACCTTGTCGCTGCCGGCAATGACCAGAGCTTCATCCAGATGTCCAAAAGGCGAAGGAATAACGCGAGCTTCGTAAGACTCCCATTTCCCGTCGAGTGTGTCCCATTTCCCGTCGAGTGTGTCCCATTTCCCATCGAGTGTGTCCCATTCCCTGTCGAAGGTATCCGATTCCCGGTCGAGGGTGTCCCATTCCCGGTCGAGGGTGTCCCATTCCCCGTCGAGGATGTCCGTGTCGTCGTCCAATGGTATCTGCACTCCAGCGACCCTACTCCCACTCAGTCGATGATGGCGGCGTGACTGCCGTACGATATCCGACTTAATTGTTCCCACAACGATAGCGGAGGTTACGTTGGAGGGCAACGTGTCCGCGTGCACGGCGGGCCGCACGCCGGTGACGCGGTGAATATCTTTTGCAAACGTTCCAACGGCAATATGGACGGCCTCGGGATCTTTGGAGTCATACAGAATAGGCAGCGCGTCAATGGTAAAAGCCTTGTCTGCTGCTGCGAGCGTGATAGCGTCCTCCGAACGTTGAAACACGAGCGGGTTCGGCTGGCCAAGGGCCACCACCACTCGGAGGACTGCGAGCAAACCCACCAAGACGAGCATCATGGTGTGGTGTGTGGAGCCCACGAGAAAGTGAGTGAAGAGGTCATATTGAAGGCCATGACTGTGGGAGAGGCTGGCGTACCGACACGAGCTGCAACAGGTGCAAACCAACGACCAAGAACTGTGTTGTCACTTGCTCGGTGGGTTGTCCGGCCCATTGCTCGGCCACACCGGGCCGGTGGAAGTACGCCATATCGAATATCCGCCCTGCACCTCCAACTGTCCCACGGTGTGTGTTCTCTCCCCGCCTCCACCTCCACTTTCTCACTGTGGAGGCCCCGGAGCGCCGTCCCGGGTCAGTTCCGGAGCCTCCGGGTGAGAGTATAAGCGGAACAACAAAGCAACAACCCCGGCCAGCAAGACATAAAGTCCAGATGCAGTTCAAGGACGCGCCGCTCTACAGTACTGTCGCAGCAAGTCAACATGTCGGGTCCAGATTACGAACGTTTTGAGGCCTCGAGCCGCCGATCCACCGTATTCAGTGCCAAGGGCGTCGTCGCTTGCTCCCAGCCACTCGCGTCTGAGGCAGGTTTACAGGTCCTTCGCAAGGGCGGCAACGCTGCAGACGCCGCCGTTGCGATGGCAGCGGCGCTTAATGTTGTCGAGGTGGGTAACTAGTTGACAAGGAGATGGCTGATGAAAGCCCGTGAACACAGGTATTGGCGGTGACCTGTTCGCGCTGTTCTGGGACGCCAAGCAGAAGCGCGTTCGCGCCGTGAACGGGTCGGGGAGGTCGCCCAAAGCGCTGTCGCTTGAGACGGTCCGCGCGCTCGGCGTCGAAGGTCCGCGTATTCCTTACGACAACATCAATGCCGTCACCGTGCCCGGAGCAGCTGGTGGCCTCGTGGACATCCACAAGGCGTTTGGCAGCGGACGTGTATCTCTGTCAGAGGTCCTCGAGCCCGCAGTCACACTGGCCGAGGACGGGTTTGCCGTTCACCAGATGGCTTCGTACGAGTGGGTTGACTTTGAGCCGCGCTTGCGCGCAGTCGCGGCCGAGCCCCAGAGTGGCGATCATTATCCTTTCCTAATCGACGGGCGGGCTCCGCGTCCTGGCCAGTTTTTTTCCAACCCCGACCTTGGCAAGACGCTGCGCAAGATCGGCCAGGAGGGCAAGGATGGGTTCTACAAGGGCGCTGTGGCCAAGGCAATTATTGAGGCCGTTACGTCTCGTGGTGGCGTCATGACCCTCGAGGACCTTTCTGCCCACGAAACCGACTTTGTCGAGCCCATCTCGTATACCTACGGTCCAGAGAAGCTCACGGTGCACGAATGCCCGCCGAACGGTCAGGGACTGGCGGCTCTCATTGCCCTTGGCATCATCGATGTCCTTCGGGAAGACGGCGTCATCGACTTTGAGAAGGTCGAGGAGAACAGCGTTGAGTGGTACCACACCCTGATCGAAGCCATGCGCCTCGCCTTCGCAGACGTGCACGCTTTTGTCGCCGACCCAAACTTCACCGACGTTCCCGTCGACCAGCTCCTCTCCAAGGTACGTCCCTTTGTGTAAGCTTTGCTGATGTGTAGGAATACCTTCGCGAGCGTGCGAAACTGTTCAACCCCGTGTCCACCGCCAAGGTCAAGGAGGGCCGCCCCCTGCCATCCAGCGACACTGTGTACCTCACCGCCGCCGACTCGGAGGGCAACGCTATTTCCTGTGAGCTGTGACGCGTGTTCAGTTCTGACAGCAGTTATCATGAGCAACTACCTTGCGTTTGGCACTGCGGTGGTGCCGAACGGGTGCGGGTTTACTCTGCAGAGCCGGGGGTCAGCGTTTAGCCTGGACCCCAACTCGCCCAACGTGCTCGAGGGCGGCAAGCGGCCATTCCACACCATTATCCGTGAGTCTGTTTGTGTTGTGGCTAGAAGCTGACGACAGCGGCCATGGTGACCAAGGACGACGACCTGTTCATGTCGTACGGCGTAATGGGCGGGCCGATGCAGCCGCAGGGACACGTCCAGGTTTTGCTGCACCTTCTGCACAACGGGCGACAGCCCCAGTTGGCGCTCGACGCGAAGCGTTTCTTGGTAGGCGGGACGGGACTGTGGCAGAGCAAGGAGCCGTTCTGGAACACGTTTGTGGCGATCGAAGACGGCGTGCCAGAAGACGTGGTCGCACGTCTCGAGGCCATGGGCCATGTCGTCGAGCGCGTCAAGGGATCAAACCAGATCTTCTTCGGGAAGGGTCAGGTCATCCTCCGCACTGTCGACAAGCGGACTGGTAAGCGTATCTGGGCCGCTGGCAGCGACTACCGTGGAGACGGCTGCGCTCTTCCCCAGATCTAAGCCCAAGCTTGGGAATCATCCAATCATGCATAGCGTTATAGTGCAGAGTGGCGTTGTGTGCAGGGTGGGCAGTGGGTCGGATGATAGGACCGGCAGTGACGGGCCGGTTGCAATCTCGGGGAGTTCTCGGCGAGTTTTGCAGCCATGATGGGATGTGGCGGAGAGTACAAATAACACCACATCCTGGCTTACTTGGCCCGGTCCACAACGCAGCAGCATGCCCGAGCCCCTTGTCAAGCACATCTATGTCGCGGACCCGTCCGCCCACGTCTTTGACGGACGCGTGTACGTGTATCCGTCGCACGACGTGGACACGGACATTCCCTTCAACGACAACGGAGACCAGTACGCGATGGAGGACTACCACGTTCTCTCAATGGATAAGGTGGGCGGCAAGGTGATTGACCACGGCGTGGCGTTTGCCGTCGGTGACGTACCGTGGGCGGAGAAGCAGATGTGGGCACCAGACTGTGCAAGGGGAAAAGATGGGCGGTACTACTTCTACTTCCCTGCGCGTGCGCACGACGGTGAGTCTACATCACACCAAAGGAGTTGGCTGATGGCAGAGCGATTCAGGATTGGCGTAGCGGTGGGTGACAAGCCCGAAGGCCCATTTACGCCGCAGCCGAATGCTATAGCGGGCTCGTTCTCCATTGATCCTGCCGCATTCGTCGACGATGACGGCACAGCCTACCTGTACTTTGGGGGGATCTGGGGTGGGCAACTGCAGTGCTACAACGCCGACGGCACAAAATACGACGGAAATGCACTGCCTGAGGCGAGTGGGAAGGGGGTTGTTGCCCAAGGACCACGGGTTGTGCGGTTACGTGAGGACATGCTCGAGTTTGCCGAGGACGTCCGCGAAGCCACCATCCTTGTCAACGGGGCGCCATGCCCTGCTGACGATCATGAGCGGCGTTTCTTCGAAGCGGCTTGGATGCACAAACGAAACGGCACGTATTACCTGTCCTATTCAACAGGCGACACTCACCTTATCGCTTACGCCACGGGGACCTCACCCTACGGTCCCTTTACGTACCGCGGTACAATCCTTGACCCCGTCCGGGGCTGGACGACACACCACTCGATAGTTGAGATTGACGGCGAGACGTACCTCTTCTATCACGACTGCGAGCTTAGTGGTGGCATTGACCACCTTCGTAGTGCCAAGTGTCGCAAGATCGAGTACGCGCCAGACGGCAGTATCATAAGGCAGGCCCCGTAGCGGTGACATTTTAGATCTATAGCGTACTGTACATGGAAGTATCCCAAGGGATGTACAACAACATTCGGTGTCCACTGTCGCAGGACGCTCTATTCAATGTGTAGACGCACGTTCCACACGTCACCTGGACCAAACATGTACGAAACATCCAGCTCGAGCAGGTAAACCATTTGCGACGAGCCGTCGAGCGAGGGCAAGCACGTCACCTTGACGCATGCGGGGTAGAACTTGTCGATGACGGCGGTAGCCGAGGGCCGCAGCGGTGCAGCAACCATGATGCCAAGTCTGCCAGCGTATTTGAGGTTGATGTCAATATGGTCTGGGTCAGCCACGGAGTGGACAGGGGAAACTCACTGATGGAGACATTGACACTCTCGAGAGCGGCTGGGCCAGTGTAGCTGTCTATGAGACCGAGAACAGCGACGAGGCCGACACCCATACGCTGGATCTGAGAGACCCAAAAGCTCGCCGCGCTCAGAGGCGGCAAATCGTCGATGGGCGCCAAGGTCCCTTCTGAACGCCGGCGAACAAGTGAGGCTGCTACAATGCCCGGGTTCTGCACGCCCATACGCACCACTACGTGCGTTGCGTCGACGGCATGCCCAAGCGCGTCCTCAATGTCCGGGACCGTGAGCGCGTCGCGGACGCGACACGGGTGTTCGTAGCTACCGCGCACGTTGAACACGCCCATAATTGTTACTGGGCCAATGTGAACAGCCGCCCACAGCCCTGTGCCGTCCTCATTGTCGCGGACAGTTGTGTCGAGGAGTCGGCGGGCGAGCGGCTCTGCAGCGCGCGGCGGGCGAAGTACGCGTGCAGTGCCTGCTCGGTCCCGTGCAATCAGACGCCAAAGCAGCTCGCGATCCCCCTCGCCTGGTGGGTCTGTAAGGAGGAGCGGGCCGGGGAAGAGCGAGCGCAGAAACGCGTGCACGTGGGGGTGCATTGTGGAGGTCATAAACATGTCTGCGTCCGGAACAGTGCACAGTGTGTTGCTCATGGGCGTGTTCATGAGGTTGACAAAGATATGCTTCTGGTGCGCCGCGGGGCTATGTGACCCGCCAGTGAGCCCATAATCGTCGCTGTTACGCCATATGAAGCGCTCGCCCTGTGTTGTGAGGCCGAGACCCTGTGGACCAGCCCATACAGCCTCGCTCTGGGCCATGCAATGGATCACGCGCCCGGGCCCAAACACCTCGCGAGCGACAGCGTACATGGCGGACCACATCCGCAGCGCCTCCTCGATCCCACGGGCCCCGTTCAAACCCATCAAACTCGCCTCGTTGTCGACTTTCACAAACGTAACTCCCGCCATGCGCAGATATCGGAACCAGTCGCGCCAAAAGTCTTCAGCACGGTCAGGCGGAGGGAGAATGTACTCGCGCTGTCCTTTGGGCAGGGGCTCTCCCGGTTTGCGCTCGGCGACATCGCCCACTTCACCACGCCAAAAGCCCTCCGTAGCCACGTACGTCCGGCAAGCGTACTTTTCCACAAGCGGCGATGAGGGATGTATACCGTCCCAATAGCCTCCTGTGAGCCTGCTGTCAGAGTGCACTCGAGAAGGGCACGTCCGGCTCCACTCACGTCAGCCACACGCCGACATTGGTTGTTCCAGCACTGGGCACGTCGAAGAACCGTGACTTGATCATGTCGACGATGGCCTTGAGGCCACCATTACCCATTGCTGGACTCGCGTTGAAGTTCCATAGACCACGCCACTCGCCCCCGTCCCCGCCTTTGCCGCTCTCCGTAAACTTGCGTGTGTTCTGCCATCCGTCATCGAGAAGGAACGTCTGGACGGGAATGTGCGCGGTGACGAGCTTGTCAACCAAACGTTTAACATTGTCTTCAGTCATGCCCTTTCCTGCATATCAACCTCTCGTTTGCCAAGGCTCAACGTACGTTTTCCCAGAGAGTTCCATGTACAGAACCCGACGCCGTCGAGTGGGCCCTGTACGCGTGACTGGTACGCGACGGGCATGTCGAGAACCCACTTACGCGCCTCGGAGATGGCGACGCGGACGAGCGCGGCAATGTGCTTTGCGTCACGCGTGCGAGTTACGACAACGGCGGTATGTCCGCGCCGCTTTGTGCTAGCGCCACGGATATTCAGCGCAAACCCGGCGCTGCCGCTTCCGCGGCGGGTCAAATTGGCCAGCGCTGTTGACGACGATACGGGCAGCACGCAGATATACTCCCCGTCTGCACGGACAAGAAGCAGGTGAATGGTATACGCCTCCAGCTCGCCCAGCGAGGGCAAAAACGCCGCCTCGATCCACCACGGCCTGAGCTTGTTAGCACATCTCCGAAACCTTGCACCAACCGTGGCCGATACCACACCCAGCCTTTGGCCGACGGCGACAAGCCGGGGACGTCGAGCTCGTATGACTTGGACGCCGTGCCCGCCGGTACACCCATCTCGGTGACGTGCACGTCTATCGCCGACATCCTCGCTGCAGAACACTTGGCGCTTATGCACGGAATGAGTGGATACTCGAAGCACTTGCGCCTGACCTTGCCTCGGCACGAGCAGTGATGGGTGCGCCTGTACGATTGCTTGTAGCTCCAACGACGCACCACCCGTACAAACGTACAGAATGAACCGCCGAGGAAGCGATGTCGCCTGCGTCATTCCATTTCCAGAGACGGGTGGACGTCAATGGAAGGCGACGTCGCTTGTGAGTGCATCCTGGACAGGAGAGTTGTATGCGCCACGGATGCTCGGGGAATTCCAGCCCGCATTGCCAAGGCACGTAATGGGATTGACACCAGTTCTGGAATGTACAAAGCGGTGTTTCCCAGAAACTGAAGCATTCGTTGCCGCTGACGAACTTCGGATGCAATACGGATATGCCCGGGATGAGCTGTTCGCAATACGCCGATCGTCATCTCCGAAGGGACGGCGACGACGCCAAATATTCTGGCGTGCACTAAGGGCTGACATCAATGTCGTGCAAAAGCTCATGGACGCCGGTGTTAGCGCGAGTTGGGCTTTACTGTACCGATGGGTCTCAGCTGCGGACTGGAAGGCATGCCCTACTGGTGATGTCTGCTGCTCTACAACTTGGCACTACTCTCTACAACGATTCGCATGCAGATGGAGGCAGGCGTCGAGCTCATCAGCCAACCCCATGAGATGCAGATCTTTGTGCGGCTGATTCATGACTTAGCAATTGGGCGTGCGGTTTTTGCCGTATGTACACTACGCTTCGAGGCCCTCGGGGAAACTGAAGACGTCACCAAGCAGGGTCGCGTACAGGTTGGACGCCGAGCCGGTGACGTCGTCGCCGCCCGTGTCCCAGATGCTTTGAAACAGCACGTCCTGCTCGTGGTCGGCGTCGGGCATCTGAGACGTTGGATCGAAGTTCCAGTGAAAGTCGTCAGGGAGGCCGGGCATTCCTGCGCCGACGTCAAAGGCGGCAGGTGCTTCAAACGAGGGAGTTTGGGGCGCCGGTTGTGGACCGCCTGGCTGGGACGTTATTGCAAGCAGCGCGTCGAGGTTTGGTGCCTGGTATTCTGGCTGGTAGAGTGGTACAGGCGCGGGAGGCGGACGTGCTATAGAGCCGGCCTGCTCTCGCCCACCCCCCGGCTGCAGCACGGAGGGCGACATTGGCGACATTCCACCGCCTTGCTCGCTGTGCCAGTGCTTACCGAGGCGCCCGAGCAAGCCGGCAAACCCGCTTAGGAAATGCTCGTCGTCGATTGAGGCGCGCTGCAGGGCTTGCACAACCTGGTCGAGCAGCGCCGCAGTGCTCGTCTGCCCGTACTCGACCATACCGGACGCAAGCGCCTTGTACATGAACGTCGTCGCAAACAGGCAGTAGTGAAAGCAGCGAGAGGGGACGTATCTCAGAATGTTGCGTTTCTCGAGCACGTTAAGTGTGATCTCGATAATCGAGCGTGCAGCATGCAGCGCCTCCATAATCCATGGACCCTCGATCATGTTAAGGAGTGACGGTGCCCGGTAGTACCTGTCTTTTGCCTGCCGCCGGCGCCGGAGCTTGGCCTGAAGTGCGCGCAAAGTGAGGGAATATGCGTATAGCACAACATAGTCAAACTCGATACGCAATAGCGCAGAGTCTACGGTCCCATCGGCTGCCATCAGCCTAAAACGTGCACCTGTTGCTTACTGAGTTTGCCCTGACATGCATCCTTTGAGTAGCTGATCTCAAAGCTCAGCCGTCGCAAAAACGCTTCCCAGGTGCCTGTGCGGAGGAGGCTGCGCGTGACCTCCTTGTGCGCGTACAACTGATCCTGCACTGTCCCGAGGAGCTGGGCATAAGCTGCGATCACGGGCGTAGGTATACCTGGGCAATACACGCCAGCATGAAGACGTCTGACGTCCACACTTCGTGCGAGTCGCCTCGCCGATCGTTATTCAGGTGGTCAGAAAGGTCTTCCCACCAGCGCGACGTCATAGCCTCTTGCAGCATTGCAGTGCGGCCGAGGCGCACTGCGACGTGCCGGTCTGCGTTATAGCAGTCTGCGTTAGCTGAAAGCCTAGAGCGGTGTACATACAGATCCAGGTTTTGAGCATTCGTTCCTCCTTCCAGTTTGAGACGAGCGGGCCCATATCCTTCGAGGAGTGCTTGACAATCTTGTGGATGCCCAGCTCTTGCGCAAGGCGCACAGCCCATCCTGCGGTTAAGTCACGCCGAACGACACACCCACCAATGGTCGACCACGAGTATGCGTCATATCTCAAGCTTGGTTTCAGGAGCAGCAGCTCTTCCGACTCGGGCTCGTTCCCGCCATCCAAACGGTGCTGCATGCGCTTCATCGGCCATTCGCTCAAAAGGAGGAGTGCTTCGACGGTGCTAATGGAGCGCAGGGACGGCTCGCCATCCATGGCGTGCATGAACTCGAGGCGGACCCACTGCGAAAGCCTTTCATGCAGGTGCTGGCCGCGGTTATCTGGCAGGACGCTTGAGTATCTTGCTGCGATCGTTATGATGGTGCCGAGGAGAAGCGACTCGTCCCGCACGAGCGTTTCGAGGTACTCTGCGCCGAAGAGCGTCGGGTGGATCAGGGGAAAGAGGGCGGCCATCTCCATTTCAAAGCTGGGTGTCAGTTTACTCTCGTCATTGAAGTCGCGCACAAGTTGAAGAGCTGGCGGGCATCCGTAACGGTAGTGAGGCCCTGCTGTATTGGTGCCCACGATGCCCACGCGCTTGTGTTTGTGCCACCAGAAACGCTGTTGCGCTGCTTGGCCGGGTACGTCGAACCGAGGGTGTGGTACTGGACCGAACTGGCATTTGCGAGGAGGCGAAGCGCGTCGGACGGGTTCTGCAGCTTGGACGAGACGAGCGGATTTGCTGTTTTGTGAGGGTCCGCATCGTCGTCATCATCGTCGCTTGAGCCCGAGTGGTTGGTACTGGGGCCGCGAGATCGAGACCGGGGGAGATGCGGCGGCATCGGTGACGATCGGTACGATCTGGGTTGACCCCTCGGCGTCGCGGCTGGAGAAATAACCTTTGTGTCCGACTTGCGTGGCCGCGGCGCTCGCACAAACGTCGGCTTGGACCGCACGCATTCTCTCGACTCGCGCATACATCGCTCGCATGGCCCGTCCCATGGCATGTTGGGATCACCAAAGCTGCATTTCAGCTTGCGCTGGGTGTCAGCGACAACCATAGACGTAGCGGGGTCTCACGGATCGGCATGGATGACAAGCGCGATAAGTACGTTTGGGCCTTTTGGCCGCGCGCTGCTGCTCCTCTGTAACCGGGCTCGACATCGTACAGATTGCCCACGATAGACGAAAAGCTGAAAACAACAACAACAACAACAATGCTATGAACTGTAGTACAAACCCGATCGCTGAGAATGCCGAGTCGTGTTCAGCGACCTCTTGGGCCTAGAATGTGGGCCCCGCGCGGGCTGCCGCGTTATGACGATGAGAGCCTCATCGGTCTTGACCGAAGAGAGACCGAGCTCATGAATAATCCTAACCCCCACTCAACACCTGCGCCGACGCCGCACTGTTCCGCTGCTTCCACGCTCCGCCGCTTTACGCTTTGTACAGTCACTTGTCGACACTGATGACCTTGGCGGCTCACGGCGCTCGACAGCGATTTCGCACAACCCTTCCAAAATCATTTACACGATGACGGCCTCGGAGCGCACCAGCCTCCTGCCAGGGCGGCGGACGGAGCAGTCGACGTCAACGGACAGTTCGACGCCGGCAACGCTGTCCCCGCCGCACGGCTCGACTCCCCGGCCTCTCACGTCTGGCGCCGTGTCGTATGGCACCGACGGGCCGGTACCGACTCGGCGGTTGGGTTTGACGCCTGCGGCTGGCGCCGCGCCTCCTCAAGGCACGTTGAAGCGCAGCGCGCCTTTGAAAGAAAGTATGTCGCGGGCACGCCTGATAATCATTTTGTGAGCAAAGGACGCGCAGTGCTAGCTGACGCGCGAAGGGCCGGGATATGGTCATCCAACTTTGCGTTTGCGTTTCAGACGACGGCAATCCCCACCTTGGCGTTGACGATTTCCTCGAGCTTTGAGCATGCTGAGCTTGCGGCGTACCTTGGCAGCGTGTTCACTCTTGGCAACACGGCTGGTATCCCCGTGTATGGCGTGCTCATAGATACCCTCGGACGGCGCTTCGCCATGATTACGGCGTGCACCATCTTCGGTGCGGGCTGTGCTGCCTGTGCCCTTGCGCCAGACATGTGGTTCCTCATGTCCGGTCGCGCTCTGGCGGGACTTGGCGGAGGAGGGCTTCTCACCGTGAGCGCGGTCATCTGTACCGACCTCGTTCACTTACGGGAGCGCGGCTTTTATCAGGGTAAGTCGTGCCGAAGCAGGCTGAGGAAACCGCTCGGTCGCCTTCTACCCATGGCGGCCGTCACTGTTGCTGACAGCAGGCATCATGATGACGGTGTTTGGCACCGGATCAGCTATCGGAGGTACACTGTCAGGCTGGCTGGCAGACACGTACGGCTGGCGCCTATCATTTTGGGTCGAGGTGCCCATTGTGGCATTCTGCGCGCTGGTCGTCTTCACGTTTCTACCCGAGCCGCCAATTGCGCCGACACACGCGTCGGCGTGGCGTGGTCTCGCATCGCTTGACTGGGGCGGCAGCGCGCTGCTTATGGGGTCTGTCGCCGCCCTCATCCTTGGGCTGAGCTTTCACACGTCTTACTTCCGCCCATGGAGTGACCCGGTGGTCTGGGGTCTGCTCGCTGCCTCGGCTATTGGAACTGCTTTGTTTGTCGCAACCGAGGAGCGCGTCAAGCGACCCATCGTTCCCCTTGCGCTGTTCGGTTCCCGCTCTCTTGTGGCCATCTTCCTCAGCAGCACTCTTTTGAGTATCGCTGCACAGGCATTCCTTTTCCATGTGCCCATGTACTTCTCCGTTCTCATGGACATGTCCGGCGCCAAGTCTGGCTGGGTTCTGAGCTCATGCGCTGGAGTTGGCCTGTCCATGGGCTCCCTCTTTGCTGGACAGTATGTACCGCTGCCTCGACGTTATCTGACCACAGTCATATCCGCAAGAGCGGGCAGTACAAGTGGGTCGGCATAATATCGACAATCCCTACCGTCGTGTCGCCATTCGTGGCTGCCTCATGGCGCACTTCATGGCCGAATTGGGTATACTACGCGACAGTGCTACCGACCAACATCGGCTATGCGATATTCCTCAACTCGACTCTGAGTGTGTACACCTACGCGTTTGCAGCTAACAAGCAGTTGCACTCATTTCGTCGGTCGACTCGCACGCAATGCCCAAGGCAACGGCGCTGCTGTATACTGTCCGCTCGCTTGGCTCGACGTTGGGCGTGTCTCTTGGCGGCTCAGTACAGGTTGGTGCGCTGGTGCGCGCATTGCAGCAGCGCTTCGCCGACGTTCCCGGCGGTAAAGATATTGTGAACTCGGTTGTCCACAACAAGGCTGCCATACGCCAACTGCCCCCGCACCTCGCCACACTCGCCCTTGACGCGTATGCCGTCAGTCTCCGTGCTGTCTGGATTGCGGCCGGAATAGTTGCTGTTGGAACCATGCTTTCGTCCCTCGGCATACGGCAAAACCACATTCAACCAAAGGAGCGGCGCCGCAGAAGCGACCGCCCGGATGATGAGTAACAGACACAATGCATAGATAGACTGGCTGTGGGTTCCTAAGCAGAGTCAGTCCTCTTGTGAGTAGGGCTTGAAAGGCTTATAGTAATCCACCACCAAGACCACTATTGACTGAGCCGGCCTCAGAGTGAGCTTGGATAGGCGCAGTAATGTACAGTACGTCGTATGTACGCGATATGGCGCCATGCTGCTGTGATCGAGGACAGCCAGCGGGCCAGCGGGGCAGCAGAGTGTGTGCTGGGCGTGGCTGGTTGATCGTGCCATGCATGCATGCACCAGACAGCGGACAGCGGACAGCCCAGACAGCCGTCGTGCCTTTCCGGGACCTGCCCTGACTTGGCCCGACCTGGTCGTCACTCGGCCACGAAAAATAAATACATCCACGTCTGTACCTCCCGCATCTCATCACTGCACAGTGTATATACCCGGAAATGAGCAGCGACAAGGTGTACACGTTCGCGGACCTGGACGCGCACAAGTCGCGCGAGAGCCTCTGGCTCACAATTGGCGGTAGCGTCTACGACGTGACAAAGTTCCTCGACGAGGTGAGTCGTCCAGCTTCCAGCGTGCTGGAGTTGCGCGCGGCACGCACGTGTCGACGCCGATCGCCATGGCGCCGCTGCACGGTGTAATGCCTCCAGTGCGCTGGAATGCCGGCAGGCCAACATCCCGTGAAGTGACTATGCTGACGGAAGCACCCCGGCGGTGACGAGGTGAGTAGAACAACGACCGGTGGGAGCGCGGGATCGGGATCGCCAGCACAGCGGCCCTAGATGGGACGGAAGGGGGCGTCGTCTGGGCAATGGAAACAGCGATGGGGCCACAACGAGGGGCGAGGAAGCATGAGCCACGGAGAGCACACGTGGGGCTCTATGACTGGTCTATTCTCGTTGCTGCGCCGTGTTGTCACAGCCGGCCCCGCAACCGATCACAACCGCCTGCCGCCCATGCACTACGTTCGCCTGAACATGACTAACTCTAGGTTCTGCTCGAGGAGGCAGGCCGTGACGGCACCGAGGCGTTTGAGGATGTCGGGCATTCCGACGAGGCCCGCGCCGACCTCAAGAAGCTCTACATTGGCAAGCTTGACAAGGCCGAGTTGGTGAGTGCAGAGCAGGTCCGCACCCTCGCGCGCTACTTTGTGTCGTGAAAGAGGCTCAGTCATGCTCCCATCCCTGCTTAAGTCCGCCCACTGACAGCAGGGCAAGCACACCACCACTGCCGCGAACGGCAACGGCACAGCCTCCAAGGAGTCCGAAGGCGCCAGCCCGTACGTTCAGCCCCTGGTTTCTTCGCTCATTGTAGTATCCGCTTCCTCTTCCCCGTCGCCGTCCTCGTCGCGTGGTTCGCGTACCGCAAGTACTTCACATAATCTAGACCACAGTAGAGGTAATGCATGGGTAGGGTCGAAGGCTAGACACGCCGACTATCAACGACTGACGGTGGAAGAGTTGGAAGCCGTGCTGATTGATCCGTATGGCTTTCTCTCAACACTCTTGGATTGACTTGGCGGTTAACCCAATCGGGGGGCGTGCCTTCGCTGCAGTGTGTTCACCAAGTGTGACCCAACTGGCCGGCAGGTGTGCCTTTAAGCCTTTGGTTTGCCCATCCACGTGGAGTACATGCCGGCCAGAGCGCGAGCGCAAGATCCAATGTAGTGCAAGAATAAGCCACGAGAAAATGTGTGTGCCAGCGACAACGCACTCCCCTGGCTTTAATTGCTTCCCCTCGGCGTGGTATGCCCTCGGCGTGGTATGGCGCCCCCACGGATCGATCTCGCCAGCATGGGGCGCGCGGACGTTCTGTAGTAACCGCAGTAATCACTGTCAACGAAGGCTGGAACTGGTTAGAGCAACGCCCTTCTATACACCACAAGGTCTAAGAGAGCTCGCTGTTTGTTGATGCGCCTTAACACCGCAAAGAACGAGCCAAGCGGCAGGCTGGACGACGTTGGTGCCAGGGGCGTGACCGATCTTAGCTGACGTCAGAACATGTCAGAAACTGCGCCTCGATGTCAACAATTCTCGTCAGGCTGTGCCACAATGAGCGACTGGTTGACAGCAACTGGTTGACTCGGCATCGTCAGCAGGATCGTGCATCTGTGTCAGGGGCGCCGACCCAAAGCAGCTGTGTGAGACCAATCCATGCGACTACTACTTGTGCTTCTGTTCCAAACTGCTTCCGATGTCGTGCGAGTCGTCCAAAGCCCAAAGATGCCTTTAACGGCGCTGGACACCGGGGTGGACGTCGCCGGCACCGGTGCGGGAGGTGTTGATGTCGACGCTCATGGCCTTCATCGGGTACGGCTGTTCGTAGCCGTTCTGCAGGATGATCTTCATCGCGTCCCTGGCAGTGTCAGCTTGATCTCAAAACAACGGCGCTTGGGTGATGGCAGGCGGTGAGAGAAGCTGGACGTCTGGTCCAGGGGGCCTAATAATGGCTACCACAGGACTGGATTGCAACTTGTCGCGTCCCATGGCCACATTGGTCGTGTGCTCTCGGCGTACAGGACCTCAATAGCCGCTCGCCAAAGACACCACTTGGCTGGGCCAACATTGCAAGATAGACACTCACTCAGTCGTCTTCTTCTCTCCCTTCTTGGCCTCGGGGAAGAAGTTGGTCTCCATCTCCTGCTGCGAGATGCGGTTCAGCTGGCCACTGGTGCCACCGGTGTCGCTGCGGTACTGCGGGAGGTGTCAACTGGAAGAACGCCAAAGTCGACAACTATTGGGCATGCTCACGATTTCAAAGCTGCCGACAAAGCGAGCAAGGGCAATGTCCTTTCCCTTGTCGGGCTGCTCCTTCCACTCGTGGTAGGTGGGGATGTCGTCGACGAAGACGATGAACTCCTCAGCGTGCTGGTGAGGCCTGTAGACAACGCCGTTCAGGGGACCGGACATGGTGGAGCGTGTGTAGATGCGGTGGGGGGAGGGCGAGGAGAGATGTAGCTGAAGGATGCGTCAAAGAATGGCAAGCAAACGTTGATGCTGTTGGGATGGATAACAGAACGAGACACACGACGTGGCCTTGGTGGTCGTGTCTTTAATAGGAATCATGGTGGGCCAAAAGGGCCAAGGCTGGCTTTTGATTTGGACCGGGGTTAACCCGACAAAGAGGACAATGGGCCGCCCAGCGAACAAGGGTTCTAATAATGACATCATCGTTTAGGTTATTGGGCATGGGCCTATTGCAATCCATACTTCCCCTGTATGATCCGGATCCGAGAATCCAAAGGAACGACTCGGAAGCATCTTGGCAAGCATGGCAAGGTACGCAAGGTCAACATAGTCAACGTGGTCGGCGTGCGGCGTGCCGCGGCGTTGTCAACGTGGTCAACGTGGTCAACGTGTTTTATTGCCGCTTTGATCTTAACATATTCATATCTACTCCACGTCATTATCATCGGGGGAGAGGAGGTATTTACCGCAATTGGTTCCGCGATAGGTGAAATGTGGGGGAAACAGAGCTGAGCGCTGAGCGCGGGCGCGCGTCCAACCACGACCAATATGACCGAGCGGGCCATGTTCCCCGCTCTGCCCTCTGTCATGATAAGCCACCCAGAACCCAGATGGCCAGATGGAGACAATCGTACGAGGACTGCTAGGACTGACTGTCACGACGCGTCAGGGCACAGAAAGAGAGTGGCACCATGTCTCGCTCTCTCTCAATGTAGTGGACTGTCGTACCACGACGCAGAGGCATCTGTCTGCGCTGGACGAAGGCTGGCGGACCGCTGTGTCTGGACGTCTAATACATGCTGTAAACATTTCACGGATCAGTGTACCTTGCGTGTTAGCCTCGCTGCGTTTAACGCAACGCAAATGCACATGATGCATTCAGCAAGAATACTACTACTGTACACCGCTCTCGTTTCGTCAATGGGCAAACGATGCCATTCTGGGGCAAGTTGGGCTCGTCGACCTCAGGGCACACACCCAACATGAGGTGAGCGCAGTAACTCGCGCTCGCGGCCTGGTACCCATAACATGACCCATACGCGCCTCTCACACCTCCGTGCCAGGGCTGGTATAGATTTTTTTTTCCTCTCGTCTCACTCGCGGCGACAGCCCAGGAGGAAATAGAGAGGGGCTTGTCCCGGCAGTGGTGCCTGAATTTTGTTGGGTCTTTGCCCCCATCTTTTGGTGGCCAACCCGGCGCGTTCCTCTACCCGCGCGTGCCCGCCCAATACAGACAGAGAGCTACACGCACGCGTGCCGCGCCGAGGTGGCCACGGCCCCCGCGCCTGTGGCCTGCAGCCAGCCCCCAAAAAGATGGGGAGAGCCGCCATCGGGGTCGTGCTGAACAAAGGAAACGCCCGAGCACCATACACGAGACGAGACTCACCACATCGTCTCATCTCTCTTGTCAAACGCAACCTTTTCCATCTCAGGCCTTTATAGTAGTCAGCACCGACTCTTACTCGGTTACATTCGTTTGTGTCTTTGTTTCTCTGTCTCTTTCCCATTCATTACGCCCCTTGAACATGGTCGCTGCCTTTGACATCCCCGCCCGGCCCCAGAACGTCGG
This sequence comes from Cutaneotrichosporon arboriforme, assembly GCA_002335565.1. Classification (NCBI taxonomy): domain Eukaryota; kingdom Fungi; phylum Basidiomycota; class Tremellomycetes; order Trichosporonales; family Trichosporonaceae; genus Cutaneotrichosporon; species Cutaneotrichosporon arboriforme. The sequence goes on along the minus strand of BEDW01000013.1, from coordinate 25,830 downwards.
CATTCACGCCGTCGAGATGTACTTCCCCAAGAGGTGCATCTCCGAGGAAGACCTCGAGGAGTTTGACGGCGTGTCCAAGGGCAAGTACACTATTGGCCTTGGCCAGAAGTTCATGGCCTTCACCGACGACATGTGAGTTGCCGTGCATTCGACATGTAGTGGGTGCGCAGAGGCTAACGTGACCAGCGAGGACATCAACTCGGTTGCTCTGACCGGTGAGTGGGATCGCCGCTGGCTCATTGTTCAAACAGACAATGGGCCCAACTCTGACACACACTGACCTGCTCAGCCGTCTCGTCGCTCATGGACAAGTACAACATTGACCCCAAGTCGATTGGCCGTCTCGACGTCGGCACCGAGACCATCATTGACAAGTCCAAGTCGACCAAGACGCTGCTCATGGATTTGTTTGCCAAGCACGGCAACAACGACATTGAGGGCATCGACTCGAAGAACGCGTGTTACGGCTCCACTGCCGCCCTCTTCAACTGCATCAACTGGATGCAGTCTGAGTCCTGGGATGGCCGCAACGCCATTGTCTTCTGCGGTGACATTGCCATCTACAAGGAGGGCGGCGCGCGTCCTGTCGGTGGCATGGGCGCCTGCGCCATGCTCATTGGCCCCGACGCTCCTGTTGTCTTTGAGCGTGAGTGGCGTTACCTTTGCTCCACTAACCTGCAGCCGTCCACGGCACTTACATTGCCAACACCTGGGACTTTTACAAGCCTGACCTGTCGGCTGAATACGTGAGTGCTTTTTGGTTGCTGCTCGGGCCAACTGGACTGTGCCGATCGTTCGATGCGGGAGACCGGGGTCCCCGGGCCGAATGGTCACAAAGCACGGCCTGTGCGCGACCCGGCTGAGATCGAGAGTTTGTTGTTGACACGGACCAGCCTACCGTTGACGGCCCCTGGACCATCAAGGCGTACCTCGGCGCCCTTGACAACGCATACAACACCTATATGGAGAAGGCCGAGGCGTCGCGCGCTCGCGCTGCCAAGAAGGCTGCGGCTAACGGCAACGGCCACGCGAACGGGCACGCCGACGACAACGAGGGCCTTGGCCAGTTCGACTACGTCTGCCTGCACTCGCCATACGGCAAGCTCGTCCAGAAGGGTCACGCGCGTCTCTTCTACAACGACTTCCTGCGTAACCCCTCGCACAAGTCGTTCGCCAACATCCCTCAGGAGCTGAAGGACCTCGACCCCACCGCGACTTACACGGACAAGACTGTCGAGAAGGCTTTCGTCGCTCACGCCGCCGAGCACTACAACAGCGCCGTTGTCCCAGGCTCGGACTGCGTCAAGCGTTGCGGCAACATGTACACTGCGTCTTTGTACGGCGCTCTGGCGTCGGTTCTTGCCAACGTTCCCTCGAACGAGCTTCTGGGTAAGCGTATTGGCATGTACGCGTTCGGCTCTGGCTGCGCCGCATCGTTCTACGCCCTCCGGGTCGTTGGCTCGACCGAGGAGATCCAGTCCAAGATGCAGCTCAAGGAGCGCCTCGAGGCCATGGAGGTCGTTCCCTGCCAGACGTACGTCGACGCTCTCAAGCTCCGTGAGGACAACCACAACGCCATCGAGTACGACCCCAAGGGCATTCTCGACAACGTCTGGCCCGGCGCCTACTACCTCGAGGGCATTGACAAGCTCTTCCGCCGCACCTACAAGAAGAAGCCTACGGCTTAGGGCGAGTATCGCCAAACCCTTTAGAGCGTGTTCTGTGTGATAGTGTACTGTCAGTGTCGGCGCATTAGGTCTTATCTAGGTCTTATCTATACCCATCATGGATGCATCGGTAGTTCCGGCTAACGTAGCTGTCGCGGAGAGTAGCAGAGTGTCTCCCAGTCTTGGCCCAACCTCGCCTCTGATCTGCCTATAGGGTGGGCCACGCACCAAATATACTAGTAGAAACTTGGGTTTCTAATGAAAGTGAAGTAGTGCCGGAAGACATTTTGCGTCAATTGTACTTATAAATGTTTGTGTGTGCACAAGCTCCCCATCAACATCATACCCGTGGCCGATCATCACAAGCCAGAGCACCGAGTCAGACGACGACATCCTGCTGTATTGTGGCATTGTGTTCATAGACAGTAGTTATACAACATGTGCTGTGTGACGGTCGTAATTGCCTCTTCACCCTCCTCAAAAAGCTCTCAACTATTCTATAGCACAGCCCATCCGCGGCCGTACTCTCTGGTCTTGACGCCGTGTGGGGGCCGCCAAAATTGCGGAGGCGGAAATGGCCTTGCGCGTCGTCGTCGGCGCTTTGACGGCGAGTCGACAGCGTGGGGTTGAAACAATGGCACCGACGGCAGTGCCACGCACGGTGTGTCGGCGTGGGTGGTGTACGCGAGGAACGCAGGTGGCAGAGGCGCAGTTGTGTCGGCTGTCCAGGCATCAACGCTCCTCATCTGGTCGTCGGCTGGCAGGTCGGAGAGGGTCGAAAAGGTAGATGGATCGACAGCAGCGTCCTGAGCAACTCTCGCTATCCGCGCGCGCACATCAGCCGGTAGAGGAGTAAGTCGCGGGTTTTCTGGGAGGGGGTACCACTCCTCGGCGGAGAGAGAGACAGGCGCGACGGCATCAAAGAGACGGAACGCTGCAGGTCAGCGAGAAGGGCAAGGTGGAAGGGGAAGAGGCTGGTAAACCGCAGGCGGTGCGAGGTATTGGGTTGGGGCTGTCGGCGCCCATGTCAAAGCATGCCGCGCACCGCCTGGGCGACCACCAGGCCACTAGAAACTCACACACCACCTCGTCGGCAGGTTTTGGCGCCGGCACTGCCGTCGCTGCGGCCAACGCGGCTGCAGCAGCGGCCTTGGCGGCTCGGTCACGCTCTTTCCGCCGTTTCTTTGCGGCCTTGATGCGCTCGGCTTTGCTCATTGACGTTGGATCGGGCGTTGCAAAGCTAGCCTCCCCGTTATCCCCACCATCTTCCGGATCCTCAACACTCTGTCTACCGGCTCCGTCTCCAGTATCGTCTGGTACCAGGGTCCCCGGAGCGACGTCGAGTCGCGAGGCCATCAGCGAGTCAAAGGCCGCCACAACCTCGGCGCTTGGCTCAAAACCCTCGTCCTCGTCGAGAGTCTCTTCTCTTGGAGACAGAGAGCGCCTCCTTCCGTCGGCGTGGACCGTTGGTGGCCTCGAGTTACTCCTCTCCGAGTCAGACATGCCGGTGTTGCGATGTTGCGAACACTACAATGGTGATCTGCAATGTAATAGACCACCTCCACACCTCTTACCAACTTCTGTCGCCACCGTGGGAAAACGCCGCAAATGCCGTTTGAGTGTTGCTGCGAGTGTTGCCGCCACACAAGAGCTCGTCGCGCGACGGTCGCCTCCATCAATACCACATCCACCACCATGTCGTACAACAACATCGGCCTGTCCACGGCGCGTGGAAGGTGAGTACGGGATGATTGGGAGGCCTCAAAAGGTTGATGCTAACATCCAGTGGCACCAATGGGTTCATCCAGCGCAACACATCTTCGCTGCAGGTGCGCCAGGGCCCACCTGGCGGCACGGCGTCTGGGTACCAGCGATACGAGGATTACCTGAACGAGATTGCCAAACCTCCTGTACACCGCGCGCCGGATGCAGGTATTTTGGAGCACGAGCGCAAGCGCCAGATTGAGATCAAGTGTATGGAGCTGCGCGACAAGCTCGAGGACGACGAGTGAGTAGCCTCGACCATTGCCCGCACGACGCGGCTTCTCCATGGCACCAGTCTCGCCTCGTGGCTGCTGCCGTGAGCAGACGCGGAGAGCAACGCGGCTAGATGTGGCCCAAGTGCACCGTCGTGGGGCATACGGGGACGTCAACCCACAGCTATGCTAACGGTAGTGTCGACGAGGACGAGATCGAGGAACGCGTCGATGCACTCCGGCGGCAGCTGCAGGGCGCCAACATGCCAATTCCAGGTCGTCGCGCAACCGACTCGCACTCGGTGGCCGCTGCCAAGGAGGCCGAGATGGGCCGGCTCAAGCATGCGCTCAACATCCGCGCCGATCACGTCGAGGGCAAGGCGTTCCATCGCGAGACGGAAGAGGAGCGTGCCGAGCGCCTGGCGGAGCGCAAGGCGCGTGAAGATGCGCGTGTCGAGGCAGCGTTGGAGCGCGAACGCAAGGAGGAGGCACGCAAGCGCGAGTGGGAGCAGAAAGAGAAGCTCCGCCGTCGCGAGGAGTATTATGCCCGCCGGGACGCAGAGCGTCAGCGCCGTCGTGGCGACAGTCGCGAGGGCCGGAACGACTCTCGGTCCCCGCCGCCGCGGCGTCGTCGTGGTGGCCGCGACCGCGACGACTCGCGTTCACCCGCACCTCGTCCTCGCGCCGATGACTCGGAGTCCGACTCGCGCTCTCCGCTCCCCCGTCGTCGCGCGCGTTCCGACTCGCGCTCGCCACCTCCCCGCCGCCGTGACGACTCCCGTTCTCTCTCGCCCCGGCCCCGCCGGCGCGACGACTCGCGCACGCCCCCTCCTGGCAGGCGTAATTTCTCTGAGGACGACTCGCGTTCCCCGTCGCCCGTGCGGCGCCGAGACGACTCGACTCCGCCGCGTCGCAGACGAGGTTCATCAGACCGCGACTAAGCGGTTATCAACGTTGTGAAGACTGGTTCGAGGCCACTGGCTGGTTGTCTGTTTATGACGAAAAGTCCTGGTGCACGAGAGGATTACAGGGTGAGGCGTGATGTATCATCGTTCAACATTGCCATGTTGAGATGCTTGTACTTTCTCTGCAGCTAACAAGCTCGGGCGTGCCGTAACGACTGATGTGCATAGTGTGGTTGGGTTGCGTTTGGCGTCTGCGGTATGGCTCGACGACGCCCGCCATTTATACAGACTTCCGTGACGGACGATGGCGGCCTCCACTCGACGTCATAAAACCCGTCGTGCAAGGCAATTTCCTCTCTTTGTACACTCCCACTCTCCATTCTCTCCGCACGTCTTGTCGCCTGTAATCATGGAGAAGTTCTCCAAGTGGAGGGTATGCCTGTCTTAATGTTGTAGCTGACCACAGGACCCGTCGACGGGCATCCAGCCGTTTCTTCCCATCTCGGGCGGTCCAGTGTCGCCGATCGCTGTGCTGCTCCTTCCGCTCGTTCTAGTCATTGCGATACTCCGCGTTGCCCTGTTGGCCGTACTGGCTCTGCTGCACGTTGTTCTCGGCACCGTGCTTGGGCCAATCCGGCCAGCCTCCAATGTGCTCACATATATTTGTGCGCGCACGGCGCTTTTCACGCTGGGGTGGTACTGGATCCCGACAGAGACAGTCTCGGCGAAACGGACCCGTGGCGCCGTTGAGCAGGCGCCGCCCCCACCGCGCGCAGGTGACCTCATCATCGCGAACTGGACAAGCTGGGTTGACGTGCTTATGCTGTCGTATCTGTATGCCTGTCCTAACCAACTTACTATGGCTGACGCTGCAGGCACAACCCCACCTTCATCATTCCCGTGTTCGCGACTCCTGCACCGCTGCCCACCCCCTCGTTCGGACGGGGTACAGGCACGGGAAGCGCTAATGTGCTTGCGACCGGCGGTCCGCAGCCACCGTGCGCGGGGTACATGGCCGTCGGCGCACTCGCCCTCATGGCGCGCACCGGTACTCTGCCTCCTGCCGTCGACGAGATCCCAAACGCCACGGTTTACCCGACCGTCGCTGCGGCACGTCGCGCCGCGTCCGGCCCCGTTGCACTCTTCCCCGAGGCGACGACGAGTAACGGTCGCGCAGTGCTGCGCTTTGGTGACGGGGTGTTGTCAGAGGACGTAGGGAAGACGGGTGTGGTGTGGATCAAGTTTATTCGGTGAGTTGGGGGCGGCACTCACAACGTGCGAGTACCAGCGTTGTGCACGTATGACACTGGCTCGGCTGACTGCTTTAGCCACGCACCTCCTACACCTCTTCTCCCCGGCGCACCGTGCCCACTTCCGCGCTTTTGGTCGCACCTGCGCAGCATCCTTACGACGCTGCCGCTGGCGCGCGCCAGTGCAGTGAGAACACTGCACCCGTCAGCGGCGCCGAGCTCCCCTAGTTTCCTCCCGAGCGAGATCCTCGCTGCGCAGCCGGGCGGCCTAGGCGCCGTGCGCGAAGGCTCTGCTTGGCGCGAGGCATGTGCCGTCATCCTCGCCGAGACGGGTCGGGTGCGCCGCGTGCCCGGCATGGGATGGGTCGAGAAGGCCAGCTTTCTCGACTATTATGCGCGTAGTCGGCGGTAGCACCTGGTCTAGGTTATTGTCCCGGCGGTTTGATCTGCCGCACAAGTGACCTGTCGCCTCACCCTCCAAGAGCAAGCACATAGCAGATAGAACCTCATGCAGCATGTGAAAGAACGTCCACATACGGCGGATATCCCTGCATTTTCTGTCTTGACTATATCCTGTACAACTATGGTGTGAGCTTGGGTGGTGGATGGGAGACATCCACGCCCGTCACCTGCTTCATGTCGCTGACCCATGCGACAAGGCGAGGAAGCACCGCCGGGTCGAAGACCTTGTCGTTCGTAGGTACATTGTACTTGCCCGAAAGCACCCAGCCGTAAATGGCCGCATCCGTGTGTCCCGGCTTGTCCCCAGCAAAGAACCTGTCTCCTGAGCTTGCAAGGCGCTCTTCGATGGGTTGGAGTTTCGCTTGCGCACGCTTCACAATAGCCTGTACGCTAGCGGGGTCACGCAGCGCGGCGAGGTCGGCGTCCAATGCCGCACGGTCCCCACCATACTTGGCTGCAACAAAGTGTGCTCCTGACGCTGGGTCGAGCGAGGGGTAGAAAGTTGGCCGGAACACTTCCCGCAGCGCACCGCCCAGCGCCGGGAGGACCCAAGTGTTCGGGTTCTCCGCTGGCAAGTGGAGCGAGCGGCCGTCCTTAGCGTAGTGCTTCTCCAGCTGTTGTCAGTACGGACCTGCGAACTGGCGCTTCCGGACGACGCCCCTGCCGATGATGCATGCCCAACTACACTCACCCACTGCGCGATCGCCCACGAATCGGTAACGTATTCCCCGCCCGCCTTGATTGTCGGCACAGTCACAGCGTCGTTGCCCGTCTCCTTCGCCAGCTCGCCGCGGACTTGCGCAAATGTACAGTATGCGTGCTTGAACGGCACGTCGAGCAACGCAAAGTCGACTATCGACGTCCACACAAACGGCGAGATGTTCGTCTCCGATCCTGGGTGCGTTACGAGTTCGTAGAGCGTGGCCGTCATTGTTGGCTTGCTTTGGGATACCTCACTGTCGCCGGGTACGTTTGACTGATGAGTTTCTTTCTAAGTACCAGGACGGACAGGACACCGGGAAGACCGAGTGACGACCTGCGCGGTGCCGGTATGCAGATTGCCCGCATTACTCATCAGGCAGCGTTCGGGCGGCACGCTCCGGCGCCGCTGCAACCGCAACAGCCCACCTCCACAATGGTTGCTGACAAACATCAACAAACCCATTTACTAGCCTTTTCCAATGTGACAATCTGCAAGTTTGAGGAAACATGCATCACAACTATGCAACAATGATAATGGCCCCTCTTCTGCTGCCAAGTGCCTCAGACCCTGTGATCCTTCGTGCACGCGGTGCTACACGGTATCCTCCATCATGAGCTTGGGGAGAATATTCATGCCGACGAGCTCCTGGATGAGGAGCTTGGCGGCGTACGGCATGGTGATTTTAACCACGGCCTTGCTAGACGCGCAACCCTTGCACCAGCCCGAGTAGGCAAGCATGCCGCACGTCTCACAGACCTGCGCGTCGAACGCGTCTGATGAGATCATGAGACGCTCGAGTAGGAGCTGTGTCGCACCGTACCCAATGAGACAGTCACGCTCCATCTCGCCGAGGCGCAAACCACCGTCCTTGGAGCGACCCTCAGTCGGCTGGCGCGTGAGGTTAGCGCGCGGTCCAGTCGGACGCGCGTGCATCTTGTCCATGACCATGTGTTTGAGCTTTTGGTAGTAGATGGGTCCAAAGTAGACATATGCCTCCAGCGGCTCGCCCGTGATACCGCTTTGGAGCATGTCCTTGCCGGCGTACGAGAACCCGTTGTCAATAAGAATCTTGCTCATGTCGACCACCTTGGACCCTCCAAAGGCTGTTCCGTACTGCAGTGCCCCCGAGATAACGCCCGCCTTGCCAGACAGCAGCTCGATCATCTTGCCAACAGTCATTCGCGACGGGAAACCGTGGGGGTTCATGATGATGTCGGGGCAGATGCCCTGGTCGTTGAACGGCATGTCCTGCTGTGGAACAATCAAGCCGCACACACCCTTCTGGCCGTGGCGCGACGAAAACTTGTCGCCCAGCTCGGGCCGACGCGTCTGCCGTGTCAAAATCTTGATCAATTGGTTGCCGTCCTCAGTGTCGGTGACCATGACCTTGTCAATGTTGGTGGGTTCGGGCAGCTTGTGAACGACGGGAGATGGCTTGTATGTAGCGCCTGGGCCGCCTGGACCGCGTGTGTCCATCGGCGTCTCGCGCGCAGCAAGCAGGTCTCCCTGCATGACGACCGAGCCGGGCGCCACCAGACCGTCGTTGTCCAGCCAAGAGTGCGTGTCTGGCCGCACCTCGACGGGCGGCATCGCCAGGCGCTCCGAAGTACCGTTGGGGAATGACCGCAGCGGGATGGTCTGCTTCTTGAGAACGTGGCAGCGGCCAAACCCACGGTCGGCAGACGCGCGGTTGACAATCAGCGCGTCTTCAATGTCGTATCCCGAGTACGACATGACAGCCACAGTAGCGTTCTGGCCCGCAGGCAGCTTGTCGTAGCCCACCAGCTCAATTGTCTTGGTCTTGACCATTGGCTGCTGAGGGTACGTCATGAGGTAGAGCAGCGTGTCAATGCGGTTGAGTTGATTGTACGCGATCGCGCCAATAGCCTGTTTACCCATGGCACACTGGTACGTGTTACGCGGAGACTGATTGTGGTGGGGGTAAGGGATGAGACCAGCGACAGCGCCGAGAATTGTGAACGGTTCAATTTCGAGGTGCGTAGTGTCTTCCTTAATCTCGTTCTCGTAGCACGCGATGTACGAGTCGTTCTCCTCGTTGACGTCGAGGTATTCGACAAGCCCAGAGCGCAGGAAGTGGTCAAAAGTGACCTTGCCGGCCTTGAGCAAGCGCATGTGCTCGGCGGTGATCTTCGGTCGCCCGTTCTCGACAATGATGAGCGGCCGACAGATACGGCCACCGTCGGACGCGATGTAGATGACACGGTGGTGGTTATTGATGTAGATGGACACAAACTCGGACGTGCGACCAGCACGGCGCAGTTTGCGGAAAGTGCGCACAAAGCGCTTGGGTAACGACGTCGCTCCAATCAACGCACCATTGACCTGAACAAGGTGAACGCCGGGACGGTACAGCTCGTTGCCAGTCATGAGAGATATATCCTCAACGCCGAGCATGAACGCCATCTTGATAAGGGGCTCCTCGGGTACATCGGTCGTAATGTGCGTCATGAGCGCAAGGTTCTTCACCAGTCCACACGCCTCGCCTTCTGGGGTATCGGAGGGACAGAGCATACCCCATTGACTCGGCTGCAGTGCACGTGGACCAGACACTTTACGTGTCTTCTCAAACTGCGACGTAATACGCGTCATCATGCCGAGCGCGGCGATGAAAGACAGGCGAGATAGGACGTGGGTGACACCGGCACGCTCGACGTGGAAACGCTTCAACGACCAGTTGCCGGTCGAGATAGAGCGCACAAATGCGGAAGTGATAATGTCGCTACCTCCGATACGCACGAGAGAGCTGGCATCAAATGGCCCAGCGCGCGACTTCTTCTCCAGAATCTTGTCCATGCGCTTTTTCAGGTCCGAGTTGAACGTTTTGAACGAGTCTTCAAACAGAAGCGATAGCAGTTGTCCAGCACTGGCGTCAGCGTTGTTGGGCCTTGATGGAGCTCACAGTTCCAACCGCTTGTTTCCGACGTAGTCGCGATCGTCGACCATGTGCTTATCGATCATGGCCATGAGCACACGGCGGGTCATCGTGGACAGGTAAATCGACTTTGGCCTAAAGTTCATGTCGCGGACAGGAACGTGGCCGAGCACCATTGTCGCCAGCGCCTGTTGGGCAATATCCGTGGGTGTGAGCTTCTGGCCGAGGGTACGGTCGTCCTTGTCTTGGTTTGGCGAGACACGGGCACCAATCCACTCGAGGGCCTGTCGCCGTGTCTGAATCTTGAGCCTGCTGTCAGTTCCAAACATTGCTGCTCAGCAGGACTAACCTCGTTGCCTCCTCAAGTGACACGCCAAAGGCCTCCTGATACCGCTCGTCAGATCCACAGGTCAACTGCAGAATCTCCTTGTCAGAGGTGATACCCATTGCCTTTAGGGCGACGACGATGGGGATGAGCTCCTTGAACGAGTTGTGTCGGAGGTACAGACACTTGTTCTTTGTAGTGACGTACGTCTTGACGACACGGTCGTGTGTCGACGACGTGACTTCGGCCGTGACGACGTCCTTCCTGGGGTCGGTCATGACGATGATACGGTTCTTGCTCAGCTGCTCCTGGACAAGAATGACCTTTTCGGTACCTTTGACCACAAAGTAGCCGCCGGGATCAAGGGGACACTCGCCCATGCGCGCGAGTTCGGCTTCGCTCTTGTTGGCAAGGTGACACAAATCCGACCGCAGCATGATTGGCAACTGGCCAATATGGATACCCTGCTGCTTCCTGATCTTGTCCTCATGTGTGTACTCAATGTCGACGTAGATGCCGCCCGAGTACGTGTTGTCGGTGAGCCGACACTCCATTGGCGTTAAGCGCTGGTTGGCCGCGCCCACCTCCTTGCGCAGCGGTCGCCCAATCCGAATGTCGGTGTAGCGAATGTAGTATCGAGGGTTGGCGTCCGACTGGACCAGGCTGTTGGCGTGAAGGATCGCTTTGATATCGGTGTGCACAAAGTAGTTGAACGAGTCGAGATGCTGCTTCACCAGGCCTTTAACCTTGAGAAAGGCTGGTAAAAGCTCCGACTTGTCCTGGAGGTCAGCAAACGGAACTCATCCACCAGCGTACCTCGACCGACTTGACACCCTTGGCATACCAGTTGGCACCCTTGTTGCCATGCGTGTTACGCATGAGCTCTGCCCACTCCTGCTCCCCATCCTCGAGGTTGGAAATGGCTGTGCCGTTGGGTCCAGCGGCCTGTCGGAGAGGGGCTTTGCCTTTCCTCATTGCGCTGGCCTGCGCAGCTGTCTGCGAAGAGTGCTTCGTGAGATGCTGAGCTTTTGACGGCGGCGCGACACCAGCTTTTGAGCGGGAAGCCGGCGCTGTCCCTCCCGTAGACAGACGCTTGGCCGGGCGTGATGGCCCACTTGCTGCTGGAGGTGGCGGGGCCATGGGTGTTGAGTTTGGATGTTGGGGTTGTATCAAGGCTCAAAGGTCGTCGGTCGAGTTGAAAGATTCTGAGCAAGCGTCAGGACTCAAAGCCTAGGACGGAAGCAAAATTGGTCGTGGGTGGCAAAACAGTCAGAGTGTCTCCGGCCACCGTGGGAAACATTGAAACGCTGAGTGGGTGAAGGTCACGTGATGGCCATGGCCAGCCGCAATCCTGCAAGCGGATATACTATATACGGATGTGTAGCACTGGGCGAGTTTCAGGTGCCAGAGTGGTTAATTTGATGAGACTGCCTCCCCTGGTGCCCCTGGCCCGTTCCCCTGGTCCCTGACATTTATAGGGGCGCGGCGGTGCCAACGATGACAGACAGTTGGTCAACGGGCGGTGAACACCCCACCCCCCTTGTCAAGCGTGCTTGCTGCATGCTGCATGCTGCAAGTTGAAGCGGCGGGAAGCGGCGATGCACAGACGCGACGTTCGCTGCTGCCGAGACCAACGTCGACAGGCGGTGCAGATTAGACTGATAATCGACACAGCTCTCAACGTCCAGACGCACAGCAAACAAATAGTCAAAAGGGAGTCACGGCCACCACGTCCACCACTGTGCTCACCAAACATACTGTACGGCATCCACGTTCCGAGTTCCCCTGCCAAACCAGTGGTTCCCAGGAAACATACGAAACGCGTACAGGCCGACAGCTGACAGTCGACAGCCGACGCACCGCAAACAGACAGACCAGAACGCGTGCACGCATTTAAACCGGACATTGGACGTCAGAGACGGCTGTGTAGACGCCAGGGGTGTGGAATCCATTTGTATACATCCCGTTGTTGCCGATCCCTCCGGACGCCTCTGTGGGATCTCATATCTTGCAATCAATCCGTCGACTACATTGTCTTGTTTCCCTCCATCTCTCCATCTTTCACATTCGTCCATCGACCACCATGGATCAGACCCCACGACAGGTCTTCCAGACCACTAACAACGTCTAGTGAGTGCGTCCGCCATGCCCACCTACTGACGACCCTCACAGCGTGCTGCAGCAGCCATGGCAGCTGGTCAAGGAGCTCGGCCAAGGCGCATACGGGTACGTACCGGTTTTGTCGGAGCGTGTGCTGGCCGACACGTTTGCTTACACCAACACAGGTGTGTCTCGTCCGCACGGCACCAACAGACCGGCGAGACGTGTGCGGTCAAGAAGGTCACCAACGTGTTCACTAAGAAGGTACAGTGCGCCAGCGATGGTGATGTGCTAACTCCCAAGATCCTGACCAAACGTTGCCTGCGCGAACTTCGACTGCTGCATCACTTCCGCGGCCACAAGAACATCACCTGGTGAGTGGCGCAGCTCCTCGACAAACGCTGACAACAGCCTCTATGACATGGACATTGTGTTCGACCCACCCGGATCTGGCATGTTCAACGAGGTGTACCTCTACGAGGAGCTCATGGAGGCTGACCTCCACGCTATCGTGAGTTTCCCTAGTCGTAGTTTGCTGACGACAGATCCGCTCGGGCCAGCCTTTGTCGGACGCCCACTTCCAGAGCTTCATCTACCAGACGCTCTGCGGTCTTAAGGTGCGTCCTGTGACACTGGCGCCACTGACGCGTAGTACATCCACTCCGCCAACGTCCTCCACCGTGACCTGAAGCCCGGCAACTTGCTGGTCAACGCCGACTGCGAGCTCAAGATTTGCGACTTTGGTCTTGCCCGTGGCTTCCAGCCGGGCGCCGTGCAGACTGAGCAGGGCCAGGCAGGCTTCATGACCGAGTGTGGGTTGGCTGCGATGGGGTTCTTGGCTGATGACAGATGTCGCGACGCGCTGGTACCGTGCCCCCGAGATCATGCTTAGCTTTGCCAACTATGTGAGTTGGCCATGGGCAACTTTAGCTAACCCTAGACCTCCAGCAGTATGTATTTGATTCACGTAACGCGCACGACTGACCTCCAGTCGACATGTGGTCTGTCGGATGCATCCTCGCCGAGCTACTGGGCGGTAAGCCCATCTTCAAGGGCGAAGACTACGTCGATCAACTGAACCGCATCCTCAACCTCCTCGGTACACCCACCGAAGACACTTTGCGCCGCGTAGGCAGCCCCCGTGCCCAGGAGTGAGTGCTCGTCGTAGTGGCTTCTCACTGACGCCAGTTACATTCGTTCCCTACCCATTAAGCCCCGCGTCAAGTTTGAGCGGTTGTACCCGCAGGCGGCGCCGCTGGCGCTTGACCTGCTGGAGAAGCTGCTTTGCTTTGACCCTGCCAAGCGCATTGGCTGCAAGGAGGCTCTTGAGCACCCATAGTACGTCTGTCGCATCCTGCTCTTGTTTGACACCTCCAGCCTCGCCGTGTGGCACGACCCCGTCGACGAGCCCGTGTGCGAGGTTCCTTTCGACTTTGGGTTTGAGCGTGAGGACTCGACCAACGGCATGCGCGACCTCATTGTCGACGAGGTGCGGTCGTTCCGCAACCTCGTGCGTCAACACGCTATGCCTGCGCAACACGGCTCTCATGACCTGCCACCCGCGCCCGCGGCACCTCAGGCTCCCGGCGCGGGCGTCGGGCCGGCCTTCTCGGAGTCGGCCAACACTCTCGGCGATAAAGAGGAGCACCCTAACTCGGCCCTCGAGCGCCAGCTCGACCGGTAGGAGTGATGTGCTGTTGATCCAGGTGAATATCGTTCTACAGACCCATTATGTCTAGAGATGCAGAGCGTACATTAGCGGCGCCAGGAGTGGGTGCTGGCCGCCTGCCTGACTACTGACGCCACGGCATCTGTACAGGCAGCCATCCACTGACTTGGAATGCAGGCTGCGCTGGGTTTGTGCGTGGCGTATAGGTTATTGGTGTTGTTCAAGGGAACAGAGAGCGAGCTGGGAGAGACCAAACCTGTGCAGGTCGCGTCAACCATCTGTCTCACACTCCCACCACACCATATTTCTGTCCCCTTCTTCATCTCTCTTTCACCATTCGTCTTGTCATTCTTCTCACTTGTCTCGAGCGACACCACTGATTCCATTAGGCTGAAGTGCCAGGCTGTGAGTGTCGTCTTAGTTCAGGCTTCTGCGTGAGTGGCGTCTGAGTTCATGCTTCTGCGCTCCGCAACAGCCCACCACCCACTCTCACGACTACTAACTGCAGAGTTGCGTCACAGATGTCAAGGTCACGCAACGAGGGCGGACCTGTGACGCAAGGCAGGTGCTCAGGAGGCTCAGCTTCGAACTGCTCGTCACCGACAGCCCTTCAACCTTTGCCTCGCAGTGCTGACAGAGGTGAGGGGAAGCGCTTCGAGGATGGACTACGAAGGCATCCGAGACGCTCAGACAAGTGGCGAGAGGCTTCCGTTGTCTCAGACACGTCCGCCGTCTTCCAGACCACTAGCCAGTTGGCCGTGTCGCCTACGCCGTCGTACGCACCCTCAACGTCGGGAAGCAGGCACGTCACCCTCGGCTTGAGGATACGCTTACACCCAGCGCCAGTGCCCCGCTCGAGCTTATCGACCTCACCATGGACTCAGACACCGACCCGGACACACATAGCGACGACGAGCCCGTTCGTTCACCCGCGTCGTCTATCGCATCAGAGGCCTCCTCCGTCGCTTCCTCCGTCACAACGCCCATGGCCGCGTCTCGCACCCCGTCCCGACGTATCTTGCGCGCCTTGTCCATCGCCTCGGCTACCGAGTCCCAGCGAGCCGCGCTGAAGAAGGAGCACACGCAGGTCAAGCACAAGCGCAAGGAGCAAGACCTGACCGACGCGTGGGGAGGCCATGAGGCGCATGCGCCAGTCACCAGTACACCGCGAGGTGTCCCCTCCGAGGCGGCCGCACGATACCACGCCCCCCCTTTCATGGCATACCGCGATAGGAGCGAAGACACGCCCATCGGTGTGTCACCTTTTGCCTCGTCCTCCTTTGCGACGCCGGATCCCCTCTCGCCGTCGCCAGTCACCGACTTCGAGCGCGACGCACACAACCACCAAGCCCCTTCGCTACGCCCCTTTGCTCCGTTTGCGCTAGCCCTATCCACTGTGCACCCCACCTCCCAAGCAGAAACGAATCACGAGTCTACCCCATTGACACCCCGCGTCGCACGCCCACTCAATCCGGCAGCCTACGACATCACTATGGCTAGTCCAGGTGCCACACCTCGACGCTCAACGCCCAGCACACAACCCCAGACCATGTGCCCTCCGCCTGCGCCAAGGTCCTTTAACCGTCCTTCAGGCGTCTCCCTGCCGACGCACGGCCCAGCTCAGCCGCGGCGTTATTATCGTCCAGCAGACACTTACCGTCCGATCTACACGCCTCCCCGCCCAACCTCGATCCGTGGCCTCCATGAACGCGTCTCTGAGTCTCTTGCCCCTGTCCCCCAAAGGCAGTGGCAGTGGGGTGGATCGGCAAGAGCTAACTTGGCCAGCCGCGGAGTTCCTGTGGAGTACCGGCCCCGTACTGACTCTGTGGTCCGTTCACCTGCGCCTGACCCCTACTTTGCCCACCGCCACCTTGGTGAGCGACTGACCGATCGGTTCCGCCCGACAGCCGCCCCTTGTCGCGCCGAGCGCACAGCAATCATTGGGCCCCTCCCCGCTGACGTGGGCGCCCACGGGCTTGTCGCGCTGCTTCTGCGACGCGTCGGTCCCATCGAGCGTATCCGCATGGATGGCGACGTGGCTGAAGTGGTATTTGAGACTGCTCGAGCCGAGTATGCGCGACGCATCCGTAAGTGGTGTTAATTTCACCCAAAAAACTTGATATGCGTTGCTAACCAAATGCAGTGCATAACCTTGTCGTAGACGGGCGCTGGCGACTATCCGTCGTTGTCGTCCCTTCCTTTACCGAGGCCGCGTCCGCTGACCCCCAACGTCGCAAGATGAATCGGTTGCGCGAGGAACGCCGCGCAAACCGGCGGTAGTAGGGTCGTGCTGCAGAGCTGTTGTAAACGTCTTCACTCGCTTCGATACTTTTGCCCCTTTGTAAACACACCTCCAGCAACACATATCACCAGGTAAGGGACAAATTACTGTACCCTGTTGATGTCCCGTAGCCTTGCATCCCGTACCGCGATACCTTTTGGATACCTGTCACCTGTGCTCTGTTATGTACAATACAGTATGTACTGTACATGAGAACCTTTGCAACGTACAGTACAGCCGTCTAGTAACCAGTACGCGATGCACTGTATGCAGCACCCGTCATGAAATCATTACACCGTTTACAGGGACAGACCACTGCTACAGTCAACAGGCCCCGACGCAAAAGTCACGAGTGTGGCGGTTTCGGACTCGGAGTGCATAAGCAAAAAGCAGCATTTCTAGTACATACTGTACTGCACATGCGGAAAGGTGGTTACAGCTTCTCCGTTGCAGTCGTGCCCATTGTTGCGGCAGCTTCCTCCCCTTCTCTCTACAACGCCGCTAGGGATCATCCTGCCTACCTGCCGCAGCGTCGCCAACAGCGGTTTTCTCACGAGCCTTTGCCAGCTCTCGTGATAAAGACTCCACCGTTGCCCGCGCATCTGAAAGCATGGCTGTGTACAGCTCAATTAGAACTTCACGCTCAGCTGCGCGGGCCATGCGCTCCGCAGAGAGTTCGCGCCGGGCTTGATTAAGGTCTTCAAACACTGCTGTGAGAGCGTACTGCTCCAACTGAGCTGGGTTAGGAGGCAGACTGGGTCGTACGCGCCGTGGGAAGGTTCTCGTCACGTCAGGGATTAGAGCATCGGCTTTCTTTGTCGAATAGACGTCCTCAAAGGTGTTGGAAGTGTAACGCACGTTAACCTTTTTGGCTTGGTCCAAGTCGGTGTACATTGAGGGCAATGGTGGGCGTGTCCCTCGCTTGCGGTAACGAAGGCCACAGCGCTCGCTTCCTCCTTTCCCAAGTTGGTTGACGTCGAGGAGAGTCAGGGCGCCCTGGGCACCGTGGGGCATAGGTAGTGATGGAATGACACGGGTTGCTGAGGATGGCGCCCTGGTCACGTTGGGGTCGAGTTGAGCCAACTATATGGAGTAAGTCAATGAGAGCTGCAACGGAGAACGTGATGTTCATTGAGCTGTTTGATGCATTTTATGCACGGCGAGGTAAAGTGTTGTGACAGAGGTTGATCATTTACGACCGACACACACAACAAGTGTAGCTGTGGTGATGTCCGTTGCGGATGTCAACAAGTCAACTTGTCCTGTCATCACCCAAGCACGGTGCGGAAAGTGCGTGTGTGTGTTGATGTCCTTGCGGCACGATTGCAACAGCGCGACACTCAAAGAGACTGCTGCACCGTGCAAAGGCTGGAAATGTGTCTAAAGCGCTCTTCCTTGCAACGGTACCGACTTGCGCCAACAGTCAGACTTGTTTTAGTTTTGCATCGCTCTTCAGCCCTCACACTCGTGAGATCATTATCCTCTTCTTTCTGAAGCGCGTGTTTACAGAAGTCATGGCAGTGTGGCGCGTCCGTTGGCGAAAGGTTAAGGCCAGCCCAATAACACTTATTGGCGAATTGCCGTCGGCGAGCTGCCCCCATACGTTTTTCAACTGGGATTGGCCGTTGTTACGGGGTCGATGTACCAATGGCCTCGGACGTTATGGTTGCACCTTAGCATCCCAAACCAGTCCAAAACACAAGACGCTGGTAGTGGGCACGCCAGCATTGGATATCAAGGACAGCGCTTGGCTACAGGGCACTCCACGTTGGAAGCGGTGCACTCCTTGTTTCGTACAGTACTTTGCACGCAAGAAGCAAACGTTTAAACGTTTTGGAAAGCGGCTGGTCAACAAGCATTGCGTTTGTCAAGTCAAACATATTAACATTTTATTACCCTTCTACAGTATAAGCAGGGAAAAGGGGGGGACAGCAAACGGCGTGAAGTTCAGGTCGGGCAGCCCTGTGTACATACTGTAGTACAGAGATTGCGCCCTATTGCTTTATACAGAAACCGCAGAAGCCTAAGTCAAGTCACCCGGACATCGTCAGGAATTCCCAGTAGACGTTGAAAGGGGATCACGTCGTCCACGGGGTTACCCTGAAGCGGGCGGACCTGCCACAACGCATTCGAATGGGCCCCGTAGTGAGTAGCAATGGGGTCCGGCGCTGCTACACGTGTGCACCGGTAGTGTCCGTCCATGGTGAGCTATCCGTCAGCAATAAACACTAGATAATATAGTGCATAGTTTCAGCACATACCGAATTTCCCAGACAGACCACGACCACGTCGTTGTCGGCATAAGCAATGTTTCGGGGGAACTCGCCGTCACCTAGGCCGTGCTGAAGGGCCAAAGTGCCAAGACCATTGTTGTTGCTATCGCCAGGTGCAAAGGGACAATCACGCTTGTTAATGCACACTGTCTGGGTGGCCTTCAGATACTGGGCTCGATTCCAACCGAGGGGCAGATGGCCCACAAAAAACTTTCCTCCAAAGACGCCGTCACCACGAGCCAGTGATACGCGCAGCTCCTCCGTGGAGGCGTAAATGTCATCGACACTCCATCCGAGATTCGCTGTCTTGGTAGATATCACAGTGGCCACTTTGTCAAAAGTGACGGCGTCGGACCAGAAGAACATCGGAACAACAAAGCTGGGATGCAGTGTCAATGGCTGTGAGCTAAGTGTTCTTTCTGACATACTCGTAGTGATCCGTGGTGCCAAGCCAAATCTCCATGGCGACTGGACCAGCGGCGTAGCGTAGTGCTGTTACGTTGTCCCGGGCATGGAAGGAGCCCTTGGCATGCTTCCAGGCGGCCATTCCGCGGGAAGACTCGGCACCGCTGCTCAGCCATGCTGCTACACCCAACGCCTGGCTGTAGGCTTCAATGTTCATTGAACTCTCCGCTGGTTTGTTCTCGGACGCTTTGCGAGAGAAGTATTTGGAGGTCGGAGACGTCGAAAAAACTTTGCAAAACTTGTAAGGCAAAGTGGTATTGATTGGGGAGCAAGTAGGTAGAAGGCGGGGAAGGAAGATGGAGGCAGTGGGAGGTTGGTGGAAGGGTGGTGGGAGGATGTGATGCAGATATGCGAGAAGGCTCATGGCAGTGGCCGTGTGTACTTTTCATATTTATGCGGTTTGACAAGTCAGGTATTCGACGTGTCTTGCACTGATGGCATAGGGAGCTTCAGTGGCACTTGCCTTTGTGTGTCCGTACGGGCCCATACACAATGCGCCAGTGTTGTTATTGAGCTCGACAACAGCACACAACGCATCACCCACAATAAGCTCACAACTCACTTTGGGAGACCCAGACCCATTGTCCACGCTGCCGCGAGACTTGACCGCGACTCGCTTTTAACACCGTTCCAACCATTTGGCCCTGTTTGCCGCGGTTTTTGTGCCATCCCTTCTCTCTGTAGGTCCAATTCTGTCCTCCTAAAAATAAGACAAGACAGTATCGGACACTGTGTGTTCGCTACTCCGTCTCCCAATTACTACCCTCGGGTTCATGCAGCACTTGCGGATTTATCTCCTTGTCACCTGTCACCGCCGCCGTGCCAACGCCAGCAACTTCACTGCTACCCCGCTGATCACCTCGGTTTAAGGCGGCCAGAGACTTGCACATCCGACAGCTGTCAATCCCCCCCACGCGATAATAGTCAGCACCGACAAGGGCAGTTCTGAGGACGCTACCTCTGTAGCAATATCTCTGCCTCATTTTATGGACAGGACGTGCAGGTCCAAAAGCAAACAATTCCTCCGACTAAGGGGCTCCCCAACTGTCGTCATAGCTCTTTGTGCAATGGGGAGAGGGGTAGTGACTCTCTCGAGTCATCACATGCCCCACTTGGCACTGTATGCTTGCCCAAGAAGAGTATACACAGGTGGCCATGCATACGCAAAGTGTGCCGGGGTTAGAACGAGGCAGTGAGTCAGCCCCATGATTTTGTAGGGGGTACATCAGGAAGTGAGACTCGGTGCAGCTCACACGAGACTAGCGATCATTAGGGACAATCTTGATTTCTTCATCATATGAACATGCTTTACTGTAAGTGCACGTTTTCGGCGGAAGCTGAGGTGCCCGATGACCTTGGGATATTGCAGTCTCTGAAGCTCGCTTCCATTACAGTGTACAGCGCAATATTATGTCACCCTACAGAAGCGCTAGTACAGCAGCTACCAGGACAGTAGCAATTGGAACTGCAAACGGGGGTGAGGAGTTGGCTCTCTCACCCTGTGCCCCGCCTTGGGCATTATTACCAGATCCGCCTGAGCTGTTGCCAGTGCTATTAGCAGCGAACTTGGGGTCATGACCCTGGGCGCGGCAAATGTCCTCGAGGTGGTCGAGCTCATCGTCGATATCATGTAGGTTGTCGGCATGGTCGTCCAGGCATTCGATGCAGAGATCAAGGAGCCGGAACTCGGCAGGCTGGCATGCCTGCATGCAGTCCGTGCTGTTGGCGTTTCCGCTGCACGTGCCAGCGTACTTCGAGTAACTGGGACACATTACTTGACACTGCTGTGGGATCTGGGCGTCTGCAGGCATGTTCACGGCCGAGACAGTCGTGTTGGCCCCGGCGCGCGGATCTTTTCCGTTGGCGCGGCATACCATTTCAATTTTGTCCTCGGCGTCGTCGAAGTCATTGCTGTCGCGCTTGCGCCGACGTCGTTTGTCATTGTCGTCATCGTCGTCCTCGTCATCCGCCTTGTCCAAGCATCGCACACACAGACGGAACTTGGTGAACATCTCCGGAGCGCATACTGACAGGCAGGCGTCGCTGGAGCTGTTGGTCGAGCACGACTGAGTGACGTTGGCCAAAGTACTGCACTGATCCTGACATGTTTGCGGCACAGTGCTATTAGGGAAGTTGATGGTGATGTTGCCGCTTGCAGCAAGCGAAGCGTGCGGGTTGCGACCACTCCGCAGGCACAGCGCCTCAAGGACTTCTTGCTGGTCCTCCAGTTGGTCCTCCCCGGGAACGTCCGCGTCATCAAGACACTCGAGGCATGTGTCGAAGGGCGCCCACTCTTCACCACAAATGGCGAGACATGCGTCACCCGTCGCATTGGTGCGACAGGCGTCCGTGACCCGACCATACATGTTGCAGACGCTGTCGCAGCGTGCTGGAATCGTCACATTTGGGAAAGAGACAGTCGCGTTGTCTGGCATTCCGTAGGAGCTCGTCGTCACGTTAGCGGACCCGTTGGAGTCGCCTGCAGCCGGCGAGCTGGTCATGGCTGCAGGCGCCGCACCAGATTGCGTGCCAGACTGGAGGCCAGTCGCCGCAGAGCCCGTGCCGGACATCACGCCAGACGCAGCCGATTCCGCTCCAGACTGCACATTTGAAGCAGCGGACTGTGCGCCCGACGTACCGTCCTGGCGGGGTAGAAGTGCTGCGAGAATCGCTGGCGTTAGCGAGCGTACGCACGTTGGGCCCACTGGGTGCGAAGAGAATAGATATGGCACGCATTGTTTGTCTACGTCTCTACCCACCAGAACTCCAGCGTTGTTGAGCGAGTTTTATACTTCCAGAACATGCTCGAGGTGCTGGGGATGCCCACGAAGCTCCCACATAACGACGTCGGCCCAGTGCGCCAAGACATTAATGGATGGCGTGGCTCGCGCTCGTCGATATCAATGATGACGTCACAGCGCTGGTGAAAGGCCCCTGTACAGTCCAAACTCCAAGCTCCAAGACAACTAACTTTCGCACTGAGGAATCTGTAGCGCAAGGAGGCCCACATTGGTTGAACTTGGCCAGCCCGTGTCGTTGCTTCGACGGGGCACCCGTGTTACGACGGCGAGACATTCGAGCACTCCAACGGCCGCTCCACAGTGCCAGTCCCTGCTGTCCACACAAGCGTCAGTGCTTCAGGATGTGACTCGGGAGCTTTTTAACCTCCCGAAGGTGCTAAGTGCTGTACCGCGTAATCGAGCTCGGAGTTGGTTGGCAGACGCAGCTGTGTTCAGCCATACTCGTGAATATGAGGTGAGATGCGTCACCGTCCTCTTCTACCTGGCTACTGTACGGCACCGACGTTACTTTCCAACACTAGCAGGTCACTAAGTGGAAGCCTCTGGGTGGGTGTGGAGAAGGGGGGGGCTGGTGGGGGTGGGGTTGCCAACGTCGGACGTGACGACTGCGATGAAGACGGTCGTCGCGACCCTTGGGCGCTCCGAGTTAGGGTCCAGAGGCTTTCATTGACAAGCTGGGAGGTGGGGAGCGGTTTGACGATTGATACGAGGGGCAAGAGACGCCATTAGGCTCGAGGACGGCGAAGCTGAGAAACCCGCAGGAAGCGATGCAGAAGGCTATGGTGGGGATCAAGGCCGAGAACGAGAGGGCGTCGGAGGTATTGACGACAAAGGAGAGGACGTTGAGGCCAGCTTCCTCCGACCAGGGTGGACGGAGAGGGACGGGGTGCCCCACTACGTATTGGAACTCAACGACGGCAAAGGCAATGAGGGACGAAGAGGATCTCGACGTGCAAAGCTGTCACGCAGGCTTTGCATTCCCACACGAGCTTCACCAGGTCCTTGTATTGCAGGGGGCGACGACAAGCCGCTAGAGGAACTTTTGGGTAGAGGCATTGTTAGTGTTTATTGACCTCAGGGCGGTGAGCAAGGATCAAACTCTGATCGCAAGTTCGTAGTTGCAAGAGCATGCAGAGTGCAAAAAGGCCGACCTGTATATGGCTGTCTGTGTGTATTGTCCTCTCGCTGCGTGTTAGACCTTTGGGGGAACTTTTTAAGACATCTTCTCCGAGGGAATTTGCAGAACAGGCATCAGCTGGCGCAACCCTGATTGTCAACCTGGCCAAGGACCACAGTGCACGAGCGAAGCGCCGTATGTATGTATGTATGTGCATCAGATGATTTACTGTGAGCAACGTCAGCGCCGCTGCCATGGGCTCGTTTCTGACTTGAGCTGGGTTAGTGCCATGAGTTCACGCATCAATCTTCAAATCTCATTGACGGTGCTACAGAAAACGGCCATCAAAGGCTATGGCCGGACTGATGTGTGGATTGCGCGGACCGCCGCGAAAGTGATCTCGGGATGACTACCTAATAATATACCTTTTCAAGACATCCTTTTGACGACTTACCAAGGGGTGCACTGGGCGTTGCGGTAACGCTCAGAAACGCGCGCCTCGAACCCTCGGGGCATAGCGGCGAGGCATTGCATCGCCAACCAATTTGTACTGATCGCCGAACTTTGCGCCACCGATCGCCCATCCTCCAACAAGTTGCTTCCGACGCGACGCGGCGATTTCCCCCCATGCACCTGCACCCACAATGCATGGTGCACATGTGCACAGCTGCACAGCGCCCACACAAGAACCTGCAAGCACGTACATGCACACGTGCAAAAACGGGTGTACACGCGCACGCGCGCACGCATGCGCGCAGATCCTCACATGTCATGCATGTCGCAAGAGCTCAAAAAGGTACAAGCCATTACTTCCGTAATTGCTAAAGATAAATGCTCTTCCTCCGTCGCTCCCTGCGTGCTTTGTTGAAGTGGCCGGCGGAAATAATCCCTGGCCAATGCCCTTCTAAGTGGCAGCATCGGGTAGGAACGCCGGAAGTCGGGTCAAACCGCCGGTGAAAGCCCGCGGGAGCATATCCATGTTTTTGGTACGGCGGAAGCAATTGTCGTGCCAGCAGGAATATCGGGTAAAAACTCCGGAACTCGGGTCAAACCGCCGGTAGAACTCCGCGGGAGCAAATCCACGTTTTTGGTGCGGCGGAAGCAATTGTCGTGCAAGCAGAAATATCGGGTAAAAACTCCGGAACTCGGGTCAAACCGCCGGTAAAAGTCCGCGGGAGCAAATTCTCGTTTTGGTGCGACGGAAGCAATTGTCGTGCAAACAGGAATATCGGGTAAAAACTCCGGAACTCGGGTCAAACCGCCGGTAAAAATTCACGGAAGCAAACGGCCGGTTTTCGAGTACCGGAAGCAAAATTGCCGCACTGGCAGGAACTTGAGAAATATCGGGTAAAAACTCCGGGGGCCGGGTCATACCGCTGGTAGAAGCGGGAGCAGATGTCACCGTGTGGTGGCCCTGGTGGCCGTTGTGGCGATAACGGAAGCCATCACGGGACCAAATTGTTGATGAATCTAATCTAGCTAATCTAGCTAATCTCGCCCGCCACGGAACTATTCATGCGTCACTAACACGGGCTCACGGACGGGCGCTATGGCCAGCAACGATTGCAACAACATCCAACGGGCAGCGAAGTCGTCTTGCTCAAGACCAGGTGGCAGTACTGTACTCTACTCGGTACTGGCCACAGGGGAAGGGCCAGGCTGCGCATGTGTGTGATACACGGCGCGGGTCGCGGTTGTCACGGTTCGTCGACTTTTGAAATTTTGGTCCCGCGATCGCCACGCGTATATCTGCTCCCGCCGCGTATATTTGCCTCCGCCCTGATAGAGTAGTACACGTATATAGAAGTGGCGCTTCGCCGACACCATCTACATGTCGCATCGCGCACACTTTGTACTTCTCTATCGCCATGTTACTACAAGTCTAGTCTCTACTAGAGCGCCGCCGTAGCCGTCGCCGCTACCCGAACGCCGATGCCGTTGCCGTCCTAAGCACCAAGTCCGCAGCAACTCCGTACAGCCCCAACCAGTGAAACTCGTTCTCTTCCCGCGTAGAGACGATACCACGTGCCGCCTGAGTCCTGGTCCGACTCTAGGGTGGACGCGGTTGGTGACAAAGTAACATGGCGATGCTGTGTTGCCGCTGTGCGGCTCCGCCCCGACGAGCTCGCTGCGCGTCAATCCCCTCGGTCCTATCTCTCTCTCTCAAGCCCGCACGCCGCTGCGGATCGCCCTCGCCAGAGCTACAAGAATGGACCTGGCAAGTCATTCTTCGAGCGCTCTCACGAGCCCGTTTGTTCGCACCAACAACTCCTTTTGTGACTTCGCACGTCGCACCCGTTGGCAAGAATGCACACACGCGCAAACGCTCATTGTACGCCGTGTGTTCTCACCTACTAAACTCTCACCACAATCCCCTCTCTCTGTCGTTTGCCCATCCTCTCATCATCATCATCATACTCTCTTACCTCGACTACCTCTATCTCGCCGCCGCGTATTATCTCTACCGCAACACGCTCGGCATGGCGACACCTCCGCCGCCGCCTCCTGGCACCGACAATGCCGCCGCTGGACCGTCTACGCAGACGCCGAACCCGCCGCCGCCGACTACTCGCACGCCTCCCGCTGGCGCGCATCGCCGCGGCACCTCTTCGATCAGTTCGCAGCTGCGCAGCCCGAACATGATCTCCAGCGCCGTCCAAGAGTTCCGCACGGACACGGCGGTGGCCATGCTTCGCGGCCTGCGTCGCGCTGAAGAGGCCCTCCCTTCGCAGACACGCCTTCTGCTCAGCACGTTCCGCAACACCCGCGGAGGCAAGGAGGATGAATACGCCTTCCTGCACATCAAGGAGGCCTCTGACGCGTTTGACGACTTCTTCGTCAACGACCAGGACGCGTACGAGAACATTCTCGCCGCGCTTGCCCCCTTCGACCACTCCCCTGAGGTGTGGCAGATAGTCGCCGTCCTCTCTCTCACGCACGACA